>CAWUFW010001341.1:1200000-1550000 GCA_963921515.1 Calotriton arnoldi
ACAGTCAGGGGTTGATATTGGTGTGGCACATTGTCCTGCATTATTTGGGCATTTCTATGTATTTTCTGGGGTGTGAACATGGTCTGCATTGGTTGTGTTTGGTTGACAGCCGGCCCTCCTTCCCACCCACACAGCCAGTCAGTTATCCCACCATGGAACGTGCTTGCGTTGCAGGGAGTGTAAGTTGTCTCTCAGGATGTCAGTCAGTGGTGTCCTGCTGTTTGTTGGTGCACAGTTGCCAGCAGGGCCTTGTGCTCCCCACAGCAGTAGCCAGTGTCAGCCATCTTGTGTGTCCTTCTCCACTCCCTGTGATGTGAGCATGGTTCAGGGTGATGTTGATGGGCCAGTTGTGAGGCTGAGCAATATCTGTGACTACCACTCCCATCATGCTATTGCCTCCACCCCCCTTCCCAGCATGCCCATGCTTCCTTCCTTTTGACTCTGCTTCCCTGTGGGGTGGGCTGGCTGTGCTGACAGGATGGCTGGGAGTGTTGTCCTGGCAGTTGTTTGGCTAAGAGTCCCAAGAGTGTCCCTGTGCTTCACACAACATAACCCAGGGTGGTGGTTCTTTGTGGGATCTTGTGTTAGGATGGAGGGCATTGCATTCTACCAGGTGGGTACTGTGGAGTTTGTGTTGGGGGGGTGTGAGGGGAGGTGCTTGTGACTATAGTCAGTGCTGCAAGTCCCCCTTCCCACCCAGCCAGCCAGATATCCCACCATGGAACGTGCTTGCATTGCAGGGAGTGTAAGTTGTCTCTCAGGATGTCAGTCAGTGGTGTCCTGCTGTTTGTTGGTGCACAGTTGCCAGCAGGGCCTTGTGCTCCCCACAGCAGTAGCCAGTGTCAGCCATCTTGTGAGTCCTTCTCCACTTCCTGTGATGTGAGCATGGTTCAGGGTGGTGTTGATGGGACAGTTGTGGGGGTGACCAATATCAGTGACTACGACTCCCATCATGCTATTGCCTCCACCCCCTTCCCAGCATGCCCATGCTTCCTTCCTTTTGACTCTGCTTCCCTGTGGGGTGGGCTGGCTGTGCTGACAGGATGGCTGGGAGTGTTGTCCTGGCAGTTGTTTGGCTGGAAGTCCCAAGAGTGTCCCTGTGCTTCACACAACATAACCCAGGGTGGTGGTTCTTTGTGGGATCTTGTGTTAGGATGGAGGGCATTGCATTCTACCAGGTGGGTACTGTGGAGTTTGTGTTGGGGGGTGTGAGGGGAGGTGCTTGTGACTATAGTCAGTGCTGCAAGTCCCCCTTCCCACCCAGCCAGCCAGATATCCCACCATGGAACGTGCTTGCATTGCAGGGAGTGTAAGTTGTCTCTCAGGATGTCAGTCAGTGGTGTCCTGCTGTTTGTTGGTGCACAGTTGCCAGCAGGGCCTTGTGCTCACCACAGCAGTAGCCAGTGTCAGCCATCTTGTGAGTCCTTCTCCACTTCCTGTGATGTGAGCATGGTTCAGGGTGGTGTTGATGGGACAGTTGTGGGGGTGACCAATATCAGTGACTACGACTCCCATCATGCTATTGCCTCCACCCCCTTCCCAGCATGCCCATGCTTCCTTCCTTTTGATTCTGCTTCCCTGTGGGGTGGGGTGGCTGTGCTGACAGGATGGCTGGGAGTGTTGTCCTGGCAGTTGTTTGGCTAAGAGTCCCAAGAGTGTCCCTGTGCTTCACACAACATAACCCAGGGTGGTGGTTCTTTGTGGGATCTTGTGTTAGGATGGGGGGCATTGCATTCTACCAGGTGGGTTCTGTGGAGTTTGTGTTGGGGGTGTGTGAGGGGAGGTGCTTGTGACTATGGTCAGTGCTGCAAGTCCCCCTTCCCACCCAGCCAGCCAGCCAGATATCCCACCATGGAACGTGCTTGCATTGCAGGGAGTGTAAGTTGTCTCTCAGGATGTCAGTCAGTGGTGTCCTGCTGTTTGTTGGTGCACAGTTGCCAGCAGGGCCTTGTGCTCCCCACAGCAGTAGCCAGTGTCAGCCATCTTGTGAGTCCTTCTCCACTCCCTGTGATGTGAGCATGGTTCAGGGTGGTGTTGATGGGACAGTTGTGGGGGGCAATATGTGTGACTGCGACTCCCATGATGCTATTGGCTACACTGACTTGGCCAGCATACACAGAATTCCTTCCTTTGAGTGGTCTTCACTGTGTGTTGGTGTTGTTGTGGTGGCTACATGTCTGGATGTGTTTGTTAGTTCTATTTGTGCCAGTGCCTAGCTGTAGTTGTAGTTGTGTTTGTACATGTGTTGGCACAGTTGGATGTGACTTTTTTGATGGCATGTGTTGTGTTTATCTGACTGACATACACATTTTGGGATGATTCTGTTCTGGTTGCTGTGTAATTGCTATGAGTGCATGGTTTGACTCTCCCTTGACAGTGATGTGTGTGTTTTGTGGCAGTATATTGTGTACATTTGTTGTGTACTCACCAGGCTCTGGGATGTCCTCTAGTCCATATACGCTGACTGGCGGAAGGATGGCCCGCACCTTCTCCTCCCAGGGCCTGAGGTATATTGGCTTGGCAGGAGGGCCACTGCCGGTGTATTGGCTGTTGATGTAGTCTTTCTTCAGCATGTCCCGTACCCTCCTGCGCACGTCATACCACCTGTTCTGGATGTCGGTCTTTGTGCGCCGACATGGTGATTGTGCGTTCACCCTGTTGATGATCCTCTCCCACATCTTGGTTTTCTGCGACATGGGGGTCTGTTGGACCAGTGTGCCAAACAGCTGTGGCTCCACCCTGAGGATCTCGTCTACCATGACTTCCAATTCACTATCTAGGAACTTGGGATTCTTCTTGGGGGCATGGTGATGGGTGGTGATGGTGGGTGATGTGTGTGTTGGTGTGCAGGTGAGGGTGTGTGAGTGTGTGTTTTGCTGGGTGTATGTGAGGTAGGTATTTGTTGGTGTGCTGATGGTGTGTGGCTTGTGTGAGGGATGAGCTGTGGGTGTGTGGTTGCTTTCTCTTGGATGCTGGCAGTGGAATGGCATTTGCAAAGGCTCATGGTAGTGATTTGTGTCCTTTATATAGGTGGAGTTGTGGGTGTGTCTTTGTTCTCTGTCCCCACCCCCAGTATTTATTGGCTTGGTAATTGCTTGTTTGGCCTTTTTTGGGTGATTTTTCCTTTGTGCTGTTTGTGTATGTTGGAAACGTTCTTGTGACCGAGTCGGACCCTGCATTGGTCTCGTACGGTGTTCTCCGTTTCGTTCACGCTGTGTTTGTGCAGTTTTCTATGCTGCGTACGCGTCGGTCGCGGTGTATTGTGTTGCTTCGGCTCGGTTTTGTGTGCGTGTCGGTCGTACGGCTTGTCCTCCGTCCGACTCGGTCGTGGTTTTCGTGCCTTGCATCGTACTTTGCGGTTTGGAGTTCGCGTGTACGTTTCGGTCGGATTTGTTCCGGGTGCGTGTCGGTCGGTTGGATTCGCGTGTTTTTCCGGCCGGATTGCTGCTTTCCGTGCGGCTCGGTCGGTCTACTTGGTTTCGGTACGTGTCGGTCGGATTTTTCGCGCCTTGCATCGTACTTGGCGTGTCGTGCGCCACGGGTACGTGTCAGTCGGTATTTTTTCCGGATCCGAGTCGGTCGGTGCTTTTTCCGGCCCGAATCGGAATCGACCCCTGAGTGTCTAAAGTGTGATCAACAGCTGAACCCATCTCATGACCCCTGTTTTATGTCACACAACCTGTACCTCCTTGTCGTCCAATCCCAGCTGCTGGCCGTAAGATTGCCTCTTTACAGGCTGCCATGCCCAGTTCACTATGAAGGGGCCCCAATCCAGATCACCTTCCACCACTCCCCTCCTACAATCTGTCTAGGCCATGCTCTTCGGTTGCCATCCCCATCCTTAAATAGCGTGTCCCATTTTGTTCTGGCAGCCAACCCACTACTCATATATTTCCTTAGAACCCCTAACACTACTCCCCTTCCATCCTCGTGTCTGAACGTGTTCCAATGACCCATACACCTCCTTGTATGCCATCACCTGGCAAATGTCTTTCTTGTCTGACTTATCCAGGTATACATCCATTGCTTACTCCTTCCCTTCTGGTCAGTCTTGCTCCTGCGCACCGTGACCCCCTACTTCAAACACTCTCAGTTTTGTGACCCCAACACCTTCAGAAACACCCAGAACCCCAAAAGACAAAGATTGTAATATGCCTGATATAGCTTCAGTTCCCGGGTAGATGCACAGGTGATTCTGACCTGCTCTATGACGTTCTCAAGAATGTCTAATGTTATGGCCATCATTCTATCCATTGTCCTACCCTTCTTTCTCCCTCATCCTTCCACAGTCCTCAACTTGACAAACAAATGCTTTTTTTTGTGAAAGCGCCCCATGCTGCGGTTTTACTTCAATGGCGGCCACGCCCCTTTCCTTAGACGCGGCTTGTCTAAGGAACGGAGCGCGGCCGCCATTACAGTGAAAGTGCGGCATGGGGCAGTTTAAGAAAAAAAAGTTAATAAATACAAAAAAAAAAAACAACATGCGCCCGCCTTCTGTGCCACAAATAAACCAAAGGCGCAGCCGCCACTGCATGAGCATGCCGTGCTATGAAAATTAAAGCAATGGGGAGAGCGTGTCCTGCCTGCAACAGCAGGCCGGAGAAAACCATTTCATCAAATAGTGCTTGGAGGCTGTAATTAAAGCCTACCGAGTAACAACACATGTAACAGGGGGTGTCCTCATGGGAGGTTACAAAATGAGACAAGGCAGTAGTAAGGAGGGACTACTAAGCCTATTGACCAATGAAAAGCCACAGTTTCCAAAGAACAATGAAACAAGGCAATTAAAAATATGGGCGGAGAGTGGGCAGAGCTCCAAGTCCATACCTGAATTCAGCATGCCTCGCAGAGCAGGCAAGCTCTGTCCAGGCTCGACCTAAAAAGACCGCTCTCTATGCCATATACTTCTTCCAGACCTTTCCTTTTTTGACTGTCTTTCATCCTCAGTGGAGGACAACTCCTCGTTTCAGTGTCATCTGCTTCCTATGCCACATAGCCTCTTTGTCACCCATACTGGGGTTGTGATAAAAAGGCTCCATGCTCCCATACCTGGGTCCTTGGCCCACCTGTTCACCCATACCTTTTTCCTGATGTTAGCCTCTCTCATTTCTCCAAGATCAAGTCGGTCCCCGCACGCTCTTCTTGAGGTGCTCTCTCTCTCTGATGGCCCATTCCAACCTGCCCTTTGGACCTCCTCCACCCTTGGTAGTCCATCTGTGCTACCCACTGGTATTGTGTCATTCTTTGCTGGGTACCTGCCCTGTGTTCTGCCTCTGCAGTCTTGATCATGCCAGACGACTTGTGACCCTTTTTGCCTGGGGCCTGGCCAGCTCCATGTGGAGTCTGCCTCCTCTATCTTCGACTGTCTGGCCCATTTCCCTTTGGGATGGGATCTGGCCTACCCTTCTCTTGTACCTCAAACCACCCCATGTTCTCTTGCCTGAGTGCACCTCCAATCATTCCCCTTCTCACACAGCCACCTGCTAACAAAGCTGCACAGGCCCCAGCGTACGACGCGCCTTGGGGGCTCTGCTGACAGGAGCCTCTATTTTGCCCTTAGTAGGGCTATTTCTGTAGCGGGCATCGGGCATTTCTCCGGGAGGCTGGGAGGGTGGGTACTGATTTTGCAGTGGTGGGGGCATTTTTTGTTACTGGGGGCCAGTTTTGCAGCGGTGCTGCTATATTGGCCCCCAGTAAAAAAAGCAGCAGGGGGGCTAGTCCGTCAAAATTGCCAGGGCTGTTTTGGGTTGTCAGTCCGTCCCTGAGCATCGCCAGAGACTCAAGGATACAGCGGACCAAGTAAGGAATGCGCCTACACTGGCCCTTGATACATCTTACTTTATGTTACCCACTATTGAAAGTTTTCCACACTGAGAGTGACGGCGAAGGGTATGTTCCCCTTCACCCTAGCTCCTTGGGATAAGTTACACTCTCTAATGATAGTCGCTCAGACTCCCAAACCACTTGAACATCTGTCTAGACAGTACAGTGCCAGAATGTCACCCTAAAATATTGTTTTTCCCAGTTGCTGATAAGAACCAGGTAGCCCGGTGCATGGCTCAAGATCTATATGTTCCTTCAAAACTAGACCATTCATACCACAACCTGCCGATATGAAACATCAACACTTAAAGTGGGTTCTAAGTTCATTTTCGGCACCAGTTCCTGGCCCTTAACATGTGTTTAGTGTAGACCAAGCTGATTTCACTGAACGCTGTCCACTTCCTCCACTGCCAGATGCCATGGTGTTCCCGTTAACCAAACCTCCAAGAATTAAAGGTGCTGTTCAGTTTACTGAGTGCCATCCTGTAGCCTCTTGATTTGTTGGTGAGCCACATTCTACTTTTTGGTGGTGGCTATTGAATTGTAGGCCAATCAGTGAAGTAGTGGCTCAGTCCCACCAAATCATTCCATTGATTCCAGAGCTGCAGGCGAAACTGAGACACAACCCCTAGACATACTGTAAAACCAGAGACACATTGTAACCAGTGGGACATTAATCCTTCCACAACCATCAGGTCACCTGGGGGACAAAACACTGCTCATGATCAGTGGATCTTATAGCGTCGCTATTTGCAGAACTTCTAGTGCTTTGTGTTAGGGTTCCTAAGAACTTGAATTCTTTTTGGGGACATACTAGGTTATATACTACCCTGTATGTTTAGAGGACCAGAACCAAGCATTCTCCACTTGTCAGGATATAGGCAGAACTGCCTGTTGGGAGAATATTTACACTCAAAATATTCTCACATTGTACAGAATGGCAATGGATTTAGGCAAGACTAAGGCTAATGTTTAAGAAAATCCCATTAGGGCTGACCTTTAATTGTTTTGCCTAGCTCAATTTTAACTGTTTTATTTGGTGCTGTTGTAACTAACCTATCCTCTTTCAACGATGCAGCTCTTAGTGGACTGTGGCCTTTAATAAGTACTTTTACTTAGTCCCATACAGAATCTGAATTCCAAAACTTCACCATCTGATATAAACCTTGACTACCCAACTATTCTCCACGGGGAGAGGTAAGACCAATATACGAAAACCTGGCATCCAGTGCACAGAGTTATACTACCCAAAGACTGGGACACTCGTGGTAAAGGTCAACTACTCACCAGAAGTCTGTCCAGTAACCAGTGATCACCTCTGGACTTGGAGAAAAGACCTGGCAATAAGTCCTCCAGTAGCTGGAAGTGAGTCCAGGTGAGTGCTGCAGGAGGAATGAGACCTACAAGAGCTAGCTAATGCCGCTGCTTTTTACAGATCTACAGGAAGGGACCTGAAGGGCATGTAGGGAAGATGTACCCTTTGAAACATATGAAGATGCACTTGTGCTACACGTGAGCACAGTTTCACATCAGGGTTGGTAGTCAAGGTTTACTACGGGAAAGCAGAGGTTAGCAGATTTAGTGTACAAAAATAGTAATTGAAAAATATGCCTCGTTTTTTTCAGCTATTGCACAAGCATAAATGTGATCGAAAGTGGAATGACAATCAACAACTCTAACCTATGCCTACAACACAATTTTGCAGGAGCTCGAAAATATTTACAGACAACCGAATCAATGTCTACTACTTAGAGTGGTCAAAACTGGTTTAGTCTTGTCCTTGAATCCTCCATGCATTTTTCGCATTTCTTGAATCTACGTCTGCACGAAGAAAAAACAAAACTTCCTAAGGGCAAGGGCCCTTGACGCAATGTTCTCCGAGGATGCCCCACGTTGTTTATAGACATAATAGAGAGTTCTGACTGACTGATTGCACCATGGTCCAATTATGAATGCAGTGTCAATTATGAATGGTCACCCGATTGTCTATCAGTTTGGCTGAAACACCCTGTGGTTTTAACCATTATGATTGGATGCCTTTTGGCCAATACGAATTACACTCTACTTTGAGGTCAATGGTAATAGTCAGAGTTGGGCTAATTAGAGGGCTGAACCCCTAGCTTCTTTCCGGAACTTGTTTTGGACCTAAAACGGTCACAGAGCACTGGTAAACACCCTCTGCAGGCAGTGACAAGAGGTGACAATATATGGAAATACACAAATCAAATATGAAAATGGGCAGATTTTCATCCAACAAAAGCAAAGCTAAAATGCATGAATTCAGCCAGTTTAGCATTTTGCTAGACCTACTTCATGCCCATATGTTGTTGTTAAAGAAGTATGTCACGAGGAGTGCACACTATTCTGAAAAGTAAGGACCTTCTCTGAGACGATAAGAAAAGAGAGAGGGACCCCTTAAACAAAACCAGGGGAATAGGGTACTACTGGACGGTAGAAAGGATTATCCCTTGGCAGAGAGTTCAATGAGATCGCTTAGTGCAATGCTTACGTGCACACAAAACAGGATTTCTTATCATGTCACCCCTGCGTTACACCAACTCACCACAACTAATAAAGCCCATATGGTAGAGCCTAATGGCGACGCTGTTGTTGCATAATCTGGGAACAAGCTTATCCTGCAGACAAAAGACAATACAGTGTATCCAGGAGAAGCGAGAGAAGTGTTCCTTTCAGATGTGCTTTTTTTATGACAAAGTGTATTGTCTTTGTGTTTCTCTCTAGTATTGGTGTTGGTGTAATGAATGTTATATGTATATGAATTTTATATTTGTACTTTTGTGATATGTATGGGTTTTTTTATGATACAGTGATTTATGGGATGTTTTAAATATAATAAAATATTTTTTTTATTCTTAATACATTTATGTCATTTATGTAACCATTAGGCTCTACCATATGGGCTTTATTAGTTGTGGTGAGTTGGTGTAACGCAGGGGTGACATGATAAGAAATCCTGTTTTGTGTGCACGTAAGCATTGCTCTAAGCGATCTCATTGAACTCTCTGCCAAGGGATAATCCTTTCTACCTTCTCTGAGACAACATACAGGATGAATTCCAACCATTTGCAATTATACTCCTGGTATCTTTTCTGCTGGTGCAAAAAGGTGGGCAGTCTGAAGCAGAGTGAACACAGTAAAACAGTGAACACAGTAAAACAGTCCCTGTCCAGCTAAACCACAGCATTTATCAATGTTTTAGAAAATATCTCCATGCATGTAGAAGTTTCATCAACATCTAGGCGGTCCACGTTCTGCCTAACTAAACTACATTCAAAAAATATTACTGAACGGTGCTATGGAAGTGTTTCTAGCAAGACTTGCAATGTAGGATTTCTCCCATTAACCATAAAACAGGTATAGGAACACAAGAAACCTGAGTGTCTATATAAGGCACGAAAATGAAACAGGGTACCCGCGGGTCCCAGAAATAAGGTCAAAAACAAGATGATGTCCTAAGATTCACTAGTGTATTTCATGTTGCAAATATGTGCCTTCCTGAACCAATTAAACAGTCCTGTGAAGTTGAGTTGATCATGACGAGAACCATCAAGTCAATGGCAAGCAACTTGAGTGTCACAATCAAATCACTAAACCAGGTAGGAGCAGTTGTAATACTGATCATAATTCAAGCATAGGAGAAACCAACTCTCACAAGTGCTATTCCAACCTGCAGAAAGATCAACTCAAACAATAAAAGAGGGATTGAAAACTTTAACACTACTAATTAACAGAACACAATAAGGCATGTATTGGATAGCCGGTTGAGAACTTAACGTGAAACAGAGAAATAACAGTATGTGTTTGTGGCAAGGGTGGCTGCTGGAGCTACACTGTGGCATGAAAGCGAGAGTGTGCAGTGAAGGCAGTGTCTGTGTCTATGAGAGAATCCACGGACGGCAGTGCTGACGTTTGCAGGTAGTAGGTAAAGCTCCTTCTCTGGCGGCATCATTGCAAGTGTATGAAACCTTAAAACTCAATTATTTAAAAAAATTCTTAATGCTACTAAAGCTTTCCTCAACTCCCTGAGGAGCCCACGATCGATTTGAATGAATAAAATTACAAAATACATTCAACAAAGGAAACTCTGCTCTAGAGTGGCACTTCGCCTCAGAATCCCACTGTAGAAGAAAAAAAACATGGGTAGCACATACTTCTCTGTTCAAGCAGCCAAACTATGGAACTCTTAACCCCGAACATAAGATCCACGGATAACCACCTTAGCTTCAGAAGACTACTCAAGAATTTGCTCTCCCCCACATAACCACCATATGCAAACATAAATATACATCATATACGTCTGTATGTAAGCATTTATTTGGACTATAGATGTGTACTTACATATGTGTATTTCTTTGTATAAACGTGTATAATAATTATGTTTTTAAAAATATAGATACTTGTTAGTTCTGGTTAAAAAATGTACATATTACTTATAGTTACATTATTCTATGTTTTAACATGTATATAAGTGACTGCATAAATAAGTAAATCTTTTATCATAAGTATTTATCTCCAATTGCTTCACTATTGAATTACAAAAATTAGAAACAAATAAATTAATTTAAAGTACAACAAAACTTGAAAGTCAGAGTTTATTGAATGCAACTTTAATCTACATATATTACCTTCCTTATGCACATATATACCTTCCATATACTTATGTGCCTATATGTTTATTACTTTGCTTCTAATTCAGCATATCCAATACAGCACCCTATTTCTCACCCTATACCGCTCTCAATATATCCTCTACCTCAACTATCCGACTCATCTCAAACCTCATTCTACTACTCTTTCCAATGCACTACCCTATTTCTCACCCTATACCTCTAGCAATATATCCCCTACCTCCACTCACTCATTCATCCCAAACCCCATACCACTACTGTGATCCCCAAAATAACCCTTTCTACACTCTTCCCTCCTCTACCCCTCCTTGCATCATCTCATACCTCTTTTGCTATTCAGATCTCCCAAACAAGCCTTTCTAAACCTTTCCCTCTGACTCTTCCCTCTCCACCTCCCCATTACTCATCCCAAACCCCTCCTAGTGTTATGGACTCCAAAAACAAAAACATTCTAGACCCTTCCCCTTTCTATCCCTCCACTATTCCTTTTCAATCCAAATAACAGACTAACATATACACTGCTCAAATGACCTAATATTTCACTATACTAATTCAACAGTAATACTTTATGGTTTCCGGAGTAGCGTGCTACTCGCCGAAAAAGCGCTTCAACACCTCGTCAGGGGTAGTAAGCGCTATATAAATGCCATTACAATACAGTACAATATGCCCCTCCTAAAGCTTGCTGATATCTGCGGAACCCAAAGCACAAAATAGCTAACATTGGTGGATGGCGCATGCATTCTGGACCCAAACAAAGCTCTCAAGTTCCTTAGATCTATGATTGAGCATCTGATCCAGTCCAGGTATTTTCTTAGTGTAGTTCTGATTTTCTTACTAGGTCAACAGTACTAGGGAACCCAGAATGCACAGAACAGTTTAACTCAGTGGTTCCCAATCTGTGCGCCACGGCACCCCAGTGCGCCATCAAAACTTGTCAGGGGCGCCGCGAAAAGATGTGCACCAAGCACACAGTTTGGAAACCACTAACAGACAATAAGGGTAATACCGGGGGTGCAGATCAGGATGTTGCAGACAGGGATTTGTAATCAGTGGAGGTTTATTCTTGCAGTTCAGAAGCTGGAGTTCCGGAGGCCAGAAAAGTGCTAGCGCTGCAGCACCTTGATTAGCAGTTCAGGCAGAGCCTTTCTGGGGAGGAGGACGGGGCCTGAGTGGGACACACTAGGTCTGCAGGCAGGTAGATGGGGCTGCCGGGCTTTAGGTCAGTGAGCCTGGAATGAGACTCGGAGGTGTAGTTTAAGAAGGAGGAAGTAAAATGTTGTGCGCGCTAAAAGTAAAAGTAAACATTTGCCAGCCCTCTTTTACACACAAAGGGCCCCTTGAAAAATAATAATTCAGAGCACCTGGAAGCTATCTCTGGTGCAGCACTGCATGCAACAGCAGGCAGGTGAAAACTCATGGCCACTAGCAGTGATATTCAATTTACAAATATTATAGAAAAATCTCAGTTGGTTAATGATCCTGCTGTTAAGCGCTGTGCTAAGCCTGTGGGTCATAGCCATTTTGGAAATACTTACCCTGGATTATAATGCTAATGGTGTGCATTTGCTGCCCTAATTTATGGCTTGAGCGCAATACTTGTCTATGTCTGCTGCTATTGTCATTAACATGACATTTGCTATTTGTTTTATCCATGTCCTCCTTGCACGGACCAAGTAGTGTGTGCTGCCTCTGGCTACAGGCCCCACCACCCCGCTCTTTGATCTCCATTTCCTCACATGCCTCTGACTATTGTACTTTGCTTTCATAATTTTCTATTTTGCAAATTTTAAACACAGTGGGGCTGAGCAAGGACAGTGATTGCCTTTCAATTTTCAATCTAGTCTTGTGCACTCAGACACATTCAGCACCTCCCTCCCCATGTGCGCCACAGATTGTTTTGAACTAAACCTCTCGTTAGAGTTTGCAAAGTGTCACCCCAATAGTCCATGGACATTTTTTCTTATATATGTCATTGCTTTGAATGTCCTGTTTGAACAAGCCAGGTTTTATGTGCGTCCCGGACTAGACTGACGCAAAACAAATGGGCTGCAGAAGCATCGTAAATTGAAATGTACATTCATTAATACAGTGCAGTTTACTTATTGAATCATAATATAGTTTCCAGCATTGAAACCAGCCTCTCCAATCCTGCATCTGTTGGTCCTGGGTTGGCCTTGATGCAGGCAGCACTGTGCTGACATGAATATAGAAGTCGATCTTCGACTCTCCGAAGCTGCCTGCTCTGTAAACTCAGTGGAAATGATGTAACAATGCTTATTGTGCAGTGTAGTAAACAGGGCTTGGTGGGACACTGATAGCAGAACAGGAGTGCCGCAATAATGAGAACAGTAAAACTTTAAGTACTAAGGCAGCAGGGAGAAGCCTGCACCAGATTCCAGGGCTGCATGTGCACACCATAATGCTGCCAATGCACATTCCAGATCTGCCAGTCCATATCACAGGGCTTCCAGTGCACATTTCTGGGCTGGCAGTGCCAATCATAGAGCTTTCAGAGCCAATGCATGCCAAAGAGCCCCCAGAGCACATTCCAGGTCTTCCAGTGCATCCAAGAAATTTAAGGGCTGCTTTGTCCTGTCCCCTCGCATGATCCGAGTGCCCCTGGTTTGGTAAAGTGCAGCCATGTGTCCCTTCATTCTACACATATCCATTGTGCTTCACTGCCACAAATTATGAAACACACAATAGCTGCAATCTTACACCTAGCAACCTCATAAAAGGTGCAGATGAGAATAATTTATTTCGTCGACCGCCCATCCCCCCTCTATTTGGTTTCCAGGAGTGAGCCCCACACCTAAAATTATAATACCTTCATCAACTTCATCCCAATTATTTTCAGGGAGAAAAATGGACGACTCCTGAGGCTGGGTATACATCCCCCCACCTGTCAAAAAAAAGGAACATAATAGGGAGCCGTGGCCAGCGGCCAATAGGTCAAGGGAGCCGCAGGTTGAAAAAGTTTGGGAACCACTGGTTTAACTGGATGAGCTAGTTAGTCTGGCATGGAAGTGGAAAACTGAGGGGCGTGCTAAAGTTTAAAAAGGCAACTAATTTACGCCTAAAAATGTCCAGATGTCCTACAAACGTGTTGACTTCTGCGCTTGTGGAACTCAAATTGGACTTTTCATTTTCCATAGTTGCTAAAAGTCACGTCGAGGTCCCTGTGGTGCTACATTCTTGTCATAAAGGGTCCATGCAAGTTTAAAAAGCTAACGTAATTCAAAATGTGTGCATAATTTTTCGGCATTCCATGGCGAAAGGGCACCGCATGGCTGGGGACCCGCTGCCTCTCTAGATATTTGAATGTGGGAAATATCTGATAAGTCTATGCGCCGAGAAGAATGACATCTTCAGGCAGTGGGCGTGAGGGAGACTGAAGGGAGGTGACATTTGGATATGCAAAATTCGGCATGAGGCCGCGCGGCGAAGAGAATGCTGCATGCACAGGAAGGAGGGCCCGAGACAGTAGATGATTGTGCTCGGCCGCGTCGTTTCCTTTCGCCTTGTCAAGTTCATTTCTCAGGGATTTTATAATGAGGCGTCAAGACGTTTCCAGCCGGATTCAACAACACACTTTCAGTGTGCAAATATGTATCTCTACGACAAAGGGCGGGAGAAACGTATTGATTGGATAAGAATAAGATGTACAGGCAGGCAGAGAATTAATTGAACTTGGGAAGAGCAACTAGCTGCCTCTGCGATGAGAGAAAGTGGGAATTTGACATGAGTAAAATTGGGGTCCGGATTGTGGCCCCAAAATGGAACGTTCAGCAATCCGTGCAGCGACATAAGGAAAGGAAATCCCTGACTGACAGACAAAAATTATTCATGGTCCCAATTGTGACATTTGTTAAAGGCCATCGACAGGGTTGCCATATAGTTGGTATGAATTCCTGTGAAACGTCTTATGTAGCTTGACGTATGTCTTCGGAAAAAACTGTGGGCGGACACTGCTTGCAGGTGTCAAAAATGTTAAAACCAACTTTTCAGGCAGGCATTTCTATAATTTAATTCATGACATCGGATTTCTTGCTTTGTCTACTGCATTTCCTATCTTTCCACGTAACCTGGTGTTTGTTCATTGCATCTTGTTTTAGGAAACTTGCTGTCTTACAAGAAAGCAACCACAATTGTGTAGAAAATGCCAAAAATAGCTGTATGTGTGCTTTTATTGCACAAAAGGCAGTAGTATTAAAACCCATAGTTCACAGCGAACTGTGAAAGATGGGTAGTATTTTGTGGTCCTCTATAAAATATAGGTTTTATCATCATAATGACAGTCCAAAATCACTCTTCACCGCTTTCTCTTTGTGATGGCCATTAGCACTATGCGGCAAGGTCAACTAAATTATGTGAAAAAGGCAACGTTCTCTGGCAGCACTCTTTTAATATATTTGAGCCAGCATATTTTGTGAAATCTGCAAATTATGTGGTAAATGTTGTAAATCAATTATTATGTGGTACAAGCTGCAACCACAGAATCACCTAAAGTCACTGGTCTTTACCACTGTTAAACATTTGTGTGTTTTTCCAGTGAATTTCATGAATTTTGTTTATGATGTGCCGCATTCATTTGCCATGTACTGATTTTACGCTGGCCAAGGCCTTTGGCAAGGACCTGCACACAACCCTCTGTGGCTCTGGGGAATTTCATGCTGAATCATCAAACTGTGCTTTATGAATTAATACAGGAACACTTCATTGAAGCCCCTTTAAATCTGCCACCACCAATGGATCAGCACAATCTTGAAAATACTTGGGGCCAGAAGTACAAAGCTTTTTTTTGTTCATAAACGGCCTGATTCGCGGAATCGGGCTCTTTGCGAACGAAAAATTGCATTTTTTAATGTACAAAGGCCCTATTTATGATTCTGTAACCTATTACAGAATCACAAATTCGGTTTGCGATTCTGTATTAGGTAGAGGCCTGTTTAGGATTTCCCTTACTAATACTGAAACACAGTGGTATGTGTGAATGTTTTGTGTCCGAAATGCGGTCGCTAAACATTCGCATTTTACCACCAACTTCAAGTAGGTGATAACCCATTCACAGATTGGAAGGGGTCCCTAAAGGACCCCTTCCCCTTTGTGAATGTTTGTAAAAATATTTTTTAAGAGCAGGCAGTGGTCCCACAAACCACTGCCTGCTTTTAAAAAATGAAAACTTAAAATTTTTCTTTTTAAAACTCATTCCATTTTCCTTTAAGGAAAACGGGCTGCATTTAAAAAATAAAAAACATAGCTTTATTGAAAAGCAATCACAGACATGGTGATCTGCTGGCCCCAGCAGGCTACCGACTCTGCGATTTTTGCAATTCCCAATGGGTCGCAAATTAAGACCTACCTCATGAATATTAATGAGGTAGGTCTATTTGCGACACACTGGGAATCATAAAAAGTGTAAAGCACACTTTCGTACATGGGTGTTTGCGATTACCAAATAGCAAACTGCAAACATTCGCAATTTGGTAATCGGAAACCATTCACTACATACATCTGGCCCTAAGAGTTTGCAAACATTGCTACGCCTCTCCCAAATTTCATGTAGATTCATGGAACTGTGCTAAAATTATTAGTGACTCAAAAATGTTTTGAACCCCCATCTGTATCTTTACCCTCCCTCCTAGTGGATATGCACAATACCTGAAATGCCTGCAGTGGGGGGTGGAACAAATTACCTGCCTACCACATTTGATGCAGATTCATTGAACAGCACCACAGTCATAAGCAAATGAAAATGTGTATTGCCCACCCCCTCACCTATACCTCTTTCCCTACTTTATGGGTTGGCACAAGCCTTAGCATACCGTTTGTGCAGATTCATCACACAGTGCCAATGTTAATAATTTTAGACATAATTGTCAAACGGTTCAAAGGTTATAAGCAAATCAATAATTTTTTTTACTGACAAGATACACAAAAATATTACCCATTTCAAGCCCACTCTTCACCTTTACTGAACATTAATACCTATCAAACTACTGAATGGATGTACACCAAAAGGACAAAAGCAAACTTTCTGAGTAAAGTTTTAATTTCATGCCAAGTTTGGTGTAAATCCGTTCAGTATTTTTGACTGAATTAAGCAAGTACCAACTTTTTGCAGATCCGTCTATGGGAGCCAGAGATATTGGCAGATCAGAAAATTGCTTTTCAATGGAAAGTGTAGCTGAACCATAACTACACCAAGGCAACTGTGTAAAATATCTAAACATATAATAAGTATGCTAATGAGCAGAGTGTAATACGCTGTTTATTACCGAGGTAGAGTTTATGGAGGGCTCATGGCTCGCAAGAGGCAAAGCCTCGAGTGAGTCATGATGCCCCTCTCCTCCCTCAACAATGGCATTTAGTTTACAGCAGGCACCAGTGGAACACTGATCCTTTGACTCCTTGAGGGCTGATCTCTGACAGCCATCCTGAGGGACCACCATCCCTCAAATTTACAGATGACTGCCGGCCACGTGGTCCTCTCTGTACATTAGGAACCACATTCACAGCAGTTCATTTCAATGTTCAAAACGTTTGGTAGACGGCTGCTGTTGGTTTTGACTGCCATTCACCCAACTTTTAATATTTTTTGTTTTTCAGACTCAAACTCTCAAAGCGGGAATTTGTTTCAAAAAGGCAAAACAAACGATTGACCACCTCACTCTAGGGAGTTTTCTTACAGGCTGTAGGGGTCATTATTTTTTGATGTCACTGGTTTTTCCTGACAGTGACATACATGAAATAAAAGACATTGCACTGACCACCCGAAATAGGATGGGTTGTGTAACGGCCCTCCTGTGACGGCCCCAACTCATTCAGGAAGAAGTTCTCCATCAACAGACACAAAAGGGAACTGCTCTGACTCATACGATCATAAGTAAGAGAAAATACTTCTTACGGTTTGCAATTTCATAAAAATAAAAAAATTCAGAGCAGAACTCTTCCTCAGTAGAGCTGAGAGGTGCTGTTAATCAGGATTAAAGATTCAATTTAACAGAGACTGGAATGACTGTAGTGCCACACTGCAGCAAGGCTGTTTCCTATTTGTTTAAACTTTCCATACTGTCAATCTGTATGGCCATTAACCCTGAGGGCTTACCTATAGCTTAGTAAAATAACTGCAATATGAGGGTCACACACCCAATTACTATCCGAAAAGAGTTTTCAAAATGCAGTTATTCACTGCAATTACAAGGCAACAGTGATGAGCCAAATTTGTGTTCCACCCTGTGACATAACCAGGTCAGGGTTGTCTTTACACTGTCATTGAACTGACGTATTTCTACCAAATGGGGGCGCCATATGCCACAAGAATTTTTTTATATGTAAGTGTTAAGATTTTCACCTCAGGGGGCTTAGTGACAACAAACACAACTGTAGCTTAACTCTTGTATATTTAATGTCACTCAAAGGTCCAAGATGAAACAAAATCCCTGTTTTTCACAGTTACTATCTATATTTCTATGTTTTCTGCTTTTTCCATTTCCCTTGCTAAATACAGCCAGGGAATCCAGTTGTTTTTGTCTGTATCTATATGTCAGTCAGTAAAAAATTAAAAAGTGGGAGCATTACTCCCAATAATAACTTTTTAATGCAGTATTTCAAACCAGTTTTTGCCACGGTAAATACCATGTGTAACTATTACCTGTTTTAATGGTACGCAATTTCTCAGTCTCAGAAGCATGAGTTCATCTTGGCAGATTCTACATTTTGAGCTGCGTGGTATGGCCCATTCTAGCGCAGTCCCATTTCCTTTCCATCCAATGGCATCAATTCCCCACCCAATCACATTCGCATCAAGGGCTGGGACACAAAATATTTTGCCTGGCTTTATTATATATCGTTGGTGATAAGTAAGGCAGTGCTTGGTGAAAAAATATTTTATTACTTGATTATGAAAGAAGATATATCGAGGTGGTAATATTTGGCAAATATGTTTGTTTATATTTGTTTTTTTGCTGACAGGAAGTGGGGCTGGAGATACTTCCTACCACAAAGTGCAGACCAGGGGACTCCAAATCCGGCTTTACTTAGTTCCTCAAGTGAAGGAAAGGCAGGCGACCATCACAGGGCATTGGCACTGTCTAAAGTCTCTAGACTATGGCTGGGTGCATGCGCAAAATGTGTCAAGCGACAGCATGCCGGTAATGAACTACAATTCCCAGCAGCCCATGAACCTTTGCATATTCAGGACTGAGAAGCCTAATGGTTCACTGCATCCTTTCCTTTGCTCAAGCCAGCACCACGCTATATGGCTCTTGGACATTCTTTGCCAAGACCTAAGGATTTGTATTGATGGACGCTGGGAATACAGAGAAGTATTTTGAAAAGTCAGGTTGTTTATGAAAGGAAACTTTTAACTATTTTCTTAAACGTTTACCTGAACTCGCTTAAGACTGGTGTTACATTATACTAACAGGATCAGGAAGTATTCTTACATTCGACTATGTTGATTATGAATGAAATGAATGAATTAACTTTTTTGTAGCGCGAACAGCTGCTTCATAGGAAGCGTTCCGACGCTTACCAGCAGATAATTTATAGGGGTCCTACTTTTCTACGAAAAGGAGTCCTCAACCTCTTTTTGAACAGCACTTCCAATTTTAACAATCTTGTATATGTTATATGAATGTCATGCACAAGGTATTTGAGTCCAGCATGCACATGCACATTCTTAACATGAACAGCAACATGTTCATATTGTTGGTTACCTTCTAGTTCTACAAAAGTCAAGAATTTTGTTATGATGGTGAGGTGTGTTCTGTTTGTGTAGCTGAGTTTTTATTCTTCATTACTGCATTGTATTGTTGTGTTGTACTGTGGTAGTTTTGTTGGTTTCCATTTTGACTCTTTTGTTGTGCTGTCTAGTTGTTATTTTGCTTTGTGTTGTGTTCTTTTCTTTAGAAATGTCAACAGATGCTACTACATATCCAGCCAAAAGCAGCGCAGCTTTAATGTTCCAATGAAAAACAACGATTTAACACTGTCTAATGTGGTGAAATACTGTTGCTTCAGCTGTTCAGCTATTTACTACAGCAATCAACCCAAAACTGTGGCTGAAGAAGTCTTAATTAAGCTCTTCCAATGCTCACTTTGTATGATATGTCTCCATAACCTCACATACAATGAATGAATTGACATTACGTGTACTGGATAATAGGTTTGATTGCTCCATTCTTTGCGCTGTGAAAAGCACAACTTGGCTTGTCCAGAGACTTGTTTGTGTGTACTGTAGGAACAGATCCTTTCGAAGAGGAATGTAAAGCTTGATATCACAGAAGGACCGCTAGTCCAGCTAGCTCATCGGTTTCCTTCTCTATGCTGTAGCAGCAGTCTCTGTGGTCACCCAGTTTTGTCATCACTTTCAATGCATTATCATCCCAACCATTTCTGTCGCAGTATCTTAATGTCAGTAATCCTCATTGTGCTGACTCCGGTTTGATAACAACTTCTTGGGAAAAAAGATTAAGAAACTCAGATTTGTAAAAGTCAACATAGCAAAGTACACAGATAGCTCTGTTCTCGATGGGGGTTTTAAAAATGCCACACCCTGAAAGTTGACACATAGTGCAAAGCACATTTAGGACAAAAAAGGTTTGTATCATGATGAGCACGAGACAGGCATGGCTGTGTCTATTCAACAAACAAACAATGATATCTGCTAACTCACTAAATCCATAATTTCTGGTTGGGTAGGAAGTGTCAAGGCTCCACAACTCCACTAGTTATGATAATGCAAAGGTAAGACAGAGAGGCAGGCATATGTAAGGACCTGACCTAGTTAGTTCACGCTGACTTTTCCATGGAAACTGGCAAAGGCAGGAGTTTTTTGTGGAGAAAAGGTACTGCTACACTGTGTTGACCACTAGAGTTTCTACATCTTTAGACATGGCCTAGTTCTCGAATAAAGTAAGAGTCTTCTAATCAATATACCCAAACGAACAGCAGAACAGGCAAACAGTTAGGTGGGTGAAGAAGTATTTTGGCTGGGGTTAATTTTTCTCTCTGCACTGGTTGAAGAGTTACCAGCTCAAAGCGCAACGCTTGTGCATTTGACATCAATTTTATTTACCATGATACACAGCTGCTGTTGTTCACAAGCTTCTGAGATACTGTTGAGACATTACTTAGTAGGATGTCCTAAGGTCAATGGAGGGACATCCACTGAACCAAAGTAATGCCCTTCAGTTTTTTGACTGAATAAAACTGTGGATGGGTGTCTGCACTCCCTCCTGCTGGGAGGGGAGACACCACGAGTAGTCCATTGTACTCTACAGAAGAGAGGGTGTACCTAGGAGGGTTGCATTGCCAGACACATCGTGGTACTATTGCGCTCGCTCCTGATGGAAGAAACGACACCAGGAGTGGTCCTGATCACTCTACAGAACAGAGTGTACTATGGAGTGTGGCATTACCAGAGACACCATGGTACTATTGGGCCTCTCGCCTCCTGGTTGCGAATGACTGGGCACTTGCATCACTTCAAGAACACTCCCTTAACATAGATATGGACATCTAATGGACAGATTAATACAACAGTGCAATATTCAAGGGACAAAAAATAATTACAAACAAAAGGACTCTTTGGCGCAATTCACATTTGCCAGCAGTGGATACCTTGAAAGACAAACATACCAGACGACAATCCTCTGGAATATAGGATACTAATGCAAGGATGAACTCGAGACTATCTCCCAGATATACAGAAAATTACTCACCAGTACCTCATATTACTGAAATTGACTTCTGTCAAGATAGGAGGCAGACCTGAGTATGATTGATGATACTGACTGGGAGGAGTCACTGATAAATCCTAGAGGTATTTTGATATGGGCGGGCTTCCATCTAGTGCAGTACAAGATACTTCATAGGTCTATTATACACGCTCTCTACTATACATAATTTGTAGAAATAGAGAAGAAATTGGTTTGAGGGGATGTAAATTAAGGGGTATCTTGTGCTATATGTTATGGGAGTGCCCAAAGACTGGACTGTTCTGGAAGTCAGTCTTTGAGACCATGGAGGGGGTGAGCAATGGTGCCTGTGGTAGGGAAGATTGCTCTTCTAGGAATCTGGGGGAAAATAAGCCATTGAAATATTCCAAAGCATGCTGGATTTTAGCACTGATTATGTTCAACAGGAATATAATAAGGCTCTGAGGCAGGGCAGTAGTGCCAAAATTCGATGTATGGTCTAGAAACATAGACTGCAATTTTGGAGGCTAGAAAGCTATTTATGGACTTAGAAGGTTTCCAAAGAAATTCAGGAGAATCACAACACTTTGGCTAGAATGGTTATCCATCTGGCCGTAGCATCTTAGAATGATTATCCATCTAACCTTAGCATCTAACCTCAGTTGGTTGTTGGGGGTGATTACCTGTAAGGATAAATACTTGCTTAATAATGTGCAGTTACATAAATGTTGCATGAGTTATACTAAAATTCAAATAAAAAAGTTTGTAAATATAAAGAATTGATTGAAGACAATACCTGAGCTCTAGGTGAGTTGTGGTGGGAGGAGGGGAGGGGTCACTACACAAGGATTCAACAGAATACCTAATAGAACAGATTCCACAGAAAGGCATGTAAGAAGGCAAAAAACAGAGCTGTTGTTGCTTAGCTAGGGACATTAGTGGACTGTGTTAAAACCAGTTAAACGGCATCTTTGACATTAGTAAGTGAGCAGTATGAATGCTTTGTGTTGTAAACTACCCACACAAATATGTGGCTCCTCTGAGTGTGTAGGAGGGCAATAGGCCCTAACACCTACATATTGAGACGCTGGGCTCCATCTTACGAATGAGAGACAGAAGTCATAAAGTGACGAGGACCACTGGTGCAAATGCAGCAAACTGACGTTCACACAATTTCAAATTTTGAAGAGATTAAATGATTTCTATCTATTTAGATGCCGTCGTATTAATTACCATTGTGCAAAGAAGAACTCTGCAAATGGTGAACTTCCAGAGAAAATTCTGCATACATTTCGAGTCTGGCTGGTTTTAATTAGAGTGAAAATGATAAAACTTTTACATGGATGAATGTGAAAAAGACGAAAATCAGCATAACTTCACTGCAAAAATGTGTAACACTTTGCACATCACTAGACATTTAACAAAAAAAATGAAAAATCCAATTCCCTTGTGAAATTTTGCTCCATATATTATCTATATATTGCAAGTGTGCTTCCCACAACAGTAATGAACTACTTACATGATCCGGATGGCTTCTGTATGTGGTGGAACCAAAAAAGTTTCCACATAACTGTATGTGTTGGAACTGAAAATGTTTCCACATAACTGCACCAACATTGCTGTTTACCTGCCATGCCAGGGCGTTGTGAAAACCGATGTATGCATATTGGCCAATGCATGCAAATGTGAATGGTATGGAAAGTAGTCAATGTGTGCATATTGGGTTAATTGGGAAACTAAGGGGCCTATTAGGATGGCGGGTGGACTTTCGTCCGTCCGCCATCCCTGCGGAGCTGGGACCGTCCGCCATAGGTGCGCCGGTCCCGCCCGCCGTATTAGGATGCGCCCGCCACACTGGCGGGCGTATCCTGGTAGTGTAACATTGCTGACGGTGCTGCTGGCTGCAGCACCGTACGCGATGTCACAAAACCATGTATTGCATTGCGATGCACAACGTGGCAGGCACCGCGCGGTGCCTGCCACCTTGGGCATTACAATGTCGGGGGTACCATAGGTACCCCCCAAGTGCAGCCCCCCACCACCCCGGGGGCCCGCAACGGGCCCCCAAAGTGTTTTCTGTATGCCTTTCCTGGCGGAGTCTCCGCCATGGAAAGGCATACCCCCCGCTGCCATCATAATATGGATGGCGGTGCCTGCAAGGCACTGCCACCATATTGTGGGCTTTTTCCGCCCGGCCGGCAATCGTGACGATTGCCGACCGGCGGAAAAGCGGCAGTCGGACTTTCCGTCCACCGCGGTACCCCCCGCCATGGTAATATGGCGGGGGGTAAATGCGGATCGCCACCACCGGCCAGGCGGTGGCGATCCGCCCGCCATCATAATCACCCCCTAAGTACTGTGTACTGTGTCCGTACAGGGGAATTGTGTAAATGTGATATACTATGTTATTGTAAAAATTGGCACTGTGTGCATTATGGATCATGTTTTGACATTGGCTTGCACGTGAAAAAGGGAAATTTGTGTGCACATTATGAACTATGAACTCTGTGTATGTAAGATCTGTGAAAACTGCAATACGTACACAATGTACTCGGTTTTGTGAAAGCTGGGCATACTGCAGCACTGTCGAAGGTGGGTGGTGTGAGCATGTTGTGGCATTATTTTCATTGTGCAGTGAGTGTATGCGGAAACATTTTACAATTTAAAATATGTGCATACTGTGGCCTTCTGGAATTTGAGAGTGAACCCTGAGATATTTGGAAATATAGAATATGTGTGCATATAGTAGAAGTTAGAAATGTAGAATTCCGAGTCATTTTTTAAATTGAAAATTTGTGTATATTTGGTCAGCGTGGAATTTAAGTTATGTATATATACTGGATTGTTTTGAAACTAGGATTTTTTTTTCCTATCTGGGAATTGTCGAAACTGTAGCATCCTGCCAGCCTAGGCACTCGCCAATAAGTACGCCACACACAGAGAGTAGTTTTACACATCTTTATTCCGCTGCGTGTAAGTCAGAACCCAACATTCTAAGCCTGCCTTCAACTCATCCCGACAATGCTTACGCCACAGGCCTACGGTACACAGTGGGAACCAAAAGAGTTCTAGCGTTCTTTTATTACAAGACACTACATCTCCCACTTTGTTTACAGAAAAGTAAAAAAATACATAACTAAATATACGAATAAATACATCGATACACAAGCAATTGCAATTCTTCAATTAAGCGTTGTGGCGCCCGAATCACATGTCATGATCAGGTCACTGGAAACCAGGAACTGGCTGTGGAAGTGTCAGTGATCAATGTAGGGACCCAATCCCTACATTGACATCAATGTTTGGTGAGTGATGGGCAACATGTCAAAAATGAGAGGAATCTCTCAAAAGGGACTTCCCAGGACGCCGGGCAGTCACCATGTGTCGTTTGGTATTGGTGATAGGGGACTTCCCAGGACGCCGGGCAGTCACCATGTGTCGTTTGGTATTTGTGATAGTAAAGGGTTCAACCTCAAAAGGAGCAGCAGCTTTTCTTCTACTGTATTGTCTAACCAGCACTCGATCTCCTCTTGTAAAAGTGATGTCCTGTGCATGACGTCGTCGGTCAGCATATATTTTCATCTGTTTGCAACCAAAGTCCGTAGTGTGAATGTCTTTCTCATTCTTAGATCTGAGGTTGGCCCATTGGGGTAGCTTGGTCATCATGACTCTTCCAATAATTAGAGTAGTATGGCTTTCCCCTGTCATTTAATGAGGGATCACAACAGTAAGCTCGATGAGTAGTGTTTAATACAGCTTGGAGGTTGAGCTGCTCCAATGCAGCACAATGACCAGCTTTCTTTAGAGTACTCATAAACCTTTCTGCCAGACCATTGGCCTGGGGCCAAAGAAAAGAGATTTTTTGATGCTTTATATTTAGGTAATTTGGAAAGCCTTTAAATTCTCTACTATTGAAAGGTTGGTCGTTGTCAGACTTTAATACTGCAGGTACACCACATGTAGCAAAGATGCCATCTACTTTTTGAAAGACCTTTTAATGTGTAGTGGATGAAAGATTTTCCACCAACGGAAAAAGGGAGAATTTATTGATAATCACTAGAAAATGATGTCCATTCTCAAGAGGACCAAATAAATCAATAGCAATTCTCTCCCCAGCATGATGTGGCAACTCTGACATGCTCAGAGGGTGCTGAATGACTTGAGATGAAAGACAGTAGCATATGTGACAAGTCTTTAATTCTTTTTAAACCCTTTCATTGAGATACGGAAACCAGACTTGGTCACAGAGAGCTCTCTCGGTGGCAACTACTCCCTGATGACCCTGATGGGTGACATTGATTACTTGTTGTCATAGACTTTCGCGAATAACAATTCATGTACTTCGCAGAACAAGGCCTTCTTGTCTTATTGGAAGTTCATCTCTTACATTTTTGAACTTCAAATACTCATTGTCATTATGGAAAGGTCTGGAGTGCTGATTCCACGATTGATAAGCAATTAATATCTTTTAAACTTAACATGTCACTATCATGGCTCGTGACAGTGACAATTTGTTCTAAAGACATGGCAGCTGGTATGCTCGATTTCGGTGCGGAGACAGAATATCGACGGAAAAATATCGACATGCAAGAATATCGAAGTAAGAATATCGTTTGTGTTAAATATCGAGGTAAGTAATATCGATGTCCAAAATATCGATTATCTTGTTATCTAGTAATATCGAATTTAAAAATATCGATGTAAATAATATCGATTTTATGGTTTCGAATTTTTTTAATGTTCTACTTTTTTTCAAATTATTTTAGTTTTAGTAAATTTATAATGATTAAATAATATTATTTTGTTTAAATAAATACATTTTTACTTGTTTCTATATTATTTTTAGGAGCGGGATGTTGGGCTTATAGGGGATAAGGATGGGTAGTAAATTAAAAATGTTGTAGGGAAATTGTTATAATATTTTACATTTGTATATATTTTAGGAGCGGGATGTTGTGTTTATAGGGGATAAGGGTGGGGAATAATTTAAAAATATTTGGGGGGGTAATATATTTTATTTAATATTTATTTATTCTTGAGTTTATGTGCATTTGGAGTTGGAATAGTTAATTATTATGGTTTATTATCCCGCACTTTCTCTGAGTTTACATGGATTTGGAGCTGGAATAGTACATTATTATAGTTAAGTATTCAGCATTTTGTTAAGCTTATTTGCATAGTGTAATAAGTAAATAGATGTATGTTAGTTTTTATTTTCAATATTTATTTGATGAAAAACATTTATATTTTCATTCACAATTACATTTTTATTATTTTCTTTGGTTACAAAATTTATTATAATATTTATTAAAATAAACCATACATTTTTATGTTATTCACATTTTATTAAAGAGTATAACATATTTGTAACATTCATTTATCATGTATAAATGTGAAACAAATCATATATTTTTACATATACATATATTTTTTTTGTACAGTTTTCAACAATTGTACATTTTCTGGTAGCATAGTCATGTAATGGTAAAGTAAAACATTTTTATTTTTTATTAATAAACAGTTTCATTTGTATTGTTCATTTTTGTTTGTACAAAAAGTAAAACATTTGTATACATTTTTGTTTACATTTTTATAATACATTTTATATCATTTTAATTTGTTTGAAAACATATATAATATGTATTTTACAAGATTATATTTTAATATTTAGTATATTGAATATTATTTTGAATAAAATAATATTTAATATGTTAAATAATTTACAGTATTTTTATAGAAATATTTTGTGCAACATATATATTTTTTATCACATTTGTATAATTTTTGTACATTAACAGTGTATGAAATAAACAAATATTTTAATATACATTAAATATTATATTATAGCTTTTTTGGATAATATAATAGTTAATGTACATTTTACAATTTTTATGTTTATTTTAAACATTGGGACAAAACATTGCAACACAAAGTTATACATATAATTTAAAACTTTTTTCTAAATATTTTCTATTGTTGTCTATGGGGAGTTAGTCCTATTTTCATTTTAATTATGCAGCCATTTTTTTTCCCTTTTTTCTGACTTTTCTATCTATCGCTTTCGTTTTTAGGTCATTTTGGAAGACGGAACCTCGCAGTTTGGAGCTGCGTTTCGTCCGTCCGGGTAAGTTTAATTTGATATACTTTTAAGTTAGTTTTAGGGTAGGGGTAAGATAGTAGTAGTGTAAATACATTTGTTAGGGCGTTATTTGATCGTTTTTGGTGTAGTTAGTTGATGTTTTGGTAGTTTATTGTTTTATGTGTTTGACGTAGTGTTGGATATAATTACAATGTTATGTAGTTTTACTTATGTGTTCATTACATGTGTTATTGTATATTTAATGTTGATGTTAGTTGTTGTGGGTTTGTATTCCTGTTGTGGGCGGGTGTTGTTTTCTTTTTTATTTACAGGTTCTGGCTTTGGTGAACGGATG
The DNA here is from genome assembly GCA_963921515.1 of Calotriton arnoldi. NCBI lineage: Eukaryota > Metazoa > Chordata > Amphibia > Caudata > Salamandridae > Calotriton > Calotriton arnoldi. The sequence goes on from CAWUFW010001341.1 coordinate 1,227,613, forward strand.
GAGTTGCTTACGCGTTTTTTTTTTTTTTTAATAAAGGACAATGTTGTTTCTTGTTTGATAACAAGTTACTATACATTTCCTTTTTTTCCCGGTTTGATGGAGCGTTTTTTTATAAACTATTTTCAGGTTTTTGAGGGTTTCGTTATTCAGAGGATTGCGGCGTTGGACTTTTTTTCTACAGTTGTATTTTTACATTTTTTTGGGGGTTTCGTTATTCTATGGATTACTTTTTAATTGGTTTGCTGTGGATTTTATCGTTTTCGAGGATATTCTACAGCGACATAACTGTAAGTATATTTTTTTATTACTATGGGTGAGAAATGTTTATTTTTTCATTCTATTTTTTAAAAATATTTATATTATGTCATATAATTTTGTGTTGTATTTTAAATTTTATGACATAATTATATTTATTATTTAAAAAAGAGAAATACGTTGTTTCCATGTTTTATATTTGTAAAATGTTCGCTATTTGGTTTACTTTAAATAACTGATTTTGCAATCATGTCTAGATATTCTAGACCTTGGGTATTTGGATACAACCTAGTTTTATGTTGGAGGTATTCATACATAGTTTTCGTTTTTTGCTTAGTTTAGGTCCTATTTTACTTAGTGATTGCTCTAGTCTGAGCTCTTGGTAATTGCTTCAATAAGTTTGTTTAATGTTGGTTGTCCCCTTCCTATTGTGGCTTGGAACGCATTATGCCATCCTTACACTGCGTTGTTTGATTTGGCTTTTTGAGCCACACTACGGGCGTACACATTCCACCAGGGTATTTGAAATTTAGGTTGTCTACGATGCCCTGACCTATGTAACCTTCCCACTCAGGTGTCTTCAAAGTAGTCGAGGAAGGGACTTAGGGGCATATGTACAAGCCCCTATCGCCACGGGAACGTCACTTTTTGTGACGTTCCCGTGGCGATAGGGGCCTTGACTTATGTACATATCAGCGTTAAGCCACTTAAAGTGGCTTAACGCTGCCTCGTACATATGGCATCCTTTCACGCTATGTTTAGCATGAAAGGGGCGTGCAGTGGGTGTTGTAGTGGGCGTTCCACCGCAACACCCATTGTATTTGACGCTGCCCCCTATGTACAAGGGTGGCATACATAGGAGGCAGCGCCAAAATTAAGACCAGGAAAACCCTGGTCTTAAGGTGGCGAAACGAGGCGAAATGCATTATTTCTCCTCTGTTTTGCTTTTTCCATGTGTGCTGCCTTGTGCAGCACTCATGGAAAAAGCAAAATGCCATGGTTTGTTTATGTACAGGAAGGTGTCCCTTCCTGTACATAAACAAACCTTTTTAAAAAATGACATTTTGTAACTTTCATGTATGCTGCATGAAGCAGCACACATGAATGTAACAAAATGGCATTTTAGGATTGTTTATGTGCAGGAAGGGACACCTTCCTACACATAACCGGTCCTCCCCTGCACACAGACACCCTTGCACTCTGGTGCAAGGGTGCCTGCGTTGGCGCAAAGTTATTAGACAGCGCCATTGCAGGGGTAAATGCAAGGCTGCACCACATTCTTGTAAATATGGTGCAGCCTTGCGTTTCCGAAGTGGCGGCGCGTGTCGTTAAGCCAAGGAGGCTAACGACATGCTCCGCCACTTCTATTGTACATATCCCCCTTAATTTTGTTTCATTGGCTTGATAGAAAGGACTTTCTATTAGTAAGTTGTAGTGATTGGCTACTTCAGTAGTTGGTACATAGGCCAGGGCTATTAATTTTTTTATTTGATAGGCAAAGTTGCTGTTTGTTAAAGTAGATTTTTGTAGGTGCCTCCATATGCTTTGATTAAAATGGTAGTATCAACCTTGTATTGCAGTGTGTGGGTATAGTTTGAGTATTGCTTGAATCATTGCCTGTTCAAAATCTATTATTGTTCTTTGGGGATAGTAATTTTCTGTGAATTGTTTTATTATATTTAGTAGTTCAACATAGGTGGTGTTATGTTTATTAGGCAGTAATGCGTAAATAAAGGGGATATTTGTCTCTTCAAATTCTCAGTGGATTGTATAAAGCTGATAAAATGGTTTAGGACAAACTTTAAATGTCCCATCCATCATCCACGTTTCACAGTTTTTAAGTTTTTGCAAAATAGTATAAGTTGCAAACATAATAATTCTTTTGTCATGACTTTCGTTGTCATAAAGCAAGAATTTTTCCTCTTTGTGGGTGATGGTGTATTCTGGTAGTATTTAAATTTCTCCAAAAGTTTGTGGGACAGGTGGACTTTGAGCTGTAGCTCTCTTATTTTTTTATATTAATCTTTTCAAATTGGGGATGGAGGGTAGTTGTCCTGTGACATGTTCTGGTACTCTAGTTAAAACATTTTTAAGTATTTGAGTACTTGCCTGGTGGGAACTTGTGCTTGCTTCCCTTATTGTCTCTAGGGCATCTCTTACTTCCACTTCAGTCACATTGGGGGATGGTTGTGTTTTCCAACATTCACAACATTCATATCTATTGTAGTGGCTCTCCCATAACAGCCATTGGAATAATATTTGCTACATTTCCAATGAGTTTTATTTTCTATAACTTTTTCTTGGGTGTAAGTGTAACCCATGTATCAAAGCATTCGTTTCCCCTTTTGAGATGTAATAAACTTCGCTCCTTCTGCCATTTTTGGGGTAAATCTGTGAAGATATATATATATATATATATATATATATATATATATGTGTTTAGTAAATATGCAATTGTGAATAATAAACATGCTAGTATTATTAATAATATAGAAAAAATAGTTACATTAGTGTTGCTCTACTTTTGTTGATTGGATTATTTGATGCTCGTTGTTTATTCACTGTTCTATTATCTGTTGGTACGAAAGTAAAATGTTTATGTTATTTAAATGTGACATTTATTTTTAATTTATTTGTATTGTTCTCTATTTAGTAGTGAAACCAATAATACTTACTAATTATAGTTGATGAATTTAATTTAGTGGATGTTCTTTGTAGGTGCAGTTTGTAGAAGCTGTGAAGAAAAAAGTATTTATTAGTTACAAATGTTTATTTATTTAATTTGTCGTTTATTATTGTGTCTTATTTATTAGTTCCCTTATATACTTATTTAGTTTTTTGTTTTTCTTTAATGTAGATTTTGTAGTTTTCCTCCAAGTTGTTTGTTGTCACCTTTTTTGGTGCAGTTGTAGTGAAGTGTAAGCTGTGAAATTAAAGAGAGAACGTTATTTTTTAGTTTATTATATTATTTTCATAATTTACGAACACATGTATTGAGTTAAATAATTGCGAATCTTAAATAGCTATTTTTAAGGAATTGCTGTTTAAAAGTCGTAATTTCAAACGCATGTAGGAATAGCTAAATAAATTGATAGTTATACACAATATTTAGTAAGGAGTACAATATTTTGTTAATAATTTCTAACGGTGTAAAGGGCTATAGGAAAGAAATGGAAATGATTTGTAGTTTGGCTAATTTTTCGTCCAACAAGAGGGAACTAACCTGTGGGGTTCCCCAGGGTTCCTCTCTCTCCCCTTCTTTTTAATCTGTATCTTCTCCCTCTAATTCGTTCCTTAAGAGAAAAAAGGGTTGGGACATTCAACTATGCGGACGATCTCCAATTGGTGTTCGAAATCGATTCGTCATTATCGTTTGTTACCCACTTTCAATCTACTATGATTTTTATTAGTGATTGGATGAATTCCAACCAACTCAAGCTGAATCCCGATAAAACTGAGCTGATTCTCACAGCTGGCCCTTCCAATCCATGGCATTCCAATTTTTGGCCATCTTCTCTAGGTAACCCCCCGAAGCCTGCGGACTCTGCCAAAAGCTTAGGCATCGTGATTTCTAGTGATCTATCAATGAATGCCCAAATAAGCTCAGTAGTTTCCGCAGGCTTCTTCCAATTACGGAGAATAAGGAAGATCAGCAGATTTTTGTCCAGGGAAGATCTGACCTTGGTCATCTTAGCCCTGGTGATCTCCCGTTTGGACTATGCCAACTCTTTATACTGTGGCATTCCTTCTTACCAACTAAAACGTCTTCAGTTGGTTCAAAACCAAGCTGCCAGACTCATTTTTCATCAACCAAAATGGCAGCATGTGACTCCCATAATGAAAAATTTACACTGGCTTCCCGTGGCTAAAAGGTGTGCTTTCAAACTGGGTTGCACCATTTTTAAAGCTCTTCATGGTTGCAGCCCTGCTTTTATCTTGTCTATGATTTCAAGATATATCCCCTCCCGGGATTTGCGTTCTTCTCATCAAAATTTGCTGACTATTCCTTCTTTTAAATGCAAAAAGCTCGGAGGCCTTAGATTTGCTGTCCTAGGCCCCCAGTTTTGGAACTCTCTCCCCGTGGAGATTAGACTGACTTCTACCTACGCACAGTTCAGAAAAATGCTGAAGACCCGTCTGTTTGCCCAATCTTTTAACATCTAGCCTCAGTTTTCTGCAACCTTCTCTTTGCCTCTTCAGCGCCATGAAACCGTATGGTGTACGTGCGCTATACAAGAACTTTTAACATAACATAACATAACAGTTTGACAGTATCTATTTTGCAATTGCGTTTTGAATTCATGTATTTTAAAAGTACTTTTATCGGTCGTAAATGAGGCTATCCTGAAAATCAGTTTGTTTGCGACCGCTAATAATCTTGATGTTTGTGCTCATTAGTATTTAACGTAAAACATTTATTTAATACAAAATATTTACTTACTATTTTTGTTTGATGAAGTGGTTTTTGTTGATGTTGATGTTTAGTAGAATTTTGTAGCAGCTGTAAAGAGAAAAGTATTTGTTAGTTATGTTTTGTACTTTTAATACGTTTAAAAAATCTGAATTATTTACTTTCTTTATAGGTTAAGTTGTATATTTAATTTTTCATCATGTTGAGTTAAATAATGTACTCAATAACATATTTGTTTTGTATTTTCTAGGTGTGGTTGTAATGCAATTTATCTTTGATTTAAAAAGAGAAACATTTTATTATTTTAGTTAATTAAGTTACAGAGGTCGAATTATATATATTTTGTAAATACGTTTTGTTCATACCTGTGTTGTAGAATAATGTGATATAGTAGTTTAAATCGTTTTTCTTTCTTCTCTGGTGTCTATCTCGCAAAGTAACGCTCTCCCTCCGTGTTTGCCCGATAAACGGTAAATTTGTGTTAAATAATTCTTTGTTTTATAGTGTTTAGTTAATTAGTTAACCTTTTCTATTGGTTTGTGTGTTTTTAGTTTAAAATAATTGGTTGAGATCAGCCGCGGTCGGTGGTAGGAGTGCTGCCGGGCAATGACGTGGGGAGGGGGAGGGGCTGGGTGGGGTGAGTAAACTATGGATTACGGAGGTTTACAGGTAAGTAAACATATAAATAAATAAAACGAATTTCGTTAGGAGTATTGGTGGACTACGTTAAAACCTGTTAAATGGCATCTCTGACATTAGTAAGTGAGCAGTATGAATGCTTTGTGTTGTAAACTACCCACACAAATATGTGGCTCCTCTGTGTGCGTAGCAGGACAATAGGCCCTAACCCCTACATATTGAGGTGCTGGGCTCCATCTTATGAATGAGGGACAGACTTCATGAAGTGAAAAGGACCACTGGTGCAAATGCAGGAAACTGCCGCTAACAGAATTTCTAATTATGAAGTGATTAATTGTTTTCTATATATTTAGATTCCCATCGTATTAATTACCATTGTGCAAAGAAGAACTCTGCAAAAGGTGAACTTCCAGAGAAAAATTCTGCATACATTTCGAGTCTCTGCTGGTTTTAATTAAAGTGAAAATGATAAAACGTTTACATGGATGAATGCGAAAAAGACGAAAATCAGCATAACTTTACTTCAAAAATGTGTAACACTTTGCACACTACTAGACATTTAACAAAAAAATTGAAAAATACAATTCCCTGGTTAAATTTTGCTCCATATATTATCTATATCTTGCAAGTGTGTTTCCCACAACAGTAATGAACAACTTACATGATCCGGATGGCTTCTGTATATGGTGGAACCAAAACCGTTTCCACATAACTGCACTAACATCGCTGTTTACCTTCCATGCCAGGGTGTAGTGAAAACCGATGTATGCATATTGGCTAATGTGTGCAAACGTGAATGTTATGGAAACTGGTCAATGTGTGCATATTGCGGTAATTGGGAAACTGAGTACTGTGTACCGTGTTCATACAGGGCAATTGTGTAATTCTGATATACTAGGTTATTGTAAAAATTGTCACTGTGTGCATTTTTGATCACGGGTTGACATTGGCTTGCGTACACATGCGGACCCTGTGAAAGAGGTAAATTTGTGTACACATTGTGAATTACAAACTCTATGTATTTAAGATCTGTGAAAACTGCAATACGCACAAGATGTATTCGGTATTGCGAAAGCTGGTCATATTGCAGCATTGTCGAAGGTGAGCGGTATGTACATGTTGTGGCATTATGTTAATTGTGAAGTGAGTGTATGTGGAAAAATTGTACAATTTAAAATATGTGCATACTGTGGCCTTCTGGAATTTGAGAGTGAACCCTGAGATATTTGGAAATATAGAATATGTGTGCATATAGTAGAAGTTAGAAACGGTGCATTCAGAGTCATTTTGTAAGTTGGTAATTTGTGTATATTTGGTCAGCGTGCAATTTAAGTTATGTATATATACTGGATTCTTTTGAAACCTAGGAATTTTTCACCTATCTGGGCATTGTGGAAACTGTAGCATTCTGCCAGCCTTAGCACTCGCCAATAACTACGCCACACACTGAGAGTAGTTTACACGTCTTTATTCCGCTACGTGCAGGTCAGAACCCAACATTCTAAGCCTGCCTCCAACTCATCCCTCCAATGCTTACGTCACAGGCCTACGGTATACAGTGGGAACCAAAAGAGTTTAATCGTTCTTTTATTATAAGATTCTTTTATTACAAGACACTACATCTCCCGCTTTGTTAAATGAAAAGTCACAACTTTTTCAAAACAGATAAGTAAATGAATACATAACTAAATATACGAATAAATACATAGATACACAAGCAATTACAATTCTTCAATTAAGCGTCGTGTCGCCTGAATCACACGTCGTGATCAGGTCACTGGAAACTGGGTACTGGCAGTCATAGTGTCAGTGATCTGCACAGGTGAGGTGGAATTTTTTGTAGAGACAGAGTCATCAATAGTCTGTCCAGACCCAGTCCCTACAATGACATCCATGTTTGGTGAGTGATGGGCAACATGTCGAAAATGAGAGACGTAGGGGACTTCCCAGGACGCTGGTCAGTCACCATGTGTCCTTTAGTATTGGTGATAGTAAAGGATTCAACCTCAAAAGGGGCATCAGCTTTTCTTCTTCTGTATTGTCTAACCAGCACTCGATCTCCTCTTGTAAAAGTGATGTCCTGTGCATGACGTCGTCGGTCAGCATACATTTTCATCTTTTTGCAACCAAAGTCCGTAGTATGAATGTCTTCCTCATTCTTAGATCTGAGGTTGGCTCATTGGAGCAGCTTGGTCATCATGACTCTTCCAATAATTAGAGTAGTATGGCTTTCCCCTGTTGTTGAATGAGGGGTCAAACAGTAAGCTGGATGAGTAGTGTTTAAAACAGCTTTGAGGTTGAGCTGCTCCAATGCAGCACAATGACCAGCTTTCTTTTGGGTACTCATAAACCTCTCTACCAGGCCATTGAACTGGGGCCAAAGAAGAGAAATTTTTTGATGTTTTTGAATGACCTTTTCATGTGTAGTGGATGAAAGATCTTCCACCAATGGAAAAAAGGGAGAATTCATTGACAATCACTAGATAATGATGTCCATTTTCAAGAGGACCAAATAAATCAATAGCAATTCTCTCCCGAGCATGATGTGGCAAGTCTGACATGTTCAGAGGGTGCTGAATGACTTGAGATGAAAGACAGTTGCATATGTGACAAGTCTTTAATTCTTTTACGGCCCTCTCATTGAGACACGGAAACCAGACTTGGTCACAGAGCGCTCTCTTGGAGGCAACTATTCCTCGTTGACCTTGATGGGTGACTTTGATTACTTGTTGTAGTAGACTCTCAGGAATAACAATTCATGTATATCGCAGAACGAGGCCTTCTTGTCTTATTGGTAGTTCATCTCTTACATTTTTTAACTTCAAATACTCATTGTCATTATGGAAAGGTCTGGAGTGCTGATTCTATGATTGATGAGCAATAATATCTTAGAATCTTAACATGTCACTATCATGGCTCGTGGCAGTGACAATTTGTTCTGAAGACATGGCAGCTGGTGTGCTCGATTTCACAATAAAATTGATGTAGGCCTCCGCTGTCTTGGATGGGGTACCAGGGCATTGCAATAGCATTCTTGAAAAATAATCAGTCGGATTCTGATCTTTCCCAGGACGATGAATAATCGTAAAGTTGTATTCTTATGACCTCAAACCCCAACGTTCAATTCGAGGAGGCATTTTGGCTTTTGGATTGCCAAATATCAGCAACAGTGCTTGATGATCAGTCACTACAGTGAAAGGTTGTCCGTACAAGAAAACATGGAAGCATTCACAAGCCCAAATCACTGCCCAAACTTTCTGTCTCAGGTTGCTAGTAAGCATGTTCTGGTTGTGACAGGCTCTTACTAGCGTATGCCACGATATGTCTCCGGGCATTTGGTTGTATGCTGTGCTGTGCAAAGATTGCACCCAACCCGACAGGGCAAGCGTGAACTACAACCTTTGTATGTAGTTTGGGATCAAAGCAGGCCATTTCAGTGGCACTCTCAATGGCTTGCTTGTTGTGTTAGAAGCTCTTCTCACACTCTTGTGACCAATCAAAAGATATGTTCTTTTTCGTTAGTTCTTGTAATGGTGAATGACCGTAGCAAAGTCTCGTATATATCTCGAACAGTAACTGGCCAGTCCAAGCAAGGATGGTAACATAGAAATGTCTTGTGGGGGATTTGCGGTAGACAATGCTTGTACTTTTGTTGGATCAGGTTTCATACCCCCATTAGAAAAGACATGGCCAAAGAAATTCAAGCATTTTTTGTGGAATTCACATTAGTCGGCATTCAGAGTTATGCCTGCATTGGTCAACAAACGACATACTTGCATGAGAGCCTTGTCATGTTCTTTCTATATGGCTCTAAAAAATAACATTCATCACTATAGTTAAATGCATTTACTACAGGCTGTATGATATGTTCTGCAGCATAGGAGACACCAAAACTCAATCGCTTATAGCGAAACAAACCAATTTGCGTAGAAAAGGTTGTAATGTACCTGGATTTTTCTTCAAGCTCCAATTGGTGATATCCCTTGTTTAAGTTAAGTAGAGAGAAGAACTTTGCACCATTCAGTTGAGTTATTATATCAGCAATGTGTGGTCCGGGATGTCTCTCTCTCTCTCTTAATGGCCTTGTTGGCCTGACTCATGTCAATGCATATGTGTAGAGCTTCTTCACTGTCTTTTTTGGGCACTACTACAATGGGAGAAACCCATGATTTCGGACCAGAGGAGCGTTCAATTATGTCATGTTTGATTAACGAGTTAAGTTCCTTTTCAACAGCATCTTGCAAATGAGGAGGATTGTGTTGTTGCTTCTAAATGTCGTACTTCTTTACTTGTGTAGAGTAAGAAATAAAATACTACTTTTCATATAAAAGCAAGTATTTGGCTGGACATTGGTTTATTCTACGTCCTATTTGCACTTTGAGTTATGGGTCGTGTTCACTGACCTGAACACAACCTCCTCCCCCCAGAGGGAGGCTTGCCTGCTCGACCACAGCTACCACTGAGACTCAAGTGCAGAAGGGACACTTAGCCCAGCGGAGCAGGATCTACAGAAGGCCGGGTCCCAAGACATCAGGAGTTAAGGTCCTCAACCACCAGCCACCCTTGCATGCCACGTGGCCCTCTGAAAGGAGTTTTGACAAACCTTACCCAAATATTTTGTTTTAAATGGTCGGGCACCCATTGTCTCTTTTTTTGTTTTGTTGCTATCTGTTAGAAATGGGGGTCTCTAGTTGGCAAGGGCTTGCACCTTTGTCCAAGTAGGGACCCTTCCTCCTAGTCAGGATAAGGGAGTTACACTCCTAAAATAACCCCTGCTCACCCCCTTGGTAGCTTGGCATGAGCAGTCAGGCTTATCTTAGAGGCAGTGTGTAAAGCATTTGCACATAACCAACAGTAATACAGTGTAAGCACTACAAAAGGACACCACACCAGTTTAGAAAAATATCCAATATTTTTATATACTTAAGACAAGACCAAAAACGATAAAAATCCACAATACAGTACTTAGAAATCTTCAGTTATCAAAATAACCTTGAATAACAGTTCCTTGAAGTCGATAGCTCCCTCTGGCATCGTGAACAAACAAATCCAAACAGTTCTGGCTGACCGCGGCGTCGCGGGCCAGCTACGGTGTCGGGGAGACCCGCAAAACAGTACCTTTAGAAATGCAGGGCATCGGCGACCTCTCGTTGAGCTTCCGAAAGCACGGCGTTCGCAGGCGTCGGTTCCGGAGGTCGGTGCAGGAGTCGTCGGGGCCTTGAAGTCACACGCGTTGCAGATTGAACTCTTCTCTGTTCAAGTCAGGAGCGCTGGCGTCAGCAGGCGTCAGGTGCTGCGGTGCCAAGTGCAGCGGTGCGGCGTGCGATGCCCTCAGGTCGCGGTACGAGCAGCGGCTCGGTGGCGGCGTCAGCTGGCGTCGTCGGTGAGACCAGGGTCGCGGTGCAAAGTGATGCGGAGCTCGTCGCGGTGCTGGCAGGTCACGGTGCAAGCAGCGGCGTCGTCGTTGGCGAAGCGCTGTTGTCGGCTGACGAACTAGAGTCGATGGCGCCGGCAACGGTAGGCCAAGGCTGCGGTGCGGGATGAGGGCGGTGCGTCGTGTTACTCTACGAGCAGCGCCCTCGAACCACGGTGCAAGCAGCGGCGTCGATTTCGGCGTGGAGCGGCGGTGTCTGGGATACCAAGGCGGCGTCGTGAAGCGAGGCGATGCGGAGTGCGGTGCCCACAGGTCGCGTGCGAGCAGCGGCTTGGTGGCGGCATCAGCATGCGTCGGTGAGACCAGGGTCGCAGTGCGGCATTGCGGCGGTGCCCTCTGCTGTCCCTTCAGGACACGGAGTCAGCAGCGGCTTCAGAGACGGCGTTGGGTTGCTTTTTCTTCTGTTGCAGCACAAAACACACAGTTCCCAGTGCTGAGGGCAGAAGAACTTGAAGTCTTTGCTGTTCCTGAGACTTCTTGAACAGGGGGCAACCTCTACCTCAAGCCCTTGGAGAAACTCACAAAAATAGATCGCAGAAAGTTCAGTCCAGTCCTTTCACTGCCCAAGACAGAAGCAGCCACTGCAGGCCAACACAGCAAAGCACTCAGCAAAGTGGTAGTTCCTCCTCACAGCTTCTCCAGCTCTTCTTCTTGGCAGTCTTCTTGGTCCAAAAGAGTTCTAAAGTTCAGGGGTTTGGACTCCACTTTTTATAGCCCAAAATCCTTTGTCCTCTCAGGCAGAGAGTGTCTGTGCCCAGCCAGAACCAGTTCTGCCCTCTCTGGTGTGGCTTCCTGGCAGAAGGTGGAGACGGCATTGTCAGAGGCAGACCAGGCCCATTCAGGTGAAAGGACATCTCCTCCACCTACTCTAAATGCAGCCCAGGTCTATTCAGCCCTTTTCTGACACCCCTAGACTATCTGGAGCCACTGCTGCTCCCCAGCCCCTGTCATCCAAAACCCAGACAGTAAATCCACAAACCCAGCAGAGGCCTGCTGGATGGCTGAGCAAGAAAATACCTACTTTCTAAAAGTGGTATTTTCAAACTCAGAATGTAAAAATCACCTTCACTAAAAGATGCATCTTTAGATTCTGAGTTCAGGCATACTAAACTTTATTGTTCTACCTAGTTCCCAAGGGCCAGTTATGTTTATAAGGTGTTATAAACAAACTCCCCATTCTGTCCTATGGGAACAGGTAGCCTTGCAATAGTGAAGGTCCTACCTTTCACATACACCGCACCCTGCCCACAGGGGTACCTTGGGCCTACCTTAGAGGTGACTGACATGTAAGAAAAGGGAAGGTTAGGGCCTGGCAAGTGGGTGCACTTGCCAAGTCGACATGGCAGTACCAGACTGCACACAGGCTCTGCAATGGCAGGCCAGAGTCACATTCACAGGCTGTTTGTGTGGGTGGCACAATCCAGTGCTGCAGCCCACTAACTGCATTTGATTTACAGGCCCTGGCACCCTCAGTGCACTTTACTAGGGACTGACAAGTAAATCAGATATGCCAATCATGGAAACACCAATCCATAACACAGTTTACAACAGGAGCACTTGCACTTTACCACTGATCAGCAGTGAGAAAAGTGCGCAGAGACACTAAGCCAGCAAAAACAGAGTCAAAACCGGGGGGTCAGAAAGCAAAAACTCAGGGAAAACAGGCCAAAAGATGCCAAGTCTAACACTATCCCACAGGAGTCTTGCGATATCGCAGCAAAAACTGCAGCATTTTTGTTTAACCTCCTACAAGGGCTGGGGAGGCAGGGTATCCCTACCCTGCACCCTTTTGCCCCCGAGTCCTGTTGTGGCTGCCAGCAACATTTTTTATAGATATATTGATGGCAGAGTGTCGAGCAGAACGGAAGGCTCATGTTTGGTGGACGTAATACAGTCAGCATATCCAGTACTTCAGCCTTTCAATCAACCCACTTGGATTTTAAAATATAGTGACATTTGGATCTACAGCATACCCACTGGGGTTTTATTTCTTTGTAGGAACTGCAAGAACCATGATGCATTGAGGCAGATGCCCACTATGGCACGCCCATTAAGGCGGAATTTATCAATAAAGCAGGTGTCCTACATTGTTTGTTTGTTGCGATATATATATATATATATATATATATATATAGTGTTAAAAGTTAGATTAATTTAAAATGTAAATATTTTAGCATTATTAAACTTTTATTTAGGTTGATGAGTTAATGTGCTGTAACAATTATTTAGTTTGAATTCATTTGTATTTTTAATTTACATTAATATTTTTTTTATTTTCTAATAATTAATAAGGTTTATTTCCCCCTATATTTTTCCATAGGGAAATCTCCACCCCAGTGGCAGAGATATCTGCCTCCATGAGCAAAACAAATTAGTATTAACTTGACACTTGTAAATTTTGTGTTAGATGTCTCCACCCCCTGTTTTCAGCAGGTGTAAACATGGAAGTTTGCACTTAGATGTAAGTCTATGTTCGAAAATGGTAAATACATGTAAAGTTTGGACTTACAAATAGGTGCAAGAGTAAATTTAAATGTGAATAAATCTAAATATATAAATTGACTTTTGTGTATAGGGCCCCCAATGTACAGCATTTCCCCCACAAACATTCTACCATGTTTTGCCTGGTGTAATTTGTGCTGAAAAAAGTGTGGCAATAAACCCACAAGTTGTATCCCAGATTCAAGTGCAAACCCTTGTTTGTGTTCAAATCGGAACTGTATACATATATGTGGTATTTCTAAAGCACGAACCTAGCCAGAAGGAAGGGGAGCGCTGTACATGGTCAAAGACAAGCATTAAGTCAACAAGTGATTGGAGAAGTAGCTGGATTGTGGACAGTTAAAGCATTTGTGATGTAGTGTTCTTCAAAAGAGTGAGTCTTCAACTTCTTCCTAAACTGGAGCAGCATTGGGACGGTCTTCATGGATACAGAATGCATAGACGAAAAGGCATGCTACCTTGTGTCCTGGCTCTGGTTGTGCTGAGAACCACCCTACTCCAAAAGGAACAGTCCTGAACACAAGCAACACAAGACCGGATCAAAAGCAACCCTAATAGAGCCGGACGAAACTGGTCTTGTGTTGCTTGTGTTCCAGTTCAGAGAGGACCTGGCCTGGCAGTTCAGTGTGGACTGTTCCTGATGGAGCCGGGTCAAGACTAATTTGCATATAGCTGGTTCCAAACTGAGGTGGCGTGGTCTCCAATAAAAAGATGGACTGGGGTACAGCCCCGAGTAATTACCAGTGGCTGAGATTAATTCAAGCATTCCATCTATTACTTTTTGCATACTTCAGTTCGATGCCCTTAATGAGGTGGGTATGCCCAGAAGTGGCTCCCGTGCACACTGTACCACTGGAACCAAGCCATACCTGACTAGGAGCCCTAATAAGGACAAGACTGATCTTGGGTTACTTGTGTTCTGGTTCAGGGAGGAGCTGGCCTGGCAGTTCGGGATGGACAATTCCTTCTGGAGCAGGGCAAGACAGATTTCCGTATGGCTGACCAAATGGAGGTGGCATGGTGTGCACATTAACGATGGACTGGATACGACCCCAAGTAACTGCCAGAGGCTGAGATTAATTCAAGCATTCCATCCATCACTTTTCTGTATACTTCCGTGCGATGCCCTAAGTGAGACGGGTATGCTCAGACATGAGTCCCGTCCATACTGTGTCACTGGAACAATGCCATACCTGACTGAAGAGCTCCAATAAGGGCAAAACCGATCTTCAGTTGCTTGTCTTCTGGCTCAAGGAGGACCTGGCCTGGCAGTACAGACTAGACTGTTCCTATGGGGACAGGATCAAGGCTTATTTGGATATGGCTGGGTCTAACATGATGTGGCATGGTGAGCAAAAAAACAATGATCTGGAATGCTTTCCGAGCAATTATCAGTGGCTGAGATTATTTCTAGCATTCCATTTATCACTTATTTGTATACTTCAGTACGAAGTGGGCCAAGTCTTCCACATGGCCAAGTCTTCCCAGATGTGGATCATGTGCACACTGTACCACTGAAACGAAGCTGTACACGAGTGTGGAGTGCGTTATATAGAGGCGAAACCGGTCTTGGGTTGCTTGTGTTCGGTTCACAGAGAGGACCTGAATGTGCAGTTTAGGCTGGACTACTGTTATTGGTGCAGGGTGAAGAGTGGTTTGCATATGAGTCGGTCCAACCTGAGGTGGCAAGGTCTGAAAAATAACGATGGACTGGAATGCAGCGCCTGAGTAATTACAGTGGCTGAGATTAATTCAAGCATTCCGTCCATAGCTTTTTTGTATACTTCAAAGCGAAATATGCTGTTTTTTCAAGTTCACTTCCAGAATTTGGTTTGAGAAATCACCTAAATATGATCTAAAAGCAAAAAATGTATTTCATAAAAGGGCACATTTGATGTGCGAAAATTGAAAAATATGTCTCATGTTTTTGGGAAGTGCTTGCCCCTTGGGTCTTGAAATATGGTCTATTGGCACTGCTGCAGAGTTCTCGAGTTACCGAGGTCTAAGCGAGTGGCTTATCCAGTCCAGGTTTCTTATCATTGCATGCTGGGATGTGCGGTCCTGTTCACCCCATTACAAAGCCAGACATACAAGTACAGAATTTAAAAGAAAGTTACAACAGCCCTGGTACAAATTGCCTACAACAGGATATACTTGCAGCTGTACATGTGAGAAATATGTTCCCAGCCCTACTTGGGACCACCATTACTCAGATGTACACCACGCCCCGCTATAAAAAGAAAGTATGCTAATGATGACGTTAAAAGAAAAATTTCAGTACAGCTTTCAGTTTCGCAGTAATACAACAACAAATATTAATGGATTGCATGACCCATAACCAATGCTGTGTCTGCCCCTGTCATTGCCCGGGCCATGCACCGGATATGCTAATCTCAGGATGGGAAACATCCGAAGGACCCTGGGAGCACGAGAGGGCGCGTCACCCTGGGGGCTCATTAACGCGGGAGGTCTCGAAGGACAGGCTGCAGCCGCAGGAGGGGACAGGGCTTCGGTCTCCGAGAGAGCCCGGTGCGCTCTCGGAAGCGGGGCCAGTTCCAGTGACTCACGCGGCAGCCGGCGCAGGAAACGCCGGACGGATGTTAGATACGTGCGGCTCGTGCCAGCTTTTTTTTTCTTCTCCAAAACCAAAAGATATATTCTTTTTATAGCCGCGGGCTAACGGGTTGACTGACGATGGAGCTCGTTTTCCGCGCATTTAATCTCGTTGCTCCCGCACAATGTCGAGAAAAGGGAGAGCTGTGGCACTTAAATAAACTCTTTAGCATCCTTCAAAAATAATATTCACATGGAAGGGAAGCAAATGATTCACAACAGGTGATAAACATTCAAAAGTTTAAAAGAGAAGTGACAGGAAACATTTCATTGGGACAGTGCATCTCACCTGTCAGAGCTCATTCAAGACATGGACTAAGATTTCACTTTTCTTAAAACATTTTAATTTTCGTCCACTTGAACGAGGATAGTTATCTGAATATGCGTAGAGGGTGTTTAGATGAATCCATACCACGATGTACTAAGCGTTCGAGTCCCAAGGCCTACTTTACCAGCGTAATGCAGCCTGGAAGTGTGCTAGTCCATTAGTTAGAATTATTAATACATTTACACCAGTTAGAATTAATACATTTGTCCAACTAGTATATACATGCGTAATATACTTTATACATAGAAAATGTGCATATATTTGCTCGAAAAAAAACATCAAAGTTCAAAGTGAAGTCATAGCCAGCTTTAGTTATAAAACCTTAACAAAGGTTAAAAAAAATCACAGAAATTCATGGAAAACAAAAACTCCAGTTATTGTTGCAAAACAAAACCTAAAACTACAGAAGTTCAGAGTTATCATTAGGTTAAGGAATAAACTGCTTCAGGCGATGTATATGACATAACTCATGACATGTTAAATGACATTCATGAGAACACCAATGACGGCATCCAGAGTTACCAGCACTCTGCCTTTGGCCATGCATAGTGAGGA
This sequence comes from Calotriton arnoldi, assembly GCA_963921515.1. Lineage (NCBI taxonomy): Eukaryota > Metazoa > Chordata > Amphibia > Caudata > Salamandridae > Calotriton > Calotriton arnoldi. Next base: position 1,244,350 of record CAWUFW010001341.1, read on the forward strand.
TTACACACAGGACCAGGCCATGAACCCAACCCTCTGTGAGACCAAACCGCACTGAACATGTCCTTTGGCTGTGCACAGCAGTGGTTGGTCGCAGGGCAGTGGCTTTGGCCAAGCCCTACTGCTTACCCTCCACCTTCGGCCAACCACTGCTGCGCATGACCTTCAGGTCTGACTTGAGGCAGGGCCATGAACACAACTCTCTACAGGTAGTCATGCATTGCCTATCGCCAAGTGCAGCAGGTGTTGGGTTCTGGGTCTGTCCTTAGGCCAGACCCTGCAACTAGTCATCTGCAGGCGACCAACTCCCACTACACACATTGCCTTCGGCAGTGCACAGAAGAGGTTAATCACAGGGCCTGACCTATGTCTAGGCCTGGCACCTAACCATTTGCAGGCAGCCAATCCAAAATGTGCCTGGGCTTTGGCCATGCGCAGCAGGTGCTGACTGCGAGGCCACGCCAACACCTGGCCTGGTCTGTCGGCTCCCACAGACATGAATGCTTGCAGCAATCCAAGGCATTACTACTGGGAAGATTCCAGGGCATCGTTTCTCGCAGCACTATCAAGAGTTACGGATGGGAGAACTCCATGTCATTACTGATGCCAACATTCCAAGGCATTACTGTTGAGAGCAAATCGAGGCATTTCGACAGGCAGAACTCCAAAAAATGACTCTTACAGCAAGTCATGAAGACAACCAGTGCTCCAAAGCCTTATGCTCTCAGCACCCCTACACATGCATTTTGGTAACACTCCAGTCATGAATTCAGTTGGCATTAAAAGGCATTACTGCTGGCAGCACCCCAATTACAACACCCCTTGGCTTTACTGCAAACAGCACTTCAAGGCCTACAAGTTGACAGCAATCCAAGCCATTACTGCTAGCAGTACTCCCAGGGAGTACTTTTGGCAATACTCCCAGGTATAATTACTGCCAGAACTCTGAAGCATTGCTGCTGGTAACACTTGAAGGCATAATATGGGCAGCAAGCTCTGATGCCCATAGCACTCCCGAGCATTTCTGTCGGTATCTCTCCTAGGCTGCTAACATTCGAAGGCATGAATGCAGACAGTGATCCGCGCCATGGCAGCAGCCAAAGGCATTGTTCCTAGCCAGAAAGGCTGGCAGCATTCCAAGGGACTACTGCTGGCAAGACGCCAAGGCGTTTACGCTGGTAGCTCTAATAGATGTTACTGCTGGCAGTATTCCCATGCATTACTGCTGGCAGCAGTCCATGAAATTAATCTGGCAGTAATCAAAGGCAAAATGTTTACCACATTCCCAGGATGACTGATGGCGGCACGTGCAGGCGTGAATGCTGGAATAACTACAAGGCGTTACTTCTGGTAACCATACCAAGTACACATCTGTGCAACACCACAAGAAAAAATAATGGCTGCACTTCTAAGAATAAATTATGACATAACTACAAGGCATGAATTACATAACCATTTACAGGTACAAAGGTTTGGGGTGAATAATACCAGAACTACTGAATATTGGTGGCACGTATACCTGGTCTCTACGGCTAGGACTGCAAAATGCAAGTACTACCAAATGTTAATGTTGATTGATAGTTGAATATTAAAGATGGTTATGATAAGTGATAAGTTCATGCCGCCTGCATGCAGTGACTTACCTTTGATATGAATAAACTGAGACCAGACTACTGCATATAAACAGAGTGTGCTGTAGCTATGGGAGTAGTCATAAGGTTGGCCATGGTGGCCTGACTGCACAGGTTTTGTATTTAGACATCTGTTGAGATGCTGTGGAGTAAATTTCATTTGTCTTTCAGAATTGGTGTTTAAGTGGTCTTCTTCATTTGAAATGATCTTGGTTTTAAAAAGTAGATAGATGTTTTTGTGTTTTTCGGCTCTGAGCATATAGTGTTGACCAGTTACACAGGGCTCCAACTGGATTCTGTTACATCATATCGGTTTTGGCCACTGGACTATGTGTTTCCATTTGGCAAAGAATCATTTGGGCTACAAATAGTTTACGAAGGGACTCGGCTTGACATCACTGCATTCCAACAGACCGGCGCATGACGCAACAGAGAAGTAACAGAAGCCTCCACTGCAGTTCAGCACATCCCCGAAATCCTGAAACTGCCTGCAGCCGGAACCATTGTCAATAGTCAAATGTAATTACCGGCGGTGGTGTGTGGCCTCCAGAGTGTGGGACCTTACTACTTCTCACATTCTTCTAAGCGATTCTGTAAATTTTACCCATGAAATGCTCTACCTCCAATTACTTACCCCTGCACGGTCTGCATTAACGTCCCATTGATGTGGGCGAGCTCCCGCCAAGAGTAATTGCTGCTATAAAACGTCAGCTCTTCCCTTCGCCATCCCCGGCTTCCCCAGTGACCGGCAAAGGGCCGTTACACGGACTAATTAACCCCCATTCACATGGAGTGGGGTCCGTGCGAACTGGAATGCAAAGGTGCCATTCAGAGAGAGTGAAGTGCAAATGAGGCCGTCACTGGCCAATAATAAGGCCCTCTCAAGCCATTGGCTATCGCACGTCAGACAATGGCGCCGCCAACTTCCTGAGCCCACGTGGGCTTTTCAGATTCCAAAACCAATATGGCGGCTGCCCACAAACACCTTGCAAAGGAGGGCGGCGGACACCGACCAGTCATGGGTACTCGGGACCCCTGTTGTTTGGGCGATCTACCTCACGCTTCTCTTGAAAGGGACGTTTAACAAACCTGCTGACCTCTCCGCATAGCCAAGCCCCCCTACACGCTTTACTACGCGTATTTATCATTTCTGTGACAAACGTGCAGTGAAAAGAAAACGCTTTACACGTTTTATAAGGGAATTCTTAAAAAACGTATTTCTAGTTCTATTTGTGTCTAGCAGTTGTTCCTAGCCCAAAGGTAACACCCTTTATTGCTCATCACTTTTAGCAGTAATGAAATTGTCGGAGGAGCACTTATCAAACTGCTGCACACGTGTATGCAGTGTGGTGCTTTTTTCATGTTTTGTTTTTGTGTGCTATGGAGTAGCACCTCAGGCCGTTATTGAAGAAGCACGCATGGTTTGTGCTGCTAAGTTATGACATTCTATGCCATCATGTTTCCTTTAACTATACTACTTCATTTTATACAATGTCACACTTGAGTTATCCTATGCTTTGATATTATGCTTTAATCTGATGTTGTTTGTTAAACATCGTTAGATTGTGATATATTTTTTGTGATGTTTTTATCTCTACCCAAAAACGTTGTTGTCTCGGGCTGGACTGTTGGTCATTCATGTTCTGGGTGATGCCGAAGTGCTTAATTTGTACAACAATAAGTGCCAGGGCCCTCGTCAGGAGGTCCCTGCCTCTTTCACCACCCATTGCCCCTGCCAGCGTGCCAATGACAGTACCAAAACAGCTACTAACCATCACCCTCCTACAAGTATGGCAATTCAGACTATTCCAGGCGCCCAACACTCTAAGAATGGCTTGGGTGGTAGGTCTTAGTCCCTTTCAATGTATATTGAATCAATAAACAAGTGTTGCTGTGCTCATTTCTAAATTAGACAGACAGCACCACTATGTGGTGGACTGTCATAAGTGCTGTTGTTGACAATTAAGTGCCAGTGCCAAGCACCAGCAACTACCGGCTCAAATTAAGCACAGCCTGGGTCACATCCATGCTCGACAGGCCCCCTCTTATAGCATCATCAAGGGGATATTCATCAATTACATGGCAATATCTCTTGCCCAAAAATCATCAAGACGCTATAGGAATAGTCTGAAAATGCTTTGTGAATTTGCTCTATAAACACTCTCAAAGGTATTCTGCTTGTATCTTGCTAGACATGTACTGCAATGCAGTCAGGTGTCCCCCTACCATGAAAAGCTCTAATGCTGGGAGAGTGTACTAGTAAGAAAGAAGACAGTGGCTCAAGCAAGCAGGGAGAAACACATCAACAATCACAAGAATGCATCGTGGCCCACCACCAAAACATGCATTTGTCAGCACAATCTGTTCCAGAGAAATTTGCTGGTTATTTGCTTTGTCTTCATCAGGGTTTCCTTAGTACTGTCAGTGTTTAGCACTGGGACCCTCAAAGGAGTAGCTGTGCGCTTTACAAATATGTTCATTCATTCAAATGACATAAGCTATTGTCTGAATCCTCAGGTAATGAAGTCCCAACTCAAATCCGACAACCTCAGTACGAGAGGTACTGAGGTCTGCACTTAGTGAAATCACTGTCCTTGTCGAGAGGGACTTTGCAATGGCAAAGAAGTGCTTTAGAGACTGTGATGTAACCGAGTGTTGCCTTATGGGACATCCATGTAAGATAGGGCATGTAGTGAAGGAACGCATCGTAAGAAAACTTTTAGCATTGCATAGCCAGCACATTATCAACTTTGCGGCTGGGACCAAGAAAATGAATGACTCGTTGCTTATTCAAGGGATGAAAATCATCACTTCTGAGAGCACACATGCCTAGAATGCATAATATATATCACATCTGGATTAAAAGTGCAAGCTTGGTAAGTGTGAACATAGACAATTAGTGCTACAAGGTCATATTAATGCAGACCGCACTGCAAGAGAAACGGTCACATAACCTGGACTGCCATACCTTATGGTTATAAGTCAACTCTTTTTGAAGGATGGAGACAGCTTTCAGGGAGGGAGATGAAATTGATCATTTGTTTGGTAAGAAAGTGAAGATGATGCCAAAGAAGGTCACCAATTCCAAATAAGGGTAGCAGAGAGAGGCATTATAAGGCAATGATAATTCTTAATCTACATGCCAACAGTCACAATTTGGGTATACGCACATAGCAGAGTAGCTTAATTATCGTGCACCAATAGTAAAGTAGACCAATGACTGCCCCATACCATTCCAGACATCCATGTACTACCAGCCCCATTTGTTTTCGGTGGATAAACCGGATGTAGGATGTAGCAAACTGAGGAGCTGTTTGGACTATCAAGATACTGAGTGATATGTGCTGTCCATGGCCACTGGGTGACCAAAAACTGATGGTACATCTGAGGTTGCAGTAAGTACCACAGGATCAGGCACATTTATGATAATAAGGGACCTGGGCATGTGTAAAATAGGAGACAACCAGGCTCAGTAATTATTGATTTACATACTGCAAAGACCATGTTAATGAGTGAAGCGAGGCAAATACCCCGTCCTCAGAAACTGGTAAGAGGACAGAGGGATGCAAATGATCTTGGAGGGCAGCCAAGAGATGAGAGGCATGTTCAATTAACCATCCGAATAAGGAAAGGGGATGTGAATGAAATAACTTAATACAAACTCATGAGGATCGTGGTTATGAGAATGAATGTGCAACTTAATAGTACATGACGTCACCCACACAATAATACCTATGGCACAAACACCAATCCCTCATCCTTACATAATTACACAGGGAGCTAGAAATCCCTGAGTCAAAACCAGACTCCCCAAGAAAACATCTGCAGTGATAATCCACTTCCATATGATTCCAGTTTAGGGGGACAGAGAGCACATGGAGAAAGCAAGTGAGTAGAGATGCCCACTTGCAAGTAGCAAGGCCCTACACTACAAAAAAGCTAAAATGCTCTTAGAACAAGAGTTCACATTTAGGCTTGGTACAAGCACCTGGACATGGATTTAATGAGAAGCCCCCAGTGCAGGATCTCCCATGCAAGCCCCCTCTAGCTGGGACTGCCAGTAGGCTCTGACTCACCGAAAGCGCCAAGAGGCTGATGAAAATGGCAGACAACATTCTGTGCTAATTCAGCTTAATATAACATTTATAAAGAGCATATTTTTGGCCAAAGTGCCTATGACCGCCTAGGTGGTGACACATTCTTTTAGTGCTGTCTGTCTATGATGCATTTTTATGATGTTTCAAGTCTGTTTTTTAGGTCTCGCCTAAGACAGAGGAATGTGCTGTCGCTGGCGAGCGATATTGTATACTACAAAGGGCTTGGAGCCCGCTCATTGCCTTCCAATCATTGGCTTCAATGTCACTGTTCTGTGCTGCCTTCTTATTGGCCAGCTTCAATTCCTCTTCTTTCATGTGAAGCATGAATGTACTGATGGCTTCATCTTGATTAGAGTTGCTTGCTGTTTGCACTGTGATTGAGGTACTATTCCTTTCGTCCTCCCTCCCACCTCCACCCCTCATTGTCCGCCCTGGCCGCCCCATAGTGCTTTTTTCCATCCCATTGCCCTTTCCCTAACTGTTGTATCCTGTTGTCTCTTAGTTACTTGCTGTTCAGCCTGTTTGAATGTGATGTAATAGAATGTTCATGAGTGCGTGGTTTGTAAGAGTGGTCAGTTGGAATGAGTGGGGCTCAGTTGGAATGAGTGGGGCTGAGCAGCAGGGTTCTGCTCCCGGTGGCGCAACGTTTTTTACCATCTTACTTGTAATTGAATAAACCTACTTATACAATCTACACTACTGGCTACTGAACTGATTACCTACAAGGGCCTTACCTCGTTTACAGAACTTACACCCTCCCTCCCTCTCATTGTCCATGTCAGGGGCGTCATGAGCCCCCCGCTTTAGCAGCTACAACGGGATGGAGTTCTTGATGGGTCTCTTCTGTCTGCAACTCGGCAGACAAAGACTCACAAACAATGTGAAAGGGTGGGTGGGCGCGTGAATGAGTGAAAGTATGCATGGATGGTTGTGAGTAAAAGGGTGGATGGATGGGTACATGGATAAATGAGTCAAATGCTGAATGTAAGGGTGGGTGAGTGAACGAATGCATGGATGAGTGAAAGAGAGGATGGATAGATGGTTAAAAGGGTAGATGGATGAATAAGTGATAGAATGGATGGATGAATGAAAGTGAAGGTGGATAGATGGATGAAAGGGTAGAAGGATGGATGAGTGTATGGGTGAATGGATGATGGGAGAAAGTATGGATGCATGAGTGAGTGAAAGCATGGATGGCTGAGTGAAAGGGTGGGTGGATGGATGGGTGTAGTAACAGGGTGGAGGAATGGACAAAGGGTGGATTGATGGATGATCGAAAGGATAGCTGGATGAGTAAAACTATGGATGCTGGGGCGTCATGAACCCCCAACTTTAGCAACTACAGCGAGGGTGAGGTTCTTGATGGGTCTCTTCTGTCTGCCACATGGAAGACAAGGTGAGTGAGTGATACGATGAATGGATGGATGTGAGTGAAAAGGTGGATGGATGGGTGAGTTAAAGGATGGATGGGTAGATGGACAAATGAATAAAGGATGGATGGATGAGTATAAGAATGGATGGATTAGTGAAAGGGAGGGTGGATGGAAGGATTAATGAAATGGTGAATGGATAGATGAGTGAAAGGGTAGACAGATGGATGATGAGAGAAAGAATGGATGGATGGATGAGTGAAAGGGGGATGTAGGAATGGATGTAGTGAAGGGATGGATTAATGAGAGAAAAGAGGATGGATGGATGGGATGAGAGAAATGGATGAGTGAAAGAATGGAAGGATGAGTGAAGGGGGGATTGAAGGATGGATAAATGGATGGATGGATGAGTGATAGGGAGGGTGGATTGTTGAATGAGAGGTGGATGGATGGTAGGATGAGTGAAAGTGTAGATAGATGAGCGAGTGAAAGGGTAAATGGATGGATGGATGAGTGGATGGATGGGTGGAAGGATGAATAGATGAGTGAAAGGGATGATGGATGGAGTGAAAGGATAGATGGATGGAGTGAAAGAGTGGATGGATGGATGAGCAAAAGGATGGATGAATGACTGAAAGGATGCATGGATGGATGATTGAATGGGTGGACGGAGAGATGGATAGGTGAAAGGGTGGATGGATGGAGAACTTTAATCAACAGGTTTGGAGAAGGATGGATAGGTTTGGATATGAATGGTTGGACGTAGAGATTGGTGAAAGACAATGATGGCTAAAAGAATGAATGGATGACAGAACATAAAGGTGAAATGGTAGATATCAGCATGTGGATGGAAGGATAAATGGATAGATGCTTGGTTGAAAGAGACAAGAGAGCTCTTCTGGAGAGGGTCTTGATGACTTGCTTTGTTTGCTTGGTGCTATTAGAGCTTTTGTTCGAAGTGGGAGGTGTTTTAGTTTTCTGGCTACTCCCTTGGTCCGTGTTGCCCATTCTCTAACCACCCTCCCTCCCGTGTTCCGCTACCCACCAACTATAAGACAAAAAAAGCTCTATGACGCGACCGCCAAGACTATAGTGCACCTGCTCAATTTAAATGCGGGCAGACCTTAGTTTGACGACGGCAGAAACAACTCCGTCTCCACCGTGGTCAAACTCTTCTGACGGCACAATGGAGTAAGGGCCATTGGAGGTTTGGCTATATGTCCGCCCACCTAATTTAGATGGGCGGATGTATAGCTGTTTTTCACTGTCCGTCACTGCTAGGAAAAACTTGGCGGTAAGGGGCACTGAAAAGTGCTCAATGCCTCCCTGACCAGGGAAAGACACTTTTTTATTTTCAAAAAGAAAACCCAGCTTTTTGTACGACAAAATTACAATGCTTTGACGGGGACCTGTCAGTACTTGAAATGTCTGCTAGTGTCAGCGGACAATTCATTATTTGACTGGTCGGGAACCTGTCAGAGCGAGGGAGTATCCTCTGTTGCCTTGACAGAGTTTACTCTATCCGGCAAACTATATATCAGGCCCATAGTCTGCTTAGCTGGTTGCTGCACTGGGTTGTCCAATCTAAGATTTTGTGTATAAGTTGTGGTCCTGAGCTGACATGGTTGGAGGGAGAGAGAAGTGGAGAGATCTGTTGGGATTGGCATTTGTATTATCCTCCCATATCTGAGTGTCTTCGCAAGTTATAAAGAAGCGGACAGATTGTATAGATATTTGGGGCCAGCTGTGGTGGACTGTATTAAAGTCCTCTGAATCGTCCAGAAATATGTGACAGAGTCTTCAGTTAGTCCATGCCTCTTCATTTGGCGATGTTTGCTTTTTAGGCTGTACTGAGCTGGTGATGGACAACCCTCATAGCAGATATGTCTTACGTGAATTTAAGTGGTATAAGTTATAATTTGATGCTGACCTCTGTGTATTATGGTTTTACTATTTTTGTGGGCCATAATTCATATATATGCAAGTACATAACTATATAACGCCACAGCGAACCATAGGTCAGTCCTTCTTAGCTTACCTGCATATGGAAAGCAGTATGCTGGTTCAGTTGTTTGCAGTTCATGGGTTGTAAGCTGAGGATTGCACTTGAGGGTGCAGTTGTTTTCTGGGCTCTATTGCTGGGATGTAGGTGGTAGAGTTATCTAGGAAATAGCCATGTTTTCAACTGTCTACAAAAGTGTATATGCTCCTGGTGCTTCTAATGTTGGCTGGTAGTGAGTTTCAGAAGCTGGCGCCTTGTACTGAGAAAACAGTGACACCTATGGATTTCTTATGGTGAGGTGGTATGATGGTAAGTGATGCAAGTCTGGAGCGCAGTGTTCGGTTTGGTTTGTCTTGCATGAATTTAGCTTGTAGGTATAGGTGCCCATGTTCTTGGAAGGCTCTTTGGACAAAGTAGAGTGCCTTCAACATTGCCGTACTAGCAATAGGTGCGATTGCAGGACTGGAGTCATTCTTTCTCTTTGGGGAAGGCGGAGAAGAAGCTTTGCAGCGGCATTTTGGATGAGTTGTTTTTTTGTGAATGATGAATGCCGGTGCGGCATTGGCATAGCCAAGCTTGGAGATTACAAGTGTGAGGATGGCATTTAGGTTATGTTGGTGTGCAAGGTATGAGGACAATGTTTATATTGTGTAGAAGGCACTCTTGTTGACTTTGTAAGCATGCCGTATCAAGGATAGGTCTGGATCTATGGTTACTGCTAGGTTTCTAACTTCTCTTGATGTTGTTGCAGGGGCTTGAAATTTCTTAGACCATATGATGGTAGGTTGGTACTTTTGCCATTGTCCGCAGATCATAATCTCTGTCTTTTTGTCATTGAGCTTTTGATGGGTACTCATCATCCATGTGTTTATAGCCCGAAAGCAGTAATCGAGTTGTGAATTGTAGAGGTCTTCGGAGCTATCAATTTTTTTAATGAGTTGGGTGTCATCTGCATAGTTGTAACAGGTGAGGTTGTGTGATTTAATTAGATTTGGTAATGAGGTTAGGTAGATGTTAAATAATAGAGGCAATATGATGGACACCTGAGGCATGCCACAGTGTTGTGTATGAGGAGGTGATGTGATAGGTGGTAGGTAGACTACACTTTGTCTGTCTGTGAGATAGGAAGCAATCCATTTTAGAGCATTTTCACGGATTCCGATATCATGGAATCTTTGCAGTAGCATGTGGTGGTGGACAGCATCAGATGCAGGTGATAAATCCAGAGGCAACAAGGGAACTACTCCGTTTTTATGCACTGTGAGTTTTAGATCATCTCAGATGGATATAATGGCTGACTCTGTGTCTCTGCCTGCTCTGAAGCCAGACTGTTGGTCTGACTATAAGCCATAATGTTAAGTAAAGTTAGAGAGTTAAGTAAACACTGCTCTGTCAAAAATATTTTCCAAGAATGTTCCATTTAAAATGGGCCTGTAGTTTGCTGGGTCAGTTGGGTCGAGGCATTTCTCTTTGAGGAAAGATCTAATGTAGGAAGTTTTCAGCTCAGTTGGGAATGAACCTTGTCCCAGGGACTTTATGAGTAGGCATCTGGCTACCTCCCCTGCACAGACTGAGCGAAGCATTTTTATGCCAGGGCAGAGGCAGTTCTGTTTCTCCAGTGGCCTGTTTACCACACACATCCAACGTAAAGGCTCTAATGTACCAAATATGGGCTTTCACTGGGCATCCAACAGTACTCTAAACCCAACAGTAAGCCACACAATATTTATTTTTCTTTCTCCCCTACAAATGGTCATACTCATGCAGCAGGCTGTTGACAGAATTCTCTCACCATCATGTTCACAACCTAGTTCTAAAGTCATATAGCTGGCAAAGTGCTGCCAAATCACGTCACGTATCACACCACCCTACACTCTACAAACATGCAGCTAATACTAGCCAAAACTTAACACTCCTTCACCTCGAACAAGAATGCATCATAAGACACTAACTACATTCTGATGAACGGAGGGGGAAAACACCACAGTTATGATGGACAGTCAACCTCCCCAGTGGAGGGAAAAATGGCACAACCACCCAGACACTTAAAACACTCCAAAGATATTTTAAGATTGAACTCACTTGACTTTCACACAGACCATATCAAAACGTAAATCTGAACAAAAGTTTTGCTAACCACACACAACCGAACAACAGCGAAACAGTATACACTGAAAACAATGGGTCCCTCAGTTCGATTGAGACATTTCCAGGTCCACAAGAAAGGGCGCCCAGAAAGAGAGTACAACTCAATGTCATATCAATGGTGGTTGACGCCACACAAATGCAAATAACAAAATATAACAATGTGATCGGACACCAGAAATGGAAGAAGTACTGTTAAATTCATGGTTCACACCTGATAGACACTGACAGCTACAACACAGGTTTTGTTTATGTGTTTAGCACCATTATCTGTTTCATTTGTTCATTTGCTTTCTTAAGTTGCATGTGAAATTATAAAAATAAAAATATCAAAAACATATTTCTAAATTTTAATTAAATATATTTTTATTTCTTTCTCTCTTTATTTTAGCTACCTACTGACTTGGAGAAATATTGTGCTGCATGCTATTTTGTGAATAGAATTTGCCAGCTGGAAGGTCCATTTAGGCAAGTAGATGAAATATCTGCAACACTGCCAGGGAGGCTCCTCTTTGGTGGGTGAATACAATCCTGGATTTTGTTTTAAATGCCGAAGGATCAAAGTTGGAACAAAGTCGGGATTGGTTTTAGTCGTGTTGCAGCAGGATCTCCTTTTTCTAGGAGCTATTTTGTAAGTTTTCTATTATGTGTACACTTCTCTTGTGCAGTGGAACTCATCATTGAGAACCCTCTGCATTCGTGGTTCACAAAACTTTAGTATTGCCCTAGCACCTTCTGGGATCACAAAGGTTCTCTAGGATATTTCAACATGATATTTTGGGAAAAACGACTGTATTTCTGCTGAAAAAAGTTAGCACGCATTGCCTATTTTGCAATATTTTACCAGCACTACTTAACATGCTTGCAATACTATTAAGCACTTGTTATCACAGCCTAAGGTCTTTATTGGCATATCTCGGCATGACTACAGCAGTTTACTAGCACTTCTCAACAGGGCTCAAATATATTCCCTACCGCATGTACCAAGGCTCCAGTATTATACCATCACTTCTATTTATTGTATTTCTCGATTTTATGAAGCACAACTCAACGTGTACTTTACCAAAACCTTTTAACAAGGTGGCAATATTTTTTCAGCAACTTATGACATGGTTGAAAGCCATTACCAGCACTAATCAGCAGGTCAGTACTACTTTACCAGGACTTTTTCCAGTGCTGCAATAAGAGCATGGGGTGTGGGATTCACAGTGGCTACCCCACTATAGTGATTGACCATTACAACAACCCAGGCCATTACTTAAATTTGCTATTACGTGTTCTGTCCATGTTTATTATTCTAACACCAGTTCTAACCAATTTGAGCGCAAGTAGACTTAATTGTAATTTCATGTCATTTTTTTTTTTTTGAGTTTTATATAGCGCGAACTAGACACGAAGATATCAGGTATCAGAGCGCTTTACATGAGCACCAGTTTCGTTACAGATTGACACATTCATTTTTGTTAGTCATGGAGAGATTAAGTGATTTACCCAGAATCACAGGATGTTGAGCGTCGTTGCCGAGACCCAAACCGGGTTCCCCAGCTTCAAGGTCGACAGCTTTAGCCGTAAGGCTACATCCTCTTATATGTTGATGCTGTGGTAAATCTATGTAATGGTGTTTAGATAAGATGGATGCACCCAACAAAGACATTATCTGGACCGCAATATTTAAAAAAGATTTTTTAGGGATGCAGTAATACTTTAACAACATTTCTCTCAAGGTAGCGAGAAAGTGACAGATGTCGAGACCGGAAGTGACGTTCAAGTGACGTGCAAGCTGCACCCTGTACTTCTAGTCCCCAAGTCATGGCCTGTCTTGTGGAGCGTGTGACAGGAAGGAGTGCCGTGTGCAAAAGGGTAGCAAAAGCAGGGGAGGGGTAGGAGTCCCGCGTGGGCCTCTGATCAAACACCGCCATTCAGAAGGACATCAATATAGATCTGAATGTGTCATACACGCCTGGCTGTGTTGTGCTGGATAAGATGGGAGACATGTTTCAAAAGTCTATATTTCAGTCCTTGAAGTCAGAGCCAGCAGACTTTCATCGTACTGCTCATCTTTAGAGATGGTTCCTCTTTAGACAGAGCCCATCATACTTAAATAAGTTGCACACATGGCCTGGATTCCAGATTCCATCTCTTAAAGAAAAACAATGGGTAGTCCCAGACCAAACTTGAGGGCTGAATCCTGTTGGTAGATCTGATTTTCACAATATCCAGGAGATAAATTTACATGCCGTGAGTTTGAATTAGTGTGGGGTCTAGTACCATATTACCGTATTCCTTCAATTTACTGAAAATGTGAGGTGGTGCTGACCACTAGGACCAGGGGATCTATGTCATAGAGCCCAAAGTAGTAAGGAAAGATCAAGCTGCCTCCCTGGACTACCTGTGCACTCCTGCTATAGGACCCCTAAGGAAAGAGGGCACATGGCCTCCAGGACCACCCAACAGTACTCATGTCATACAGCCCATGAGGAATGAGGAAGAGGACAGATGGCCCATCATGCAGCACACAGGTCATGGAGCCCCTAAGGACCGTGGAGATAGCACGCTGCCCTTGAGGATCAGACTGTACTTCCAGTTGCGGCTACCATCTATGGGGAGTGGTGGGGCAGAAATAATGGGACAGAAAACAAAATACATACATTTTTTTAAAATTCACTTATCTGGCTGCACGTCCTCGCTGATCCCGATCTTCTTTTTGCTCCTGCATGGGCCCAGCCAACACCCTTAACCAATCCTGGCACTGCTCTCATGCTGTGAGAGCAGCGCCAGGATTGGATGGAGAGGGCTGGCTAGATGCTCCTTCTGGCCTATTAGGCCTATTCTTGGTCTCCACCCAGCTGTCTAAATCTGCTAGGTGGAGAACTTCAAAGTACGCAAGTCACTTTGACCGGCGCTAGACAGCCGGCCAAAGTGACATACGCACTTTGGAGCATCCAGCCAGCCACTGCTTCTGTCCTCTGCTGTCAATCTGCAGCAGAGGACATGGCCTGCATGTCTCTGGGCTCGGAATGGCTTCAGTAAGCGTGCACATCAGAAAAAAAAATGACAATTACATTTTTTCATTGCCATTTTATTTTTTCCTGCGCAGCTCGCAGCAGGCGGGAGGCGACACTCCCCAGCCCAAGTGAAGAAACCGCTGCTGTGTACTTCTGCCCTATAGCCGCTTAGTAAAGTAGAAACAGCATGTGGCGTATGAAGACCGTTACACATGTCTCATGTCATAGAGCTGCTATGGAGAGGAAATACTACGCAGCCCTCTAGGACCATCAGACAGGACTTGCATCACAAAGCCGCTAAGGACAGAGGAAATTCTAGGGAGTCCTCTCGGACCATCAGGCAGTACTTGTATCACAAAGCTGCTGAGGATAGAGGAAATACTACGCAGCCCTCTAGGACCATCAGGCAGTACTTGTATCACAAAGCCGCTAAGAACAGAGGAAATACTACGCAGCCCTCTAGGACCATCAGGCAGTACTTGTATCACAAAGCTGCTAAGGACAGAGGAAATACTACGCAGCCCTCTAGGACCATCAGGCAGTACTTGTATCACAAAGCCGCTAAGGACAGAGGAAATACTACGCAGCCCTCTAGGACCATCAGGCAGTACTTGTATCACAAAGCCGCTAAGGACAGAGGAAATACTACGCAGCCCTCTAGGACCATCAGGCAGTACTTGTATCACAAAGCCGCTAAGGACAGAGGAAATACTACGCAGCCCTCTAGGACCATCAGGCAGTACTTGTATCACAAAGCTGCTAAGGACAGAGGAAATTCTATGCAGCCCTCTAGGACCATCAGGCAGTACTTGTATCACAAAGCCGCTAAGGACAGAGGAAATCTTAAGCAGCCCTCTAGGACCATGAGGCAGTAGTTGTATCACAAAGCTGCTAAGGACAGAGGAAATACTACGCCCTCCTCTAGGACCAACACCTGCACTCGTTTCACAGAGCCGCTAAGGATAGAGGAAATTCTAGGGAGTTCTCTGGGACCATCAGGCAGTACTTGTATCACAAAGATGCTAAGGACAGAGGAAATACTACGCAGCCCTCTAGGACCATCAGGCAGTACTTGTATCACAAAGCCGCTAAGGACAGGGGAAATACTACGCAGCCCTCTAGGACCATCAGGCAGTACTTGTATCACAAAGCCGCTAAGGACAGAGGAAATACTACGCAGCCCTCTAGGACCATCAGGCAGTACTTGTATCACAAAGCTGCTAAGGACAGAGGAAATACTACGCAGCTCTCTAGGACCATCAGGCAGTACTTGTATCACAAAGCCGCTAAGGACAGAGCAAATACTACGCAGCCCTCTAGGACCATCAGGCAGTACTTGTATCACAAAGCCGCTAAGGACAGGGGAAATACTACGCAGCCCTCTAGGAGCATCAGGCAGTACTTGTATCACAAAGCCGCTAAGGACAGAGGAAATACTACGCAGCCCTCTAGGACCATCAGGCAGTACTTGTATCACAAAGCCGCTAAGGACAGAGGAAATACTACGCAGCCCTCTAGGACATCAGGCAGTACTTGTATCACAAAGTCGCTAAGGACAGAGGAAATATTACGCAGCCCTCTAGGACCATTAGGAAGTACTTCTATCACAAAGCTGCTAAGGACAGAGGAAATACTATGCAGCCCTCTAGGACCATCAGACAGTACTTGTATCACAAAGCCGCTAAGGACAGAGGAAATACTACGCAGCCCTCTAGGACCATTAGGAAGTACTTCTATCACAAAGCCGCTAAGGACAGAGGAAATACTACGCAGCCCTCTAGGACCATTAGGAAGTACTTCTATCACAAAGCCGCTAAGGACAGAGGAAATACTACGCAGCCCTCTAGGACCATCAGACAGTACTTGTATCACAAAGCCGCTAAGGACAGAGGAATTACTACACAGCCCTCTAGGACCATCAGGTAGTACTTGTGTCACAAAGCCGCTAAGGACAGAAGAAACACTACGCAGCCCTCTAGGACCATCAGACAGTACTTGTATCACAAAGCCGCTAAGGACAGAGGAAATACTACGCAGCCCTCTAGGACCATCAGGCAGTACTTGTATCACAAAGCCGCTAAGGACAGAGGAAATACTACGCAGCCCTCTAGGACCATCAGGAAGTACTTGTATCACAAAGCCGCTAAGGACAGAGGAAATACTACACAGCCCTCTTGGACCATTAGGAAGTACTTCTATCACAAAGCCGCTAAGGACAGAGGAAATACTATGCAGCCCTCTAGGACCATCAGACAGTACTTGTATCACAAAGCCGCTAAGGACAGAGGAATTACTACACAGCCCTCTAGGACCATCAGGTAGTACTTCTATCACAATGCCGCTAAGGACAGAGGAAATACTACGCAGCCCTCTAGGACCACCAGGCAGTACTTGTATCACAAAGCTGCTAAGGACAGAGGAAATACTACGCAGCCCTCTAGGACCATCAGAAAGTACTTCTATCACAAAGCCGCTAAGGACAGAGGAAATACTACGCAGCCCTCTAGGACCATCAGGCAGTACTTGTATCGCAAAGCCGCTAAGGATAGAGGAAATACTACGCAGCCCTCTAGGACCATCAGGCAGTACTTGTATCACAAAGCCGCTAAGGACAGAGGAAATACTACGCAGCCCTCTAGGACCATCAGGCAGTACTTGTATCACAAAGCCGCTAAGGATAGAGGAAATTCTACACAGCCCTCTCGGACCATGAGCTGCACTCGTTTCACAGAGCCGCTAAGGACAGAGGAAATTCTACGGAGTCCTCTGGGACCATCAGGCTGGACTTGTTTCACAGAGTTGCTAAGGAATGAGGAAATATTACGCCATCCTGAAGGCCCTTCAGGCTGTATCTGTGTCACAGAGCCGCTAAAGATAGAGGAAATACTACGCAGTCCTGTAGGACCATCAGGCAGCACCCATGTCACAGAGCCGCTAAAGACAGAGGAAGTACTATGCCGTCTTTTAGGACCATCAGGCACTGGTATCGAAGCCCCTAAGGACAGAGCATCAGCAGGCAGTACTCGTGTCATAGTGCTGCTAAGGAAAGAGGAAGCACTATGCAGCCCTCCGGGACCATGAGGCAGGACTGAGTGCTGGTATCATTAAGCCCCTAAGGAAAGAGGAGATAGGACCCTGCCCTCCAGGGCCGCCAGACAGTACTTATGTCATAAGGTGGAGATAACCTGCTAAACTCAGGACCATCAGAAAGCGCTCTTTGTATTGTGTTGTTATTTATACTACACCTTCCATCCCCCTAGCAGGCCCAGGTGTCCTGAAAGGATGAAGTTACAGGATGAAGTAACCTGATGTATAAGCGCCACTGATCCATCATTCACGAGCAGTAGGCATGGAAAGCTGCGCAGAGCAGTGCCCTCGGAAACGGAAATTTAATTACAATTTCAAACAAGCAAGATGGCTCAACAACTCCCATCTCCCGAGGACACTACAAGCAAGATGGCTCTACAACTCCCATCTCCCGAGGACACTACAAGCAAGATGGCTCAACAACTCCCATCTCCCGAGGATACTACATGCAAGATGGCTCAACAACTCCCATCTCCCGAGGACACTACAAGCAAGATGGCTCTACAACTCCCATCTCCCGAGGACACTACAAGCAAGATGGCTCTACAACTCCCATCTCCCGAGGACACTACAAGCAAAATGGCTCAACAACTCCCATCGCCCGAGGACACTACAAGCAAGATGGCTCAACAAATCCCATCGCCCGAGGACACTACAAGCAAGATGGCTCAACAACTCCCATCGCCCGAGGACACTACAAGCAAGATGGCTCAACAACTCCCATCGCCCGAGGACACTACACTGAGTGCTAATGTAACATTTGTTATTTACGCACTTAAAAGCTAACGTCAGACCGGGTCCACAACGAGTTATTGTCATTCGTTATTTCATACTATCAGCGTGGGCGTTCCCGGAAGTGACTGGTGTCTGTCCGGGGGGTTGCACCATTAGGCAGTGGTTTGCCAGGCGTCTCTGCAGTCCACGGCCCTCCCTCGCAACGACGCATTTCACCTGTCGCAAATACTCAAAAGAGCGAATAACGTTCACAGGACTGAGCACAGCAACTACAAAGCTCGCCGCCACCAAAAGACCAACAAACAACCCCAAGTGACTTTTAATGTATTGTTTTAGGGGAGGGCGTGGCATTCTTGGAATTCCCGGACTGCTGCTTTCAACTGTGGGAAAAATAATACACAAACAGCATTATGTGTTAGTACTCTGACCTTGCCTCTCCCAGGAGTACTGAATAAATACACTGATTACTCGTAAATGAGGATCTCCCGCGGCTCCTGCTAGGTTAATTGTGTCATCACATGGTAATGCCATTTCCTTGCGAGGGCAGTTAACATGGCGTACGCGCCTCCTTCTTTCACTAGTGCCCTTCGGGTCAAAGGGTAACAGGAGTCGACTCACAGAACGTGGCCTATAGTGTACTTTTTTAGAAGTAAGCTTACAAAAATTCAGTCTCTTTGGTCCCTCCCTATCTCCGAGCAAAGGTGCTGCCCAAAGCATGTTTCAGAAAATTCCTTCTTGCCAAGGAACCCATGAAACATAGTCTCAGAATTATTCATCAGTTGTTTTGGGGTTTCGAGATTGCTTCTCAAATATTCCCAAACCTAATTTCAAAAGCCACAACCTCCCCTTTAAAAGTCACTCCATGCAACCTAACAAAACCTAACCTGCTGTAGAATATCTATGAATACCCCCACATATGGCCCTCCCACTAAAGATCACACCTAACTGTTATTTATTTAATCTACGACATAGAAAATGTAAACCAACAATAACCCCCCCCAAAAAAAAATGTTACTAACCCTGTGTTCTGGATCAGCGTGCTGTCCAGTGTAAAGCGCTACAATGCCTCATCAGAGGTCATAAGTGCTATATAAATGAAATTAAAATACAATACAGTATATAAGCCACGCTAAAAATAATATGACACCCAGCAGTCAGATAATTGTAGTTCATGCAGGCTGCACAGTAATAATCTTTTACTGCTTGACACTCTTACACTCACCTAAGACAAGACTGCTAAGGGCCATGTCCATCACCCAATAATGCACCAGTCCACCAGCAATTAAATCACCCATTACCATTTGATCTGGTGTGGAAAAACTGAAGCGATCTGCCACATGCCGCTGGCCACTTTCATTCACTACTACAGGTCCCGAATAGCAACATACTACGGCTGCGTCTTGACGTCTCACAAAGATATGGGACGATATTAATATATCTTATCTCATCTGATCTAATTTCTAAGAATGGACAACCCCTTGCAGTATGTATCAAAACGACCAGTGTGCTGTTCCGCTGTGAGGGTTCCAGTATACCATAACTTGTGCCTGGACCCTCATAGGTCATTAGAGGGGTCTCGTTTTAGAAGCACAAGGACTCCCCCGCCAGTGATAGCATGCTTCATCATCAGGCCGTGCTCCTCGTTGGACTATTGCTGCAATGCCCAACGGGCCCCACGAGGGGGCTTTTTGCCAAAGATCTTTTATCTTTCCTCTAGGTCCAGAGTGCCCAGAGTAAGGAAGAAATGTCCATAAGTGATGGTTAAAATTAACTGGCGGTCCCTATTGGGAGTACCTTATTACTGGGGCATCTGTTAAGGGTTAAAAAACGAAAGAGAGTTCCAGGGATGATATTGATTCATTGATCTCTTAATATCTGGTCGATATGCTTCATGCCTCCTCTGTCTTACCTGGATTAATGGCATTTTATCAGGACCTAAAAAGTTAACCTAATCTACTTGGGCTGGAAGTCAGTGTCGTGTATAATTACAGTTCCACCATGTGCACTGTACGTGTGAGAAAGGAAACACAAATGTGTCTATGGTAATGTATACCCCTTAATTTGATAGGTTGTTCCCATATCGCACTGATGACCTGACAGACAAATAGATGTATTCAGAAAATACAAAACAACATATAATAAGCAGATTATTGGTCATATGTGTTGCCCTTGCACGTTCAGCTATCATTTGTATCTTATTTTTGCCCTTTTGAACAGAGGCCACATGCACATTGCAAGCAGGGAAAAAAAATCCTTGCAGTAACCAGCTAAGTGGACTACGAACATAAGAAAGGGCTTAAATCTGCCAGCTTACTGAAAACCATAAACTGTGCGCCTGTCTCTCACACTTCTTCAGCCATCACTCTGCTATGTACTATGCTCCATAACATAATAACCGCACCTCGATGGTCCTCACACGCAATTCAGAAACACTTCCCACGCAGGATCAAAACAGCACACTTCCAACCACACACCCTACATGGCGTAGCACGCTACTCATTTAGGCAAGCACTTAAGTGCACCAGATAGGGGTAATAAGCTCTATATAAACGTTGCAAGACATTACAATGTAATAATTGATCTCCATGTTTTTATGCTCATGATACACATCGGTTGTCTGTGGTTTTCAATTCTCATCCTTGGCCACAGTTTATACTTTTTTTGAACTGCCTTTTGACACGGTAGCTTCTAGGTCACTATTATTGGGTGCTGCTATTGCACAACCATTATACGGATTAATTACAAACACTTTATGAACGAGCTGCCTGTATAAGATGGTAAAGTGGCTAAACAACTTAACACTCCATACTGTTATATATTGAGCTATAGATGAATGTCATGAGTTTTAAATTTGGCAATAGAGGCTCAGCCATCCATCCTTCCAAGGTCGGTAAATTGAGCGTCAGTAGATTGGGTAGTAGTAGCATCTAATTTTACATGCCTAAAAAAGCAGAGGAACAGTATAGGGTGCTATATTTAAAAGTTATAAAATTTTTCCAAGGCTGAGTTAATCAAACCCAGTGGCGGCTCCTCCGTTATAGCGGTGGAGTGTCGCCCCACTGCTGGAGTCAGCAGATGAAAACATGTAAAATAATGATTAATAAAACGACTTTATTATCATCTCATTTTACATGACTGAGTCGGAGCCGGGTCTTGAGGCCGGGGCCATTTTCTGACAGCAGCAGGAGGAGTGGTAGGCAAAGGGCACTGCAAGTGCGCATGTCGAGTTGGCCGCCTGTCTTAGGACGGCCAAAACGACATGCGCACTGAGATATCTCCAAGCTGTTAGATAAAGAACAGCAGGCACAGGCTCCCAGTCCCTTTTGGAGCGTAAAACCAGCTTGGTCTGCACAATCCCGGCGCTTCTCTTATACTGGGTAATACCAGTATGAGAGCAGCATCTGGACTGGCGCAGGGGAGTCTGGGAGCCTGTGCATCTGGAGCTGAAGTGCACCGAGGTGGCGGGCTGTTAAGTTTTCTTTTTTTTATTATTGTTCCTCACGCTGCTTACCACTTTTCCCTGCTAGCAGCCGCCACTGATCAAACCATGAAATAATAACTTGGATTTGAACTATCGCTTCTTGCTCCTGTTTTTACAGCTTGTAGGCACTACAAATTACAGGTGTGACTGTTTCCTGATTTAATGGTACTAATTTTGTTGACTTTGGAAGGATGGCAGATTGGAGTGCTTTGCTAGGCACCCAGGTTATAGCAGGAGGAGTCAGTGAGTACTTAAGGTTAAGTGCAATAATCAAATGTGATTTTCTGACTGACCCAAAAGTATGCAAATAATCTTCAATAAAACGCTAGCATTGCATGTCTGCCTCTAGAAATGTGGACAATAGTTATGTAAAGTAACTTTTTCCCCTTCCCCATACTTTGTTGCTGATGAAGACTCTAAAAAATATCATCTTTTAATGACAATTCAATGCTGATAACCCGAGTTACAAGGGAGTTCGAAAATATATTCCTTTCTCTGTTGAGCTAAGTGGCTGAAGGTCTGTCCGAAGTAACCTTGTGCCACTACCTGCTTTCTTCTTTCAACATACACATGTAGTACCTGATTATTGTTTTCATTTTTACTCACCCCATCAGGTTAGTATACCTGTAGGTTGAGACTGACGAGAGAGGTTGTGTGTAGCTGCCACTAGTGCAGCAGGTGCAGTGGCACCGGAACCCAGGGGAGTGAGATGCCTACTGCACTCCAGTTATGGCTTTCTTTTACTTCCCTTGTAGCAAGGGGGCCCGTTATTCTTCCTTGCATTAGGGCCTATGGCGCCCTTGCTAGTGTCGACTGTTCTGTACTTTTCTAGTTATCCACTTCCAGTCATACCCTGGTTTTAATAATACAGTCCGTACTTTTCTGTACTTTTCTAGTTACCCACTTCCAATTATACTGCATTGTAAATGCATTTATATAGCGCTTACTACCCCTGATGAGGCGAGAAAGTGTTTTTTAGGCAAGTAGCACCCTACTGCGGAACCCATAGTGGTTTAGTGGTGAATTAGTATAGTGAAATATGAAAGTAATTTGAGTGGTGGATATGTTAGTCAGTTATTTGGATTGAGACGGATAGTGGAGGGATAGAAGAGGGAAAAAGATTTGTATTTATATAGCGCTTGCTACCCCTGATGAGGTGTTGAAACGCTTTTTCGGCGAGTAGCACGCTACTCCGGAACCCATAGTGGTTTAGTGGTGAATTAGTATAGTGAAATATGAAAATATTTTGAGTGGTGGATGTGTTAGTCAGTTATTTGGATTGAAAAGGATAGCAGAGTGATAGAAAAGAGAAAAAACATGTGAGGGTCGGATGATCTTCATGATAAAATAGTGTTTTTTCTGGATGCAGAGAAAGTGTTTGTGCAGAACGGGAATTCAAGGCTACAGAGGGCAAGCATGAGTATGGATTTCATCGAAAAAGTAAAATGGCTGTGTATATAAGGCCAACTACAAACGTGAGCTGTGGCAATTTCTTCTCTAAGGTCTCCCTAGCTGATAGGGACGCATGGCAAGGCTGTCAACTCACCCCTCCATTTCATCCTTTCTCTATAGCCATTTGCAGTGGGCATATTTGAAATTAATGGGAATCACAACTCCAGCTGGTGAGCACAAGCAGATGCTGTCCACAGACACTGATTGAAACCCCACCAAGCATCTCTAATCTATTCAGGTGAACAAGGGGCTTGAAAATATGGTGTGGGACAGCCCAGTGCCACTGTTAGATAAGACCCCAGATAACTTTGACACCTAGTCGAAATTAGAACCCTGGGGCAGGGTCCAATAAGTGTATATAAGTGCACCTGGATGATGCAAACTAACAAGAGATTCATGGGGCACAACTGCAGGATGAGACTGAAAGACCCTAAAGCTGCGTTCAGCCATGCCACCGGGAGGCCTGAGACTGCAGCTCAACTCCTTCAACAGGACGCACTTCTAGCAACCTGACTAGCTCTGGTGCACTCATTGTCTACTGCTCCCAGGATTCTTCGGTGAAAGCCTGCCTGGTTAGCATTTGCTGGTTCCATATATGGTAGAGCAAAGGCACTACGAATCCGATATAGCAGAGCAGGAAGAAGAAAAAAAAGCAATGAACCCCCTATCGCTGTTCCCGGCAAGCCCCCACAAAGTATGAAAAACGTAGTGGTGCCCCTGCAAATCTGGGCAAACACAAGCCATTTGCAAATCTCACTAAGGCCCAAGTGCCTTATGGGGCACTCCTTAGCCCCGAGGGTTCTCCTTGGAAGTGGCCACATGGGCCGGGCCGGCTTTTCTTTTGTTCTTGTAATATACAGCACCCTCCTCGGCAGGTCTTTCTATTCACTACATGTGTGCCTCTGCCACTTCAGTTGGCAACTGCACTCGCGATTCCTGGCTGCAAAGGTCAGAGGCACAGTCGCTAGCTCCTCACTTTACACATACTCCTCAGAGAGGGGAAGTAGCCAGATGTCTCCACCATCCTTGCATTCTGTGTTCACAAGCAGCAATATGTGTCTTTTGTTGCTCTAAGTGCATAGGCAGGGCTTTAAGTGGGCCGGGTCTCACCGGTGCTGAGCACCGGCAGTTTTTTAAAGGTGGCCTCGAAACGGGTCTCTATTGGGCTCTGTTTTGTGCCCTGGCACAGGCGGACTGCAGTGACAGCAGGCACATCGATGTGCGCATGCTCACACTGCTCACTTCTCACTAGTGGAGAAGGTACGGCGTGACGTCATGCCAGGTGAGCGTTGTAGGGGAAGGGAAATCCTTTAAAGAGAGTAATTTTCTGTCTGGATTTCCCTTCTCTTTTTGAAACGCAGGAGCAGCAACATTGTCGTGGTGTCACCAGGGCTTTAAGTGGATGCTTTTTCAATATTATATACAAGCCTTAGTTGCTGCTTATTTATCTTATGCAACTAACAACCATTGACAAAGCCAATAGTCATGACTTGTTGTAGGTATGATGATACATGTATCATATATCTGGATGCAATGACAAACAGCACACTATGCTAAGCACAGATTTTTAGCTTATGTGTTTTAAGTCACGCCCTTAATTACATTGGCCACGCCCCTCTGAGAGACCTCCAAGTTTTTTCATCCCACTTAAAGCCCTGTACATAGGGGTTCCCAGATGGCCTCTCAACATGGCACTGAGGCTCACCACCACTGATTAGGATAACAAGGGTAATATTAACAATTGGTGCAGCAGTGCTGAGGTCACACAGGGCACCAGCTTTCCTGGTCTTTCTTGGTCCTCCAGGCAGGCTTTTTGTCATGATCTTTAGAGCCTCTTACCTTCTCCCAACAATAAGAAGCTCTCCTTCCATGGTTGCAAGCATTGTGCATGGGCAATCTGTGTTCTCTGAAAGCCATTCGAGGCGTTTCCCGCTTCTAGACACTGCTGATGTGTGATGGGATGAGTTTTACAGACAACAATGTATATTCCTGGTACCAGGTTCAATCCGTTTCTGACATTCGTGTATCCTCTCCAGGCTGCTCAAGCCAGCCTTTGTCCTTTAGTATAAGCAGTAAGGCGGGATGGCCTGGGAACCCCCAACCCCAGATAAAACCCATACAAAGGCACAAAGGAGTTAGAGGCTATCCCACATGTTAGCCTGTGAGGTGTAGCCCTTCTAGGCAACAATGCAGAATTAAATGACCGAGGAATTTCCCTATGCTATAAAAGGACCCTACACCCAAGAGTATGGTCCACTACAAAGGACTTCAGGAATGATCCAACAATCCACATCTCTATTTGGAAGATGCGCTCCATCTTGGGTATCTTACACTCATACAGAGGACTAGCAGCCCATCTTATACATTTGAAACTCACAAAAGATACGTACTACTTGAACCAGGTTTTTTTTTGGTTATTAAGGAAAAGTATTCCTTTAGAAGGACGAGAACCCTTACTCACCCGAGGGTGACATGCTTCATCATGGGGGACATGCTCCCTCCTCACATCGGGGCCGCAAGGTACCAGATGTGGGCTACAACTCTCCACCAAAAGCAGTGGGTGTAGAGGAGCTGAAGTATTTTAGGTGGGGGATGCCCCTAAGAAGTGTGAGTGAGTGAGGGGCAGAGTGCAAAACCATGTTTCTGTCATGTTGACCACTTAGGGGGTATATTTGCTCCGAACCCCCGTCCTCTTAACTTTTAATCCTATCCAAGGGTACCACTGAATAAAGATATTGAGTCCCTGGAGATAGTTTTAACTTCTCGCCTACTTTGGTTTTGCACTCTGCCCCTCACTCACTCACACTTCTTAGAGGCATCCCCCACCTACAACACCTCAGCTTTTCTCCACCCATTGATTTTGGTGGAGAGTTGTAGCCCACATCTAGGACCTTGCGGCCCCGATGTGAGGAGGGAGGCCCATGATGAAGCAGGTCACCCTCGGGTGAGTGAGGGTTCTCGTCCTTATAAAGGAATACTTTTCCTTAATAACCCAAAAAAAAAACCAGTTCAAGTAGAACGTAACTTTTGTGAGTTTCAGGTATTGATAGGAAGTGATACGATCTCATTTGGGATTGTCTCCCTTGGATCCTTAGTTTGATTTTGATTCATCTTATACATTTTCCTAGGACATTACCTCACCGACAGACACCAGCTGTTAACTATCCCTTGGTCTGTGAGGTACTAGACTATTATAATGGTCTCCTCTTATAAAAATGTTTGCTGTTTATTTTTCTGAGTGACATGCATAGGTGAGCTATCTAGGACCCATGTCATTTATCAGTTGGCAGGTTACTGTCATCTACATGTTTCTACTTTGAACTTCTGGTTTGGTAACCTTTTTTCATCTTCTATATTGGTGTTTTATTTCCCTTTACACTTCCTTCCATCCCTCTGACTTCACCCGTTCCCTTTTCACCAATTATATACTTTATTTGTTTGAGGGCCTCATTCCCACGTGTGTTCATCCCTGCTATATGCTCTTTTTAATGATCCAATACCATTTTTCTTCAGATGTACAAAATTCATGAATCCTAAGAGGTGTGCATACATATCTGCAGATAAGAAATGGATTTTATTCATCTACTTGGTTCTCTGCTTTAGATTCTTTGGCTGTTGCTGCTATATTGAAGCGTCAATGTTTAGGTATTGAAGTTTGATCTTGTCGTCGACAGTAATCATATTAAGTTCAAGTATGTTACTTGATATCCTGTGTTAAATACAATTATTATGCTATGTTTGCCTACTTTCTTTTATTGCTCTCATACAGCCCTTTATAAAAACGTTTAAATAAATTAAGGAAGGCAACTAAGACAGTAAAGAACTCTGAATCCTCATTTAAAAAACCATCAGTCCAAGAACGTCTCCTGCAGGCAAATAATCGTAACTAGTTTCATAGGTATTTATCAAAAGACCTTTTCAATCTCTACTTGCTTCCTCTGATCCAGTGTCACACATTGGCCCTGACCATCCATACTCTGGTACTTCAGTGAGCAAAGATAGGGATTTGGAGATGTCAAAGCTGTTAGGAGGCAAAAGGCCTAGAGTTTCTGTGGTCGAGCAGCCATAGTCAACTGTACGCTCGATCTTGAGAAATCAATAGAGTTTGTGAAGGACAGCTCCGCAAAGAAGAAAGACAATAACAGCAACAACGTCCTACCTATTTTGCTTAAAGTCCAAGGCCTGAACAACCTCACCAACTATTGATCTGAAAAGTTTTTTTCCAAGCATCAGGGGACTGGATTTCAAAAACCTATGCAAAACAGAAGCACCAAGTAGCGAAATGGCATCTTGGTCAAACAAGGTCAAATATGTATTTTTTGGGAGGGCTGTGGGGTCAGGTAACAAGGAGAAATTTCATTTTTAAAAAGAGCCATCATGTTGGTCCTGGGGCAGCACACTTCTTTAATCAAAATAATTGGGAGAAAGGCACCCTTCTTCTCCAAATACACATTTTCTTTCCTTACCTGGATATCCTGCAGACATATTTTATGTGCATCCAAGGAGCACTGAAGCCCTGGCTCAAGTAGTTTCTTGAGGTTTCCAATTGGTTCATTTATGTCAATGGCCTGGCTCACAAATTCTGCAGTTGTATAGGTTTGCTCCACAATGCTTTCTTCTGTGCATCATCAACCAATCATACCCTGGTTTTAATAATACTGTCTCAACCACACAGTAACTTCCTAAGTGATCAGTTCTGATAAAAGACCAGTTCAGTTTTATAACTCAGACAGGGTTATTTTGTTTCGGGTGGTGTTGAGAACACTCATTTGAATTGGTTGAGCCTATAGTTTTATAGACTGTTGATTCTATACGTGTGTACACCAGGCATCTCTCATGCAGAGTGCAATTATAGACAAAAGTATAACTAGAGGAGATTATTACAGATTTGAGATACGTGTGTGTGACGGGGTCTCCTCGGAGGACGGCCCTATGTGCCCCGGGGGCACCGGACGCCTCCCACTTCAGCCGTCGCTGGACACGTCAGGGGGGTGGAGCCCTTCGACGCTACTAGACCCGGAAGAGGAAACAGACAGCGCGTCAGAGCTGGGGAAGGAGAAAACGGGAGTGGAGAGCGAGGAGGAGGCGAACGACGGAGAAGAGAGAACGGAGGAGAACGACGAAGAAGAGCGGGAGACGGAGGAAGGAGGAGCGGCTGACGGAGGACGGAGGACCACTATAAACAAGGGGTCCCCTGAAGTTAAATGTAGGTAGAGGAGCAGGGGGAAAAACAGCCAAAATGCATAAAAGAAGACCTCTACCTGTATCAATTTAAAGTTTGCTAAATGTCATATGTTTTCATTGACCACTCTTACTAGACCATCGTACATATTGACATCATTCAAAGAAATGTAGTCATTGCTTAATTTATTATTTTTTGACTTTTCTATACAAATACATTAATACATTCATAAATACAAATCAGAACCCATTGCACAACTCTCACTCATAAGCATACAGTCACCTTCATACCCAAACATACTCACGCGAAACCAAAAATGCATACATCACATATATACCAAAACAGCATAAGAAGCGCCAAGCCCCCTAACAATAAGTGCCTGTGTACAGAAAGAATTTTCTCTCAAATGGGGAATACAGTAATTCAACAAATTAGTTTAAGCAGTTAATTTGATGTCATGACAGAAAAACTTTTTAAACTGAAAATAATCAGGCAAAAATATTTTCAAATCAATAGAGAATTTTTAAACATGATAATTAAATTTTCAAAACAAGTAAAAGAGGGGACTGATTCAGAGCGCCGACGCGCGTTTCGGTGGAACCCTTTTTCCTTTTGGGGTATCACCTTCCTCAGGGCGCATATAAGAAATTTTCACTAGAAAAGGCAATGGGACCTGTCAAGGAAAAATAAGGATTACATGATATCTACACTGTGAATATTTAATGGTTACAGAGTATAATGATCAAAGCTTGGATGCAAATGAAATAGAAAATTAGATACAATGGAAAGCAATGGTCAATAGTACATAGGGTCACAATCTAAGTTAAAAAAGTTTTTTTTAATACCAAAAGTCATACTGATATAAAGGAGACAAATGCATATAAGAATACGAACAAGAAAGAAAAATTACGCAAGAATAAAGAATTTTTTTTTTAAGGAAATAGAAATGAAATATGGAAATAAAGATCAAACAGAAATCATCAACAGACTGGCTAATCGAGATCAAATGAAGCTCGAGAGCCCATTATCCTGTAGTTCTTTCGGGACTAAATAAACGTAATCTATGGTCAATGAAGAAACTGATGGCAAACTCGATGAAAAACATTGACCGGAACACATAATGTCATATTTAATTTTCACTGTGGGAGATCACAAATACAGACCTGTTGTGCTCATATAGGACGATGCTGATACAAATGAAATTCTCCTAGAAGCAGTAGGAACTATAGTTTTTAAAAAGCGGGCATAACCTGTAAAGAGAATGGAAACATGATGACATAAGGAGGCCTCATTATATTAAAAGGCCTTAATAGTCAAAAGCTGTTATCCAACGGATTCAACACCTTACCAAAGTAGTGTTTAAAGAAGCTCATCTGGTTATGATGGAGCACACTGGGCCACAGGACAAATTCGTGACTAAAAAGCAGTTGCAATGTGAAGGGATTGATTCTCAGAGTTGTATTAGCGAGGGCGAGCTCAACCGGTGATCTGTAATAATAATAAGGCAACAAGGACGGAGGACGGAGGAACAAGGATGTAGCGGAGGCGAACAGAGGCCCCACGGAGGAGGACAGGAACACCCAGAGCAGAGGAGAGGCGTCCCCGGAGGAAGGCTCCCAGGACGAGGCGGCCGCGACCCTGTCAACGGGTCATGGCTTCAGGCAAGTGCTGAGGGGGGCAGGACATTGGCTGGGAGGCTGGTGGTGGTCCCAGGGGATTCCCACGGGGCTCGATGGTGGGAGAGGCTAAGAAGGGAGGGAGCGGGATCCTTCACCCTTCCTCTTCACATTTAGGCTCACTACCGAATGCCTTCAGGGTAGACACCAGCACGAAGGCCCCATCAAGCTTAAAGAAAGCGGCACGCCACGGCACTGTAAATAAGCGCACAGGGAGAACTACACAAGGGCAAAGAACCCCCTTTTTGAATCGGCACTCCCCGGATGGTGTGAGAGAAACACCAAGGACCCTCACTGGCTAAAAGGAGGGACAGGGGACCCTAAGAAGGGAGGGATAGCGCAATAGATGTAAGAAGGGCAGGGATCAGTTCACTGACTACCTCTCCTTGCTCTTTTTCCCGAGGGGACGCGCGACGCACAAAGAGCCAGAAGCAGACACAGGCCTGGGACAAGACGAACACGCCAGAGAGGCCCGAGAGAAGAGCACGGGGACAAAAACAACTGGGACTGTAGTGTACGGACCACGCCCGGCCTCAGTATACACAATAAAACCTTTCAACTACACTACCGGTGGTTTGTGGTACTTGGGTAGGTGACACATGGTGTCAGAAGTGGGATCTTCATAACCAAACGACAAAGAGAAGACGTACGATGACGCAGACCATCAGCCTGGATGAGATGATTAAGCAGCTGGCAGAAGGACAAAGGCACCTACAGCTGGTAGTGGAGGGACAGACTACAGAGGCCTAGAAGGACCGGGAACACCTACAAGAGGCCTTGCAAGCTCAGGCCGGCTCATAGTACAGAATCAGGCAGTGCACGACTCGGCCATCCAGCGCCTGACTGACACCATAGCCAGCAGCAAGGTCCACCCTAATGTGCCTAGCTCCGTACTGCAAAAGTATCAGACTGGGGAAGACCCGGACTTCTTTTTTACCAATTTCGAGCAGGTGGCCAGCACAGCTCAGTGGAGAGATGGGGGCAGTACGTAGCACCTCTGCTATCGGGAGAATTGCAGTCGGCCTACCAGGCAGCCAATCCAGCAGGCACCACCCCATACAGTATTTAGAATAGCATAAGACAAAAAAGCGGCTGACCACGGTGCAGCACATCAAACCCAATCTTAGGAAAAATAATAGTTCTGTGCAAACGCTTCTGGAGCCTGCCGCAACCGGGCTCCTCTGAGTTCTAGAAATACCAAGATTCTTTACAAAATGAAGGTGCACCAGCATAGAAGTCCACAAGGATCCAAACGAGTCCAAACTAGTCTTCTTTATTCAATATCAAAATTATTTAAAATGGCAATCAGCCAACGCGTTTCGTTCCAGAATGGAACTTCATCAGGGCTTAAACGAATACAAAATCGTTGTTGTCAAATGTGCAACCAGAGTCAGAATAATATTTCCATTGTCTAATGGGGCACACAGCCAATCTTCCTCAAGGATTGTGACCCATATGTTTTCATTTAAAGATATTTTCAAAAAGTAATCCAGAGCCCACAGTCAGGGCATATTGTTGAAGATTAACGTGTCCTTGATACGACGTGTTGCGCGGTCCAGTGATGACCCAAATCCTCTCTGGATTACTTTTTGAAACGATTTTGTATTCGTTTAAGCCCTGATGAAGTTCCATTCTGGAACGAAACGCGTTGGCTGATTGCCATTTTAAATAATTTTGATATTGAATAAAGAAGACTAGTTTGGACTCGTTTGGATCCTTGTGGACTTCTATGCTGGTGCACCTTCATTTTGTAAAGAACCACCCCATACAAGAAGACGATCGTAGAGAGGCTAGGATACGACCAGGAACTCTACCGTGCTAAATTCCGGAAAGAGAGGTGGCTACCCCAGGACAACCCCCGCGCTTTCTACTATCGCATTCAGGACTTGGGAACACACTGGCTACAACACCACTCCTCTACCATGGAGGAGGTTATGGACCGGATACTGCTGGTACAATTCCTGGAAGGACTTCCAATAGCCACCCGCGTGTGGGTCAAACAATATCCGGGCTTAACGGTCTCCAGCGCTATAGACCTAGCCTGTGCCCACCAAAGGGTGCCAGAGCAGAGGACTATTACACCGCGCATACCCACCCCATTGGTCCAGAGATGGTGGTTCTCCAACCTGGCTCCCTCAACCCCCTCTCCCAGACCGCTCATCGACCCCCGACTGCTTCCTCGACCAGCGGCCCTGGAGAGCGGACAGGGACCTCAGTGCTACCACTGCGCTGACTGGGGTCACATAGCTCGTAACTGCCCCCAGAAGACCAATCCAACAGAGCCGATGGAGGTGGGATATACCAGGGGACGGGTGCTCTGGGCAGGATAGGGAAAGGAGGCATACCACCTGCACCTCCCGGTAAATGGCATAGTGACCAAAATCCTTATCGACTCTGGTTGCCGCAATTCCGTCCTTACATAAGAACGCATACTCAGTCCCCAGTGGCAGAAGGGGGAGAGGGTTTCCATCACGTCTGTACATGGGGACCAGAAAACCTACCCCGTGGCTGTTGTATGCCTGGGGAATAAGAACAAGGAAAGGCCTATTCGAGTGGGTGGCATACCCCGCTTGGTCGAAGACATGATTATTGGCACGGACTTCGCCGAGTTCCCCACCCTCCTTTCCAGGGCAATCAAAGAAAAGAAGGGGCTAACACGGTTGAGGGAGGCCCCTTTTTCCACAGAACACATAGAAGGGGATAGGTATAAGACCAGAAAAACCCATAGTGAGAAGAGGGGACACAATCGACTAGTGGTATTGAATGGGCTGACTAACACCCCTTCTACTTCCACAGCTGCAGACGGAGAACAGAGGGAGCCGCGTAGTTTCAGGGCGGCCCAGAGGGAGGATCCCACCTTGGGGAACGCATGGGCCCACAAGGTGACGGAGGAAGACGACCAGGTAGGCCCTTGTTTTTTTACCTCAAAGGGTTTATTATACAGGAGGGTAAGAAAGCCCACCGAAACCGTTAAGCAGCTCCTTGTCCCCCTTCCTTTTCCAGGTTCTTGTCCTAGCCCACAACCAGGCGGGTGGGGGACATTATGGGCGTGAGAAAACTGAGGAGTACCTCTTGCGGAGGTTCTATTGGCCCGGGGTCTTCTCGGACATAAGGAAGTTCTGTGCGGCTTGCCCCCGCTGTCAGCTACACAACCCTTCACATACACCCAAGGCACCGTTGTAACCCCTCCCCATAATCAAGATCCCTTTCTCCAGGGTAGGGATGGACCTAGTGGGCCCTCTGGTCATGTCAGGGGATACCAGTACATCCTGGTGCTAGTGGACTACGCTACGAGGTACCCAGAAGCCATTCCGCTTACCAGCATGACCACTAGCAACGTGGCACAAGCCATGATAGGCTTCTTCAGTAGGGTCGGGTTCCCTCGGGAGTTATTAACGGATCAGGGTACCCCCTTTATGTCGCGGTTCATGGCTCAGATCTGCAAACTCTTGGGGGTGCGACAGATACATACTTCCGTATACCACCCCCAGACAGATGGCCTGGTTGAGAGATACAACCAGACCATCAAAAGTATCCTAAACAAAACGGTGTCAGACACTGGGAGGGACCTTGGATAGACAGCTATCACTTACCCTGTTCGCCATTAGGAAACACGCCCAGTCTTCCACGGGTTACAGCCCGTTTGAACTTGTGTTTGGGAGGAAACCACAAACCCTTCTTGTCATGGCAGCGGAAAGATGGGAGGAGGAAGAGGACGAAGGGAAGTCCCTACTTGACTATGCAGCAATACTCAAGGACAGACTGACAACCCTATGGGAGGAGGTCCGACAGAACCTGTACTCCGCCCAACAACATCAGAAAAAGGGGTATGGCCAACAAACAAAGCTGAGGCAGTTCACTGTTGGGGACCGGGTTCTCCTTCTACTCCCCTCCACTGACAATAAACTCTTGGCCAAATGGCAAGGCCCTTTCGTGATAACAGCCCAGATAACACCCGTCACCTACCAGGTGGCGGTCCCCCATACAGGGAGAAGGGGACAGATATATCATGTCATCCTGTTAAAGAGGTGGGTTGACAACCTCGAAGCACCAGACAACCCCGATAACACCAACCTGCTTATCTCTGATAGCCAACCCCTGTCCATACCGTTCCCGCAGGGAGACGCACTACTCAAACCGGGCTCCATCCCTAGGGGCTCCCAGTTACTGTCTGAGCAGAAGGAGGACCTCCTCTCCTTGGTAAACGACTTTCTGGATGTCTTTTCTCCCAAACCAGGGAGGACCCCCCTTGTGCAACATGATATCATCACGGATGGAGCCAAACCAGTCAGACAAAGACCTTATCGGATACCGGAGGCTAGAAGAAGGGTGGTAGAAAAAGAGGTAGAGGACATGCTCCATAACGACATCATAGAGCCCTCCCAAAGCCCGTGGTGTTCTCTGATCGTGCTAGTGCCCAAACCCAACGGGTCGGTGAGGTTCTGTGTGGACTATAGGAGGCTAAATTAACTGTCCCGCTTTGATTCCTACCCAATGCCCAGGGTGGACGAGATGATTGAGAGAGTGGGCACTGCCAGATATCTAACAACACTCGATTTGACGAAGGGGTACTGGCAAATAACACTAACACCCCCAGGCCCGAGAGAAAACAACGTTTGCCACCCCTTCGGGTTTATATTACTTCAAGGTCTTGCCCTTCGGCCTCCACGGAGCCCCAGCCACGTTCCAACGTCTCATGGATGTGGTGTTAAGACCCCACCAAACCTATGCCGCCGCCTATCTGGATGACATTGTCATTTACAGCCGCTCATGGAGTCAGCACCTCACACACCTAAGGGCCACACTAACCAGCCTTCGACAAGCAGGACTGACGGCAAACCCCGACAAATGTATGTTGGCCACAAATGCTATACGTTATCTGGGGTATAACATCCAAGAAGGCCAGATACGACCACAGGTGGATAAGGTAGATGCCATCAGGTCTTTGACAGCCCCAACCACTAAAAAAGGCATCAGGGCTTTCTTGGGTCTAGTTGGCTACTACCGGCGGTTCATTCCCCGGTTTTCAGAAGAAGCCGCCCGCTAACAGTCATGCTTAGGAAATCTTGCCTCCACACCACGGGAGAGTGGACCCCCTCTCAGCTGCGGAAAGTCAGGGCAGACCCTGTCCTTGTCTGCCGTGACTTTGAGAAAGGCTTTACTCTGCAGACAGACGCTTCTGACTGGGGTCTCGAGGCGGTGTTGTTCCAGGATGATGGCTCGGGTGAGCTACACCCCGTGGTCTATCTCAGTCGTAAACTGCTGCCCCTGGAGACCAGGTATTCCACTATTGAAAAGGAGTGTTTGGCCATAAAATGGGCCGTTCAGGCCCTTCAATACTACTTGTTGGGGCGCCCTTTCCGCCTTTTGACTGACCATGCTCCCTTGGTTTGGCTGGCTCGGCACAAGGACACAAACGCCAGGGTTCTGCGTTGGTTCTTGGCCATACAACCCTTTTCGTTTCAGGTGGCCCATCGTCCCGGACCTCTCCAGACCAATGTGGATTTCCTGTCCCGCTCTGCCTCGTCTGCATGGCCCGGTCGGCCATGCCTAGTGGGGAGGCTCTGTGACGGGGCCTCCTCGGAGGACGGCCCTATGTGCCCCGGGGGCACCGGACGCCTCCCACTTCAGCCGTCGCTGGACACATCAGGGTGGTGGAGCCCTTTGACGCTACTAGACCCGGAAGAGGAAACAGATGGCGCGTCGGAGCTGAGGAAGGAGAAAACGGGAGCGGAGAGCGAGGAGGAGGCGAACGATGGAGAAGAGAGAACGGAGGAGAACGACGAAGCAGAGTGGGAGACGGAGGAAGGAGGAGCGGCTGACGGAGGAACAAGGACGGAGCGGAGGAGAACAGAGGCCCCACGGAGGAGGACAGGAACACCCAGAGCAGAGGAGAGGCGTCCCCGGAGGAAAGCTCCCAGGACGAGGCAGCCGCGACCCTGTCAACGGGTCACGGCTTCAGGCAACTGCTGAGGGGGGCAGGACATTGGCTGGGAGGCTAGTGGTGGTCCCAGGGGATTCCCACGGGGCTCGAAGGTGGGAGAGGCTAAGAAGGGAGGAGCGGGATCCTTCACCCTTCCCCTTCACATTTAGGCTCCCTACCGAATGCCTTCAGGGTAGACACCAGCACGAAGGCCCCATCAAGCTTAAAGAAAGCGGCACGCCACAGCACTGTCAATAAGCGCACAGGGAGAACCACACAAGGGCAAAGAACCCCCTTTTTGAATCGGCACTCCCCGGATGGTGTGAGAGAAACACCAAGGACCCTCACTGGCTAAAAGGAGGGACAGGGGACCCTAAGAAGGGAGGGATAGCGCGATAGATGTAAGAAGGGCAGGGATCTGTTCACTGACTACCTCTCCTTGTTATTTTTCCCGAGGGGACGCGCGACGCACAAAGAGCCAGAAGCAGACACAGGCCTTGGACAAGACGGACACGCCAGAGAGGCCCAAGAGAAGAACACGGGGACAAATACAACCGGGACTGTTGTGTACGGACCACGCCCGGCCTCAGTATACACAATAAAACCTTTCAACTACACTACCGGTGGTTTGTGGTACTTGGGTCGGTGACAGTGTGCTACAACAAATGTTTTTGCAAACCACTCTCCTGATCCTTGGAGCTAGGTATAAACTGTATTGAATCACTTGTGATAAATAAGATGTTGGGGTTCATCAAGTTAATTGTCTATTGTCTGTTATAGCCCTATCAAAAACTCCATTTTAGATTTGCAGAGAATCACACTTAGGTAATCGCTATTCCCAATATTGTTACATCTGGCTCTTAGTTATTTGGCTGTGCATTGCCATTGTGCAATAGGCAAACATGCACAAATTATTGAGCCTGGCAGGGTACAATTAGGGTGAAAATGACCTTGGTATGCAGAACAAATGCATTGCTCAAGAAAAAAATGTAACAACTGTAGTTGTATTTCTACATTTTTGTGAATTTTAGATACACTTTAACACTGCGGAAAATAATTTCAGTAAAAGTATTTGATTTTATTCCTCAATCTGAAATTCCCAACGGATTTTACTATTAGTAGCTCGACATGCTGATCTCTACTACACACCACACCACTATGTACATTGCATCTATTAAAACTCCACACTCCACATATTCAAGTGCTTACAAACCTCTGAATAGTTTCATTCCAGCATGAGCATGCAAGCCGCATTTCCATGCATGGTGCCTCACTCTGCCTAGGATATACCTTATTTGCTTTCCTGGACTTAATTGACAACCTAATGCATTTAGGGAAATTGTAGTTTTGGACTGCTTTAATTAAACCACATGCATTATTGCGTCCAATAACAATGATTTGTAACAGAAAGGCCTAGATCCAAAAGAATAATCATTTGATGTCACAGAGGGAGATGACCAACCAAAATACACTGCAGCTTTTTGTAGGCCCATGTCAAAAGTCCCATAGCCTGCAGCCTTCACCTGTTAGAGATCTGACCTGGGGC
Source organism: Calotriton arnoldi (assembly GCA_963921515.1). Taxonomy (NCBI): domain Eukaryota; kingdom Metazoa; phylum Chordata; class Amphibia; order Caudata; family Salamandridae; genus Calotriton; species Calotriton arnoldi. The sequence goes on from CAWUFW010001341.1 coordinate 1,281,679, forward strand.
AGACTCAGAGCAAAACATTCCTTTCAATCTGAAACCTGTCAACAAATCTGAGAGTTCAAAGGGCATTTTTAGAACGCCTAATCCATGCAGCATTTTTCACATAGTCTACATGAATGAGTGCCCAGCTCAAGTATTCATTTTTCTCTAAACATTAGCATACACCTCAACAATATGCATAACTCTCAAGTCTCCTCTTTCTGTGTATCACTAGCTTATCCAATCTCTGTTTTTTACCTTTGCATTGATAACTTCAAGACTACAAGTACCACAAGGCAAATTAAACACCTGGACAGGAAGAGCTCTATACGGGCAGTAAGCATATAGGACAAGGTATCCTCTAGTCGGACTTACTACAAGTGTTAATTTGCTGATGAAACAGATTTGTCAATCAAGGACACCATTTTCGAACTGGGACTTTACGTTAACAAACACATGCATGTAGCTTTGAATTAATTTGACTTGAATAATTGAAGTAACACACCTGAATACAATAATTTGTGAAAGGAAAGGTTAAGTCTGGAAACTGGTGTCTCTTATGATATGCAGTCTTATGGTAACGGTAGGCAGTAAACAAATTTTCAATATAAGCTCCCCAAAGGTATTCCTCAAACTAATCAATCAAAAAAAGGGATCAACTCACCCGCTCAAACTCATCAAGCTACCTATGGACCATGTGCAAAAACTCTGCTGTTGCACAATGCACAAACCAGTATAGTTTGAGTACTACCTGGGGGAGTTTATATTGATTATTGGGTTTGTAACCCCGTCCCCTTGGTACTGAGGGGTTGTTCTCTATTTCTCACTGAACTGTAGGCTGGAACCTACAATGTGTATATTTCCACATTTACTTGTGAATTGGGCCCATGGTTATCAGATGTCTTCATGTCACTAGAGACACTTTTCTCCAGTCCTTGTTTTTAACAATTCCTTGAAATCAGCAACCTTAGTAAAATTGCTGCTATTGCTGTGACCTATTACTACAACTCCCAGTGTGCATTAGGTGCTGAAGCATTGTCTCCTTATGACATGGAGCTATTTTATTTAGCAATCTTACTGATTAAAATGCAACATTTTCTGTTTGTCGCCACTGCATGACTGTCAATGTCCGATCTACTTGATAATGATACAAGGCGTGATCAAGATATACACAGCCTGAAACATGACATCACTGAGAATATTGAGGTACGCATCTATGTTAAACTGCCCAGCTGCCAACTTGGTGCCTGATTATGCGTGCCCTCCTAATTTTATTGATAAAATAATGGGAGTTTCTGCCTCATCCGAATTATGCGCTTCTTGGGAACACCATGGGTTACAGAGAGTTTCACTCTTAGACTTCACCTGCCGAAATTATGTGGGGTCCAGCCGCGGCTCAATCAGGTACAAGCGGCGGGGCGGTGGGGCCAGTTGTGGGGGGGATTTCGACAGACGATGGCGAAGGGAAATTAAATAAAGAGTGAATTTTCCCTCCTCGTCGTGTGTCGAAATCGCTCCCCACTCTGCCCCACCGCTCTTACTTGCACGGGCCACGGCTAGTGGGGCCTCCCGATGATATACATAGGGGGCTAAATGAAGAACAGGTAGGTGAATCCGGACTGGCATCATCAAATGCCCTGGGTACCCCTCATGTCTAAGGAGGCCCATACGTAATACCTTAACTTCATCCTCAGAGTTAACTTCATCCTCAGAGTTAACTATGCCCATGGTATCGGTAACTCCGTGCGGCTGCGTCACCATGTGTAACTTATGGGAACACATAATGAGGCCCTTTGTGGTGGCGACCAAAGAAAACTCATTGTAACATCTCTGCAGTACACAGAAGACAATGATGTAGTCTGAAAAACACATTGCAATGATACTGTCTACTGCTGGTACTATTTACCTACTATGGTCTAATTCTGTACTGTGCTTCCTATCACACAGCTTGAATTTAACTTTGTGTAAAACTCTTAAGGGTCTCGTCCATACTCCATAAAAATGACTTCAATTAATATTTCTTGAATTTCTCCTTTGGATATTTTCAGATTGCATAATCCGGACTATGAGGGTTAGGAGGCTCAAACAGGTACTGGCACTGCACTGCAATAATAAAAGTTAACTTAAGCAGTAGGACATTTTGCATGTCATTATGTATTCTATAGGCAGACCGGTTCCTCTTAGCCACATATTAAACTGCAGATGTCGTCCATATGCGGAGAATCCTTCTAACTCAATTCTGTTCAGTTCCCGATGATTGCTAATGACTCAAGCCTCTTCAGAATGCCCGCTCTCTTAATTAGTCTGACACTAATCAATAGGTGGCATCTGATCACAGGCCCAGCGCCCCACAAAGCCTCCATTCTTTTTATTTTGGGGACTCATCGACAGTAACCTGTATTGACACACAGCGTAGGGAAGTGCCTGCTTAGCTCAAGGGCGATTACATGGAAGCTGACCTGGCCAGAGTGGAAATCCCCTTCTGCCCTTGGCTTTATTGATCGAGTTCTTAGGCCTCAGACTGAGGCACATGCACTCCAAACTCGCAGAAAGTCCTTGCTGTTGACTTTGTTTATCTACAATATCAAATCGTTTTACTTATAATATTTAATTACCCTAATAGCTCTAGTATTTGTGATTCGTGGGGAACGTCGACAAAAGTTTTATTCCTTAAATGAGTGTCGTGTTTACAGGATTCATCGTATTTTTAAGCAGATTGGTAAAGTGTAGAGCGCTGCACAACGGGGGCAGGATACTGTCCAGCTTTCTCTGTGTTTGATCAGGCACACAAGTTTAGTATTAGTGAATATTGGTGAATTACTGTAAAATCTTGTAAATTGATTTATGTGTTTAACAGTGTTAGAATTATGTATGTGTAAGCCTGTGTGTATGTATGTGGGTTTGTAAAGCGCAAAGATAGCTACAGAGCAATGCAGCCCTGCACAAAGGTGGCAGGACACAATATATTTTTCTCTGTGTTTGATCAAGCACGCAAGTTTAGTGTTGGTGAATATTTGTAAAAACTTGTAAATTGATTTATGTGTTTAACAAGGTTAGACTTGTGTGTGAGTGTGTGTGTGTGTGGATTTGTAAAGCGCAAACTAGGTACAGAGTAATGGTGCGCTGTACAAAGATAGCAGGATACAATACAATTTTTTCAAGGTTTGAAGCATATGCTATTAGTATTAGTGAAAGTTGGTGAACTCTTGCAAAAGCATTGAAAATATATTTCGATGCTGACGGTTAGATGTTGATTTGTAAACTGCTAAGATAGCTGCAAGGAATGGAGCTCTTTAGTAAGGTAGGTAGATAGAAGGCCTGGGGGATATGCGATAGTGGAGAGGTTAATAGACTCATTGTAGAAGGGTGACCACTTCATTCCATGCCTTCACCAGCAGTGCTTCCGGCCATGGGCTTTCATATTCCATGGAATGCATTATGGGTGTTGTAGTTTTGCTTTGCTTCTAATGAAGTAAACACACCTTATAGCAATAATTTATGAGCGAAAGGTTCAGGACTGGAAACAGTGTCCGTCATACTATTGAGTAGGATTACAATGCAGGGTACTAAGTTCAGCGCGTTGTCAGGAGTAGTAAGCGCTATAAAATTTAAATTTTAGTTTAATACAGAGAGAGTGCTCTGCAAACGACTGAGCCTTTACGGGTATACCCTATCTACAGATCGTATTTTTTAACCCAATGTGTGCCACTGCGCAACCTTTGCTCTGCTAATTTAAAGCTCCTTGTTACTTATAAGCCTCATGCTCTGTTTAGCCCCCACCCCCGTTATTGGAAGTGACTCCCCATGTCAAGCCTCTGTGGCGCATTATGAGGGGCTGTGCTGGCTCAGTGCAGAGCCCAGCATTTGTGGTGTCTAAAGTTAATTCAAAGAACTCGGAATTTTTCCAAATGTATGAAATGCAGACAGGTCAATTCGGAAACCCTGAGCAGTAATTGTTTCTCACTGTTTCCGACTTCTGCTGCCCAGATTTCATGCACTAGCTCAGAAAAGTTATATGTTGTAACTTTAGCAATCTATAAAAATAAGACACTCAGCACTGCACTGATGGCTTTTCTAGCACAGTGCATAGCCAAACCCCTATTCTATGCACAAGCAGAACAAGACATAAAGGGGCATATTCTCAAGCCCCCATCGCCACCACAACGTCACTTTCAGTGACGTTGTTGTGGCGATAGGGGCTTAGCCCTATTCACAAGGCACTCCACTCCAAGATGTCTGCCATTATTTTGTGTAAGTCCCCTTTATTGTGTTTACCATCCCTCTTACTTAATCTGCCGACATTAGTTGCACTTTTCACGTGATCAAGCCTTTCGGTAGGTGAAACGCGTTGTGAATAAACAGCGGTGATTTTGATTTGCACAGCGTCTTCTTGACTGAGAGCGCGCTACGAGTGATTTTCCCCGAAGAATAATAAATATATATGTACATATATATATAAACATTTAAACAATTGTTAAACTATTAATTTTAATTTATTTTATCATTTTAAAATTATATACAAAATTACAAATATATATATATATATATATATATATATATACCAATAACATAAAATCTATTTTAAAAAAATTCTATTATAAATTAAAACATTAAACTATTTAAAAATCTTTAAACTTAAATTTACCACTACAGTCAGTGCAACAATAGGGAAAGTGTTGAATAGCGGAGGGGTACAAATTACTATTCCCACTCCAGTGAGTGAAACAGTAGGGAAAGTGTTGGATAGCGGACAGGTAAAAATTACTATTCCCACTCCAAGAGTGCAAAAGTAGGGAAAGTGTAGGATAGAGGAGGGGTACAACTTACTATTCCCACTCCAGTGAGTGCAACAGTATGGAAAGTGTTGTATAGCGGAAGAATACAATTTACTATTCCCACTCCAGTGAGTGCAACACTAGAGAAAGTGTTGGATAGCGGAGCGGTAAAAATTACTATTCCCACTCCAGTTAGTGCAACAGTAGGGAAAGTGTTGGATAGTGGAGGTATAAATTTACTACTCCCACTTCAGTCAGTGCAACAATAGGGAAAGTGTTGGATAGCGGAGGGGTAAAAATTACTATTTCTACTCCAGTCAGAACAACAGTAGGGGATTGTTGGATTGCGGAGGGATAAAATTTACTATTCCCACCCCAATAATTGCAACATTAGGGAAAGTGTTGGATAGCGGAGAGGTAAACATTTCTATTCCCACTCCAATGAGTGCAACAGTAGGGAAAGTGTTGGATACGGGAGGGGTAAAAATTACTATTCACACTCCAGTGAGTGCAACAGTAGGGAAAGTGTTGGATAGTGGCGGGGTAAAATTTACTATTCCCACTCCAATCAGTGCAACAGTAGGGAAAGTGTTAGATTGCGGAGGGGTAACAATTAATATTCTCACTCCAGTCAGTTCCAAATTTAAAACAAAATATTAACAACAACAAAAATATTTAAAAAATAAAAAATATATATAAATATGTTAAAAATGTAAATACAAATATATTTAATATTATAAATTAAAAAAAAATATAATGTTAAATGCATATGGCAAGTACCTACAAATACATTAAATAAAATAAAAAATAATTTCCATACAAATAAATATTTTTAATTAGAAATTATTTAGAAACAAAAACATGAATTATGACATAAATTTACTTTTTTTATTTCCTACCCTATAAAACCACACAATTTACAACCCACATCTAAATAAAGAATAAAAAATGTACTAACATAATTAACATAATTAATTACCAATTAAAGAAATATTAATTAAAAAACAAATTAAAATGCATAAAATTAATAAACTTCCCACATTTTACCCCTATAACCCCCACAAACCACAGCTAAAATAAAACTGTAAACAAAATTAATTACACAATTAAAACTTATTTTCAATTAAAAAACTAATCGTATTTAACAACTAATTATAAAGTAAGTAAAATTAATTTACTCCCCACCCTTTACCCCTATAAAAGTAAAAACCACACACAAAAAATATAAACAATTACCCAAATTAAATATTAATGATTAACTAATTATTAATTAATTGATCCATAAATTACTTCCCACCCTTTACCCCTATAAACCCCACAACCCTCACCTAAAATTAATTACTTAATTTCCATAATTAATTTACAATTAAATAATTAATATTTATTAACAACTAATTATGAAATAATTAATTATAAATTACTTTCCACCCTTTACCCCTATAAACCCCACAACCCACACCTCAAATTAATTACACAATTTCGATATTGTATTTAATCAACATTGCATGCGCATTTCCTTGCATGTCATTTAGTCAGGAAAGTTGACCTTCTGCAGTATAATATTGATGTAGATTTATTTTTACAATTTGAGAATTTAAATTGTGTTATATTTTGTCTACATTATTATTCTGCACATACATTTATAATGAAGGTATTTGAAACACTAGTTTATACCACATGTTAGAAAATGGCTGCTATGTTTACCACAATTGATATTCTGTTCCAGCCCTTATCTATGCTGTTGACACTTTTGGTGATTTATGGGAGTACCTGTGTCTGGCACATCATCGTTATCAATGCAGCTTTGTTGAAACGAGTCGGGTTGGCCAATGCTTCACCTAATGGATTTATTTAAATAAACCTTATTTTCAGAAGATTTCCTTGAAGTGCCTGCTTTCTTCTTTATAGAGTAGCTGTGTTTGGATTTCTTCGGGCTTCGGGCTCTCGCACCTGAACCTGACATGCTGGAAAGGCTTGGTAGTTAGTGAGGACTATATATATAGTCCTCACATGCTATGGAAATGCTGACCTAAATATAAATATTTGTATATATATATATATATTCCTCCAACACATGAGCTCCTACTGGAATCACTGGGGACCCGTGAGAAGTGGCACACTCGCCGGCAGAGCGTAACGGCATAAATATTCCTTAAACAAAACCAATGTGCGTGCTCTCAGGAAAAACACAGATCCACGACTCGAAATGCTGACTGCAAAGCGTTTAATTACATGACGCGTTTCGAATGCTGCTGCATTCTTGGTCACATGTAAAGTGCACACCAAATGAAAAGCCTTAAATACAGTCACATGGTAAATGAGTTCAAAACAAATGCAAAACACTCGTAAAGCAGGGCGGCCATGTTGGACAGATACTAAATCAATGAAAAGTATACATACTTTAAATGAATTCATATACTGTTATCTATGGAATTCAATCATTTAGGATAAATATCCCAGTGTAATTACATAATTCACAAAATGCGTGCAAAAATCCGTGAAAAAATCCGTAAAAAGAATAAACCAGTTCAATCTGTAATAATATCTATACTGGTTCCGAAATGCAACCCAAGTGGGTTGAAGTTGAATCATGTTGTCCGACAGCCACAGAACCAAAGACAGTAAAATACATGAGCATGTCAGTCATATGCACTGTGAATGTAAACGTTAGATAAGCAGTATAGTTATACATGACGAACATGCAGGTTGAAAAAGAAGCCTACAAAGTAACACAGGCTTTACTGAAAATACCGGGCAAGTGCCCTTGTGAGTACCAATGACAGATCTTAACTGTGTCTCAGCATTCTTGACAACATGATAACAAGGGCAACGATAATGCGAACAAGTAAGACCGCTACCTGAGAGTCAAACAAGTATGTCCTGCTACAATAATAAATATGAACAATATTACCATATGGCGAGGTGATCAAAAAAGTGAAACATGAAGAAAAGGTTAGGCGGCCCGTGCTCATGGTGTCAAGTGAAGTGGGCCCCTTCCTTTCCTCCTGCAAAGGAAATAAAAAAACATACCGGTTAAAAACAATGACCTCCCAACCAGAGGTCAACTACAAATAAAGTTTCAAATGCACTATGTTATGAAAAAAGAGGAAAGAAAACGAACAGTACCCAGAGGTATGGTCACATGAATGTCACAAAATACTGTAGGCTAATACAAATGCAATTAACACAGGAGGAGAGACAGGTACTGAAATCAAACAGTAAACATTGAGGTGAAAAATACAATGTAGAAAATGTAAACAATCCTCAGTGTGGCCTATACTGTTTTGAGGTGTACGGCCAACTCTTCATCCTGGTTGAGCCCCCGGGAATCTTAGTTTGGAGCTCAACAATATACTTGGATTCTTTCTGTCTCAATCTGAGGGTTCTGTCCCCTCCCCTGGGGTCATTGTTGATTTGCTCGATGATGAAATAGCTGAGAGCTGAGGAATCAGAGAAATGTTTAGCCTGGTAATGTCGGGCCACAGGATACTTGGGGTCCTTATTGGTAATGGCACGCATGTGTTCTAAAATGCGTTTCTTAGCCATCAAGGTTGTACTCCCAATATACCATAATTTGCATGGGCATTCTATTGCATATATTACAAATCTAGTGCTACAAGTAAGGAATTGTTTGATGACCCTCGTAAAGCTCCCAAAAGTGTACTCTTTGCGAAACAAACTATGTCTGCATGCTTTGCAATGTCCACAGGGAAAGAAACCCTGTAGACTATGTTCACTGGCAGTAGTATGTCTGGTAATGTCACTGTGGACGAGCATGTCCCGAATATTCTTACTTCGTCTGAATGTGATACTGGTTCTTGCTGTAATCGATCCCCCTATAGTTGTATCATTTTTAAGGGTTTCCCAATTCTTGGCCAAGATGTGTTTGACATTCCTGATATCTGAATGATACGATAATATCATTCTGGTATTGTCATCACATGACCCATCACTGAGTGAAATCTTGTCAGTCAAAGTATCCTCTCTGTTAATCCTCTCTACTTTCTCTATGGCTCTCTTCAATACCCAATTGGGGTAACCCCTTTCTCTGAATCTCTCCAACATGTTGTCCCGTTCAATGGTAAAGGATTCATTGGTATTACAGTTTCTTCTTGCCTTCAGCAGCTCACCAAAGGGGATGCTCCACTTGAGCGTCTCTGGATGACTGCTGAGGGCATGAAGAATACTGTTACCAGCGGTCGATTTGCAAAAAAGTGAGGTATGAATCTTATTGTTCTTGATAACAAGTTTAACATCTAAATATTCCACCTCTGTGTTGCTGATCTTGCCCGACAGTAGTATGTTACATGTGTTAGTATTCAGTTTGTCAATGAAATCCTGGGCTTCTTTTTCCGAACCCCTCCAGACAATGAACAGATCGTCAATGTAACGGAGCCACATGACGACCCGCCCAAAGTCACTGGAGAGGTCAGGGTCAAGAGAGATCTCCTCCTCCCACAATCCCATGAAGAGATTCGCGAGACTAGGAGCAAAGCAAGATCCCATCGCTGTTCCAGTAGTCTGAATGAACAGCGCACCATCAAATAAGAAGATGTTATTCTTAAGACAGAACTTGGTCATTTCCATGATCATATAACTATGCTCCAAGAATCGAATATTTCTCCTCATGAGAAAGTGTCTACAGGCCAACAGACCTTGTTCATGGTCAATTATGGTGTATAATGAATGTACATCCAATACAAAACCACTATTAACTTATCTAAAAGAACACTCAGTGACATTGAGAAACGTACTTTATGCCTAGGTCTGTCCTTTTGCCCTTCTTCTTCCTTTGAATATACTAACACTAGAATAGACATTTTTAGGTTTGTAAGGAAGCTCAAACTTAAAAAATGGCACAAATTAAAACGTTTGAATATCAATGCACCTATTACATCTAGACCTACTACTAGTGACAGTGACCTAACTATAGGGGACGTCAACACCTTGGTCACCATGGTGGAACTTGAACATAATCCTGACAACAGGTCCTTGAATGCTAATGAAACCAGTATTCTTTCCGACCTTGACATCACATATGACGCTGCAGCTAACACTAATTTTAAACCTGAGTCCACTTTCCTTCCTATTCTTCCCCATGATGGGATTGATACCTTTAATGAGAATGTCACTAAAGCACTTACTGACTTGAGACATAAGAAATACAGAACCCCACAAAGATCCCATAATTTGACTTTTGAACAAAGACATGCACTTAAGACACTTGCGGATGATGAAGACATCATTATCCGCCCTTCGGACAAGGGTGGGAATATTGTGATCCTTGATAGGGAACAATATATTAATGAAGCGCTTCGCCAACTTAGAGACAATAATTTTTATCTCCCTGTCACTAAAGATGTATATAATAACAGCATAACTACCTTATGGGATAAACTTATTGAATGGAGGGACAGGGGTATCATCACATGGGATGAGTACAGCTATTTGAAGAAAGATTACCCCATTTTGCCTGTATTGTATCTGCTTCCTAAGGTGCATAAAGACATTACTAACCCTCCAGGACGACCCATTGTGTCCTCTAGAGGCAGTGTGGCTGAACACGTGTCGAAATATATTGACCATTTTCTCAGGGAACACGTTATGAATCTTCCCAGCTATGTTCGTGATACCAAAGATTTTTTAGTCAAAACACAGAATATTGTATGGGATTCAGATTTCAGGTTCATTGTATTGGATGTACATTCATTATACACCATAATTGACCATGAACAAGGTCTGTTGGCCTGTAGACACTTTCTCATGAGGAGAAATATTCGATTCTTGGAGCATAGTTATATGATCCTGGAAATGACCAAGTTCTGTCTTAAGAATAACATCTTCTTATTTGATGGTGCGCTGTTCATTCAGACTACTGGAACAGCGATGGGATCTTGCTTTGCTCCTAGTCTCGCGAATCTCTTCATGGGATTGTGGGAGGAGGAGATCTCTCTTGACCCTGACCTCTCCAGTGACTTTGGGCGGGTCGTCATGTGGCTCCGTTACATTGACGATCTGTTCATTGTCTGGAGGGGTTCGGAAAAAGAAGCCCAGGATTTCATTGACAAACTGAATACTAACACATGTAACATACTACTGTCGGGCAAGATCAGCAACACAGAGGTGGAATATTTAGATGTTAAACTTGTTATCAAGAACAATAAGATTCATACCTCACTTTTCGCAAATCGACCGCTGGTAACAGTATTCTTCATGCCCTCAGCAGTCATCCAGAGACGCTCAAGTGGAGCATCCCCTTTGGTGAGCTGCTGAGGGCAAGAAGAAACTGTAATACCAATGAATCCTTTACCATTGAACGGGACAACATGTTGGAGAGATTCAGAGAAAGGGGTTACCCCAATTGGGTATTGAAGAGAGCCATAGAGAAAGTAGAGAGGATTAACAGAGAGGATACTTTGACTGACAAGATTTCACTCAGTGATGGGTCATGTGATGACAATACCAGAATGATATTATCGTATCATTCAGATATCAGGAATGTCAAACACATCTTGGCCAAGAATTGGGAAACCCTTAAAAATGATACAACTATAGGGGGATCGATTACAGCAAGACCCAGTATCACATTCAGACGAAGTAAGAATATTCGGGACATGCTCGTCCACAGTGACATTACCAGACATACTACTGCCAGTGAACATAGTCTACAGCATGGGTACTCACAAACTTTCTCTTGGGGGCCAAATTTACAGTGTGGTTTGTGGCCGAGGGCCGCACCGGTGGGGGTGGGGTCAGTGGGGGAGGGGGCGGGGCTAGAGCAAAAAAAAAACTATGACCTTGAGGTTGAACACAGGCCCCTGCAGTGGACGCCTTCGTCCACTGAGCCACCAGACCCAGCATACACACATCTCTCTCTCTCTCTATCTATCTATCTCTCTCTGTCTCCCTCCCTCTCTCTATCTCTCCCTCCCTCTCTCTATCTCTTCCTCCCTCTCTCTCTCCGTCTCCCTCCCTCTATCTCTCTCCCCCTCTCTCTCTCTCCCTCTCTCCCTGTCTCCCTCTGTCTCCCTGTCTCACTCACTCTGTTTGTCTCCCTCTCTCTCTGTCTCCCTCCCTCTCTCTCTGTCTCCCTCCCTCTGTCTCCCTCCCTCTCTCTCTATCTCCCTCCCTCTGTCTCCCTCCCTCTCTCTCCCTGACTCCCTCCCTGTCTGTCGCCCTCTTCCCTCTGTCTGTCTCCCTCTGTCTGTCGCCCTCCTCCCTCTCTCTGTCTCCCTCTATCTGTCTCCCTCCCTCTGCCTGTCGCCCTCTTCCCTCTGTCTGTCTCCCTCTGTCTGTCGCCCTCCTCCCTCTCTCTGTCTCCCTCTGTCTGTCTCTCTCTGTCTCCCTCCCTCTCTCTCTGTCTCCCTCCCTCTCTCTGTTTCCCTCTCTCTGTCTCCCTCTCTCTGTCTCCCTCTGTCTGTCTCCCTCCCTCTGTCTCCCTCCATCTGTCTGTCGCCCTCCTCCCTCTGTCTGTCTCCCTCTGTCTGTCGCCCTCCTCCCTGTCTCCCTCCCTGTCTCCCTCTGTCTGGAGGTAGAGCCCGGTACTTCTATTTCCGCTTCCGCTGGGATCGCGGTCAGCGGTCTAGCTGAGGGGGAAGGCTAAGCTATTTAGAGCGCATGCCAGAGCGGACGCGCAGCGGACGCGCGCAGCGGGCGCGCCGCTGGCGCGCCAAAGGCGCGCCTAAGGCAAGCCCGTCTGCGCCCGTCCGCGCCCGGTCGGGGCTTGGGGCTAGTACCCCTGCCCGAATTAGCCCAGCATGCTGTTACACTGTCAAACAGCTTTATGAATGCCGTCCCCCGGTTAAAGAGATGTGTAGGCATAGTATAATAGCAGGGAACACACATCATAACTGTTGTCACTGCCCTTTCACGCTGGAGTCAACCCTTAAAGAAAAAAGAACTATAGGTCAGAAGGTTAGCCTCTGTCTGATCAACTGCAGATCTCTGAGGAGACATAAACAGGAAATGTATGATCTCCTGGTTGATGATCAGATAGATGTGCTATTTCTTACTGAAACGTGGCTAAATATGGACTCCACGCCTGAAATTCTCGAGGCAGTCCCTAATGGTTTTGGAATAGTCAGAATTGATCGGCCAACCAATAGGGGAGGAGGGATTGCTATAATTTATAAGCTAGCTATCCAATGTACTCTTGAGTCAGTAGACATTGTGGATAGCGAAGCTGGATTTTTTCGATTATGGTTTCCCGAATTATGTTATTAAAGGGTTTTTAATTTATAGACCCCCGGCCCTTTCATGCAGTTTACTTCTAGCATCATGGAACAACTGATGCAGCCTGCTCTGCGTTATGAGAAACTCCTGGTGTTAGGGGATTTGAATCTTCATTTGGATGAGATGGCAAATACTGGGGTACAAGAATTCCGCCAGGAAATGGCAGCTCTTCAACTTACTCTTAAGTCGGTGCACCCCACCCATCAACTGGGCCACCTACTGGACCCAATCTTTGCTAATTGGGAGGCCTTAGATATTGGGCTCCCGGTTCCGGTCCCCTGGTCGGATCATTTTTTGATATCTTTTTCTGCCTGGATGCCTCATTCCTACTCTCAGGAGATACTGGGTAGTAGGAAGAAGTTGAGGAAGTGGGCTGGGTTTTCTCAAGAGAAGTTTAACTCGGCCCTTCAAAAGGGTGGGCCACCTGGAGGCTTAAATATCGACTTAGCCTGTGAAGCCCTGGATAAACGTATCACGGAGGCATTAGACAGCAACGCTCCGTGGTCCTTGAGAGCACCTGGGAGACGATGTAAAGCTGCACCCTGGTTTGGCAGTGAGCTTAGATTAGCTAAATCTGCCTGTAAACACCTAGAGAGAGTTTGGAGGAGAGATTTCTCGGTTCTTAGGAGAGGGAATATAGAGCTAACCTGAAGATTTATCACTCTCTTATAAGGAAGACTCGGGCTGCTTACTACAGTGAGAGGATTGAAATAGCTGAGAACTCCTCTAAGGAACTTTATACGATTTTTAAGGAGATCTCGTCTCTCGCTAGAACTTCAGCCTCGACCAACAACTCTTTGGACTCTTGCAATAGGGTGGCTGATTTCTTTGCGGAGAAAGTAGAGAAGATCTACTCAACCTTCCCTGGTGCAGCACGTAATGGGTGCCAGGAGGATGAGGGGATGATTGACTTAGGGGAGGCAGAATGTCTTCGTAAATTTGTGGTCCCCCCTTGTGACGTGCTCACTGGGGTAGCCTCTAGCATTAAGTCTGGATCTCCTAGAGACCCCGCACCCCCTAAGGTGCTAAAGGGGAGTCTTGAAATCTTGGAGCCATATATCAGGCACCTTCTCGAGCTCTCCTTTACCACTGGAACGGTCCCAACTAGATGGAAAGAGGCGATCGTCCTGCCTTTAAAAAGAAGATTGATGTTAGTTCTAGCCAATTGGAGAACCTACGTCCGATCTCCCTGCTGCCTTACTTTGCTAAGGTTGCTGAGAAGGTAGTTAATACACAGCTGACTGCTCATATTAGCAAACATAGCTTGCTTCACCCCTCGCAATCGGGGTTCCGGACATCATATTCCACCGAATCGGCGCTGCTGCTCTCCACCGAAATTATCCGCAAATTTGTGGATGCAGGACAAACAGTGGCGTTAGTCCTACTCGACCTCAGCGCCGCATTTGATACGGTGGCTCATCCTACCTTACTCCAACGCTTGAGGAAAGGAGGTTTGGTGGACCGAGCCATTGAATGGCTTGAGTCCTTCCTGCACGAGCGCAGTTTCCAGGTGTTGCAGGAACCTCATTATTCAAAAAGTATTAAGCTGAACCAAGGGGTCCCTCAGGGTTCTATTTTAAGCCCCACCCTTTTTAATCTCTACATTGCCCCTCTGGCAGAGATTATTGAAAAATTTGGGATTAGTGTTGTGTCCTACGCTGACGACACACAGTTGGTGGTGTCCCTAACACAGGAGCCTGAGAAAGCTGCCATCAATTTCTCGACTTGCCTTCAAGAACTGGCAGTTTGGATGGCGGACAACTGCCTTAAACTTAATGGCAGCAAAACTGAGGTTCTTGTGTTGGGTAGAGCCCCCACAGACACTGGGTCCTACCCCGCCCCCATGTGATCAGGTGAAGAATCTTGGGGTATGGCTGGACTCCAAGCTCTCTTTCGATAATCATATAAGGCGTATGGCGGGGAAATGTTTTGGGGTTATGAGAGGTCTTTGGAAGACCTTAGATGTATTGCCAGTTGCAGCAAGGAAACCTATGGTCCATGCCCTGGTGACGTCACGCTTGGATTATGGGAATGTCCTGTATCTGGGAGCCAGTTCCAAGTGTGTGCAAAGACTCCAGCGCATTCAGAATGCTGCGGCTCGTCTTGTTTTAATGTTACCGAGGAGAGCCTCCTCCAATAAGGCCCTTGTTTCCCTTCACTGGCTTCCGGTAAGGGAACGCATCCTGTTTAAGGCTATGTGTGTGAGCCATCGTATCTTACAGAGAAAGGGTCCCACCTCCCTGCATGATTTCCTTACTCCATACTCTCCTTCCCGTCAGTTGAGATCTAGCGGGACAGGGCAGGTCTGTATTCCTAGCGTCAGAAGAGCGAGGATGGGTGGCCGCTCTTTCCGTTTCCTAGCTGCCAAACACTGGAATAAACTCCCCCCGGGGCTCCGTGTGGAGTCGGTGGAGACACTTTTTCGGAAAAGACTCAAGACCTGGCTTTTTCCTTCTCTGAGCTCTCTGGTTTAAAGTCCGTGCCTTTTTTCTCCTCTCTGCCAGCGTTTTCTGAATTTGTGCCGCAGCGCGGGGACACACTGGTTAGTGTAACCATGCGCTTTATAAGTTTGTTATTATTATTATTATTATTTCTGTCTCCATCTGTCTGTTGCCCTCTGTCTCCCTCTCTCTGTCTCCATCTGTTTCTGTCTACATCTGTTTCCCTCTCTCTGTCTCCCTCCCTCTGTCTTCCTCCCTCTGTCTCCCTCTCTCTCTGTCTCCCTCTCTCTGTCTCCCTCTCTCTGTCTCCCTCCCTCTCTCTGTCTCCCTCTGTCTGTCTCCCTCTCCCTCCCTCTGTCTCCCCCTGACTCCCTCCCTGTCTCCCCCTGACTCCCTCCCTGTCTCCCTCTGCCTCCCTCTGTCTCCCTCCCTCTGTCTCCCTCTCTCTCTGTCTCCCTCTGTCTCCCTCTCTGTCTCCCTCCCTCTGTCACCCTCTGTCTCCCACCCTCCTTCTCCCTCCCTCTGTCACCTCACCCGGCTCTCACTCCCTGCTGCCCTCCGTCACCTCACCCGGCTCTCACTCCCTGCTACCCTCTGCCACCTCACCCGCTGCTCTCACTCCCTGCTGCCCTCCGTCACCTCACCCGGCTCTCACTCCCTGCTGCCCTCCGTCACCTCACCCAGCTCTCACTCCCTGCTGCCCTCCGTCACCTCACCCGGCTCTCACTCCCTGCTGCCCTCTGTCACCTCACCCGGCTCTCACACCCTGCTGTCCTCTGTCACCCTGTTACATTTCATTCATTTATTATCAAAGTGTGCATGCTACTGTTATTGTATTTTGTCCTGTTTCTTTAACAGCATGCAACTTGTATATTTTCCATGTATGTTCCAAATTCCTTATGGAATTCTCTTAATAGATAGTTCCACTTGGTTGAGTCAGTTGCACCTGATCTTCAACTTTAGCGGATGCCTTTTTGCCGTGCTGGAAATAAACCTCTTATTTTGTATTCATCAGACTCAAGGAATTCTTGATTTTTAATACACCCTCTGTCACCTCACCCCGCGTGTGTCTCAGCCCGGGAGGAGACAGCTTCCCGGAAACACACACAGCCGCACCCGAGTACTTCACAGGTCTTTAAAAGACCATTCACTTGTTAATGCGGCTTTGTTGTATTTCACCTCTTCTTAGCGCCCCCGCATCTCCACTCAGTCAGAGTGGAGATGCAGAAGCGCTAAGAAGAGGTGAAATACAACAAAGCCTCATTAACAAGTGAATGGTCTTTTAAAGAATCGCCCGGCCCCCATAGAGCAGTCTCTCAGAGTCCGCCCTGCTGCAACCGGCGGTGTTTGCTGACACTCTTTTAAAAAAACACAAAAAAAACCACAGGTACGATGTCTGCAAGGTCCGCAGGCCGCCAAGGAAGGCTTGCCGGGCCGCTGGCGGCCCGCGGGCCGTACTATGAGTACCCGTGGTCTACAGGGTTTCTTTCCCTGTGGACATTGCAAAGCATGCAGACATAGTTTGTTTCGCAAAGAGTACACTTTTGGGAGCTTTACGAGGGTCATCAAACAATTCCTTACTTGTAGCACTAGATTTGTGATATATGCAATAGAATACCCATGCAAATTATGGTATATTGGGAGTACAACCTTGATGGCTAAGAAACGCATTTTAGAACACATGCGTGCCATTACCAATAAGGACCCCAAGTATCCTGTGGCCCGACATTACCAGGCTAAACATTTCTCTGATTCCTCAGCTCTCAGCTATTTCATCATCGAGCAAATCAACAATGACCCCAGGGGAGGGGACAGAACCCTCAGATTGAGACAGAAAGAATCCAAGTATATTGTTGAGCTCCAAACTAAGATTCCGGGGGGGCTCAACCAGGATGAAGAGTTGGCCGTACACCTCAAAATAGTATAGGCCACACTGAGGATTGTTTACATTTTCTACATTGTATTTTTCACCTCAATGTTTACTGTTTGATTTCAGTACCTGTCTCTCCTCCTGTGTTAATTGCATTTGTATTAGCCTACAGTATTTTGTGACATTCATGTGACCATACCTCTGGGTACTGTTCGTTTTCTTTCCTCTTTTTCATAACATAGTGCATTTGAAACTTTATTTGTAGTTGACCTCTGGTTGGGAGGTCATTGTTTTTAACCGGTATGTTTTTGTTTCCTTTGCAGGAGGAAAGGAAGGGGCCCACTTCACTTGACACCATGAGCACGGGCCGCCTAACCTTTTCTTCATGTTTCACTTTTTTGATCACCTCGCCATATGGTAATATTGTTCATATTTATTATTGTAGCAGGACATACTTGTTTGACTCTCAGGTAGCGGTCTTACTTGTTCGCATTATCGTTGCCCTTGTTATCATGTTGTCAAGAATGCTGAGCCACAGTTAAGATCTGTCATTGGTACTCACAAGGGCACTTGGCCGGTATTTTCAGTAAAGCCTGTGTTACTTTGTAGGCTTCTTTTTCAACCTGCATGTTCGTCATGTATAACTATACTGCTTATCTAACGTTTACATTCACAGTGCATATGACTAACATGCTCATGTATTTTACTGTCTTTGGTTCTGTGGCTGTCGGACAACATGATTCAACTTCAACCCACTTGGGTTGCATTTCGGAACCAGTATAGATATTATTACAGATTGAACTGGTTTATTCTTTTTACGGATTTTTTCACGGATTTTTTTCACGCATTTTGTGAATTATGTGATTACACTGGGATATTTATCCTAAATGATTGAATTCCATAGATAACAGTATATGAATTCATTTAAAGTATGTATACTTTTCATAGATTTAGTATCTGTCCAACATGGCCGCCCTGCTTTACGAGTGTTTTGCATTTGTTTTGAACTCATTTACCATGTGACTGTATTTAAGGCTTTTCATTTGGTGTGCACTTTACATGTGACCAAGAATGCAGCAGCATTCGAAACGTGTCATGTAATTAAACGCTTTGCAGTCAGCATTTCGAGTCGTGGATCTGTGTTTTTCCTGAGAGCACGCACATTGGTTTTGTTTAAATATATATATATATATATACACACACACACACACATACACTGCAAGGTCAATCCACCAAATGCTCAGGCAAGGATCCGCCATAACGTGTTTCAGCCGTCACTCGCTGCCTTGATCACATGACATGTTCACCATTTTTTATTTGTTTTTTTCTAAGCTAAGCGAGAGCAAACACAGGTTTCCCTGCCTGCGCCAATGTGGGCAGGAATACCACTATGTCCTGGAGGTTGACACCTCGGGTTCCCGGGGCCAATCTCGGCCTGGAAGAGGCCACCTGCCCCCCTCCCACATTTTAATAATGCTGGGTCCTGGGGGATGCGATCTCCGGGGCAGAACTTGGCCTGTGGGGGGTGGTCACGTGCACCCCCCTCTTATAGTAACAATCAATTCCTAGCCCTCCCCGGACCCAGCTCACTCGGGGGGGGCTAAAAAAACAAAAGCGGGTGAGCGCGCTTGTTTTGTTTTTCATTTTGCCATGGATCCTCCACGAATTCGCGGAAAAAGACGTGTTTAGCGCAAGGCAGGGTCTCCTCGGGACCCTACCACCAGGCCTAGGGGTTCAAGGTATTCCTACCCTGACTCCTTGTGTTTTTTATTTCATTTTTCTTGGGACGCGTCCCAAGATGGCTGCCATCACTTCCTGGTTGAAGTGGTGGCAGCCAATCAGATCTCATCATGAGATCTGTTGGATCTGTGGACCCTTTTTTTTAGGATATGTGACGATACAACGCGATCATTTAGATCGCAGTACGTTACATCTCGGTTATTACAACGCAAGTCGTTACAACGACTTGCGCTGGAGGCGCTGGACTTAGGAATAGTATGATTTACTATTCCAACTCAAGTGTGCGTAACAGTAGGGAAGGTGTTGGAATAGTAAATCATACTATTCCTTAGTGTAGAGCGCCATCCAGCGCAAGTCGTTGTAACGACTTGCGTTGTAATGACCGCGATGTAAATGTATCGTGGTGTAACGACCACGTTGTAAAGGTCGTTTCCCGTTTTTTTAAGCTACTTTAAAACACCTGAATGGACTTACACCAAATTACAAAAGCACTCTTTCTGGACTAAGATCTAGATTTTTGCCAAATTTGGTGTAATTCCGTTCAGCGGTTCAGGCTGTAGTTGGAAACTGCATGGGGGAAGCGCGTTTTGTGCCCCTCCTTCTTCTCAGCTCCCACTTCTCGAATCACCCCAAAACTTTCCAGACAGCAGCTGAATTGACTGGTTTTGAACATTTTGTGAAGATTCGTCAAACAGCACCAATGTTATTAGCAGAACAAAAATTGCTTTTCCTATGGAAACGAAGTTCTAACTATAACTACCTACTGGTGACAAAATATATAAAATATACGTAAACATATATTAAATTATGTACTGGCGGTAGTTAGTACCTAGCTTCCATAGGAAAAGCGTTTTTTGTTTTACCAATATCTTTTGCTCCGTTTGATGAATCTTCACAAGATTTTTAAAACTAATTCACCAGTCAGTTCAGCTGCGGTCTTCAAAGTTTTGGGGTGATCCATTAGCGGGTGCTGTGAAAAAGGAGGTCTCAAAATGTGTTTTCCCCATGTTAATTCCTATAGGAATTTTGAACACAACTACAGCCTGACCCACTGAACGGAATTACACCAAATTTGGCAGAAAGCTAGCTTTTGGTCGGAAAGAGGCCTTTTTGTGATTTGGTGTAATCCGTTTAGTAGTTTCAAAGATATTAACTGAAATCCAAATTTGTATATCTAGGGACCCGGATCCTCTGCGGATCCACCCGCGGTGGATCCTCGAGTTCCCTTGCCAAAGCTGGGTTCTGCTCGGCTTACTGCACCTTCACAGAAAAGTTGCGGCCGCTAAAAAGTTGGGGCTGCAAAGTGACTAGCATACTAATTGAAGGGGTCAGGTGGGAGCTTCCCTGACCCCTTGTGTATGTTAAAAATGAGGGGCAAGCATGTGTACTGGGTCAAAAATACCCCCAAAATTCTTTTCCCACTTGTGAGATCTGCGGACCCCTCATGGGGCTCTGCGCGGCCCCCTCATGTATCTCTGCAGTGGATGCGTGAAGCTAGAGTGACACCCAAAAAGAAGTAAATAGATATAACTACTTTTACACCTACTCTTACACTCATAGAGACACTCTCACACATTTTGACATACTGTAGGAAGCTGGCTCTGTATATACTATACCGAAGTAAGGTATAGTGTGCATATGGATCCCCAGAGGCTTACAGAGGCTTAAGTAGATAATATTAAGCTCTATTTGTGGTAGTGTGGTCAAGCAGTTAGGCTTATCAGGGGGCTGTGTTAAGCATTTATTGAACACACTCAGGCAAGAAATGGTAGCACACACTCAAAGACTGAATCCAGGCCAATAGTTTTGTATAACAAGTTATTTGGTTATTTTATTTCTAGAAACAAAAAGAACTCAGTTGCAGGTAAGTAACCGTTTTCAAAGTAGTAATACTTTTCAAAATGCGTTTTGCAACGCAGTACAAATGCTTTACAGTCTTGGAAATACTTTTATATTGTCAATCAGAAACAGTAACAATTAGTACTTGAAAAAGACAGACAGTTGTAATAGAACAAATGCAAGGCAATCCTAAGGAAGGAAAACAGTGTTATGCATTAGCAGGTAAGTACCCGACTTACTCTTCCAGTCTTCGAGAGTTTAGACCAGCACTGGGCAAGGTTCATTGTAAGGTAGGAACTGCACCACCAGCGGTACTGGGGCGGCCGGGTGCAGTGGTCACCAAGCCTAATGTTAGTCA
The DNA here is from genome assembly GCA_963921515.1 of Calotriton arnoldi. Taxonomy (NCBI): domain Eukaryota; kingdom Metazoa; phylum Chordata; class Amphibia; order Caudata; family Salamandridae; genus Calotriton; species Calotriton arnoldi. The sequence continues at coordinate 1,302,910 of CAWUFW010001341.1, forward strand.
ATGGAGATTAGGGGCACCCAAAGAGGTGCGGCATTCAGTATCTATGCCGTGGCCGATAATGATATTTACTCATGCGGTCAGCAGAGAGTAATGGAGATGAATGGGATTCAGTAGACCGCCAAACCTGTTACCGTCGCGATCATCATCAGCAAGTTACTTTAGATCGTAGAGAGGCACCGCCAACCCAGCAGTCACAGTAGTGGGGATAGAGATGCTCAGGGGATGGAGGAGTTCCGCCATTGTCAGACCGTCATAGAGAGGCAGCCGTCATGCAGGCGAAGCAGGAGGAGGCCGACAGGGCCACTTGCAGGAGGGTACAGGCTCTCTGGAATGGAGCTGTAAACAGCTCGGGTCATTGGGCTGAGAGGATCCCTCTAGGTTGTGGAGGCCATCCAACTGCGGGGCTTTCTTCTGGCAGGGCAGAGTCACGTCGACACAAGTGTCGGTCCTCTACCACTGTGGTCTTGGGGTTCTTTTGCAGTAGTGAGTCCCGTCAACACAAATGCCGGTCCTCAACTACTGCGGTGCTTGTACCAGCGGGCACCGGGGACTAGAACCTCCAGCCCTAAGGGAGGTTATCAGCGATTGGGTGAAGGCTGAAAGGTCTCTGGGGTTTCTTAGAGTCCTGACAGGGTTTCTGGAAGAACAGCAGGTCCAGTTGTCGTACGGGTTGCAGGTGGCAGGGTTCTTGCCGGGTTCTGTCTGAAGGGCTTCAGTCCCTGGTCCGGCAGTGGTCTTCTTCCGTCTTCTTCTTTGGTCTGTCGAATCAGAGGATCAAGGTTCAGGGGTGCCCCTAAATACTGAATTAGGGTACTGGCAGATGGCAGCCAATAGGCTACTTGCTTTTAGGGTGACTACACCCTTAGAATGTCCCCTCCCTATGGGAGGGGGCATCCCCCTAACCTGATTGGGTTGAATCCTTCCATTCAAGATGGAGGATCTCCTAAGGAGGGGTCATCTCGGTCCAGGGCACCTTAGGGGTGGTCCTGGCAGAGAGGGGACACGCCTCTCCTGACTACTAACTTTCGCGCTGAGCTAGCTGCAAAAAGTGGGGCTTTTTCAAGGGGGCGGGCATCTCCACTAGCTGGAGAGGCCCTGGCTAGCATATCAAAGGACAGGAAGCCTTTGAGGCTCACTGCCTTGGATGCTGTTCCTGCTTCGGAGTAGGTGTGAAGCACCTCCACCTTAAGCAGCCTCTGGCCCTGACCCACGAGAGCACAAGGTCTCCCACCTCAGGGGGTCAGATACACGTCTGTGTGTGGCAGGCTGGTGCAGACCAGTCAGCTGGACACAAGGGAGTTGGTATTTTTCAGGGGACATCTATAAGATGCCTTCTGAATGCATTTTGTAATAAATCCAACACTGGCATCAGTGTGGGTTTATTATGCTGAGTAGTTTGATACCAAACTCCTTAGCATTCAGTAAAGCCACTGGTACCTTTTACAAGGGACTTACATGTGAGCCAAAGGTGTGGCAATTGTGGAAACAAAGGTACAGTTTTAGGAACGAACACAGGCACTGGGAACCTGATTGGCAGGGACCTCGTGCACACTCAGTCAAAGTGCATCAGATATCAGGAAAAATGTTGAGGGGAACCATGCAAAAAGGGGCACTTTCCAACACATACCCATACAGACACTCTCACGCCCACTCACACACATACAGACACTCTCACATCCACTCAAATACCCATACAGACACTCTCACACCCACTCTGACATCCATGCAGACACTCTTACACCCATATACACAGTTTCAAACTCAGTCACACACACACAGATACTCTAACACCCACTCTCACACCCATACAGGCACTTTTGCACCCCCTGTGACACCCATACTGACACTCACACATGCACTGGTGCAGAGACAGAATATCGAATCAAAAGTATCGATTTACACAAATATCGAGTTAAAAATATCGTGGGTCAGAAATATTGACAGACACATTCTCGTGGTCAAGAATACCGAATTTAGGTAAGTAATATCCATGTTAAAAATATCGAAGTGTAAAATATCGTTTGTAAAAATGTAGTTAAAAATATCGATTTTATATTAATGTTTTGTATTTAGTATATATTTTATATGTATGTGATGTATGTTTTTTTGTATAAGATTTGTTTGTATTTTTAATATATGTGTTACATTTCTAGTAGTTATTTTTTTTTTATTAGATTTTTGCGTTTTTAGTTCCGTAGTGGGTTGTCGGTTTATAGGGGAATAGGGTGGGAAGCAATTTAATTATATTACATTTATTGAATATTTCTTATTTATTAATAGTTGTTTAATTGAGATGTTATAGTGTTAGATGGGAAAAGAAATGTATTATTTATTAATTAATAATGGTTGTTAATTAATTTTAATTAGGTAATTGGTAATTAATTATGGTAATTGTGTAATTAATTTTAGGTGTGTGTTGTGGTGTTTATAGGTGTAAGAGGTGGGAAGGGTGGGAAGTAATTTATTTTTAATTGATGAATTAATTAGTTGTTAATTATTTTAATTGATTAATTAGTAATTAATTATGGTAATTGTGTAATTAATTTTAGGTGTGTGTTGTGGTGTTTATAGGAGTAAAGGGTGGTAAGTATTTTGTGTTTAATTATTTATTATTATATAGTTGGTAATTATTTTATATTTATTTTGTGTAATTGTTTAATTTTTGTGTGTTGTTTTTACTTTTAAAGGGGTAAAAGGTGGGTATTAAATATATTTTTAAATATTTAATTATTAGTTGTTGATAGTAAGTTTTTCTTTTAAAAATAATATTTAATTGTGTTTTATTATTTTATAGTTTAATTTAGGTGTTTGTTGTGGATATTATAGTGTTAAAGCATGTGTACTCAATGAATGTTCTTTTTATTAATAAGATTTTTTAATTGATTATTAATTATGTTAACTATGGAAATAGATGTAATTAAAAATGTTGAAGTGTTTAGTTATTGGTGTGGTGTTATAGGGTAGAAAATAAATAAATACATTTATGTTTTAAATCATTTTTTTGTTTGTTAATATTTGCTACTTTAAAATAATAATTATTTATAAATGTATTTATTTTATTTTTTATATATTTGTAGGTTTTTGTTATATGTAATTAATATTATAATATGTGTTCTTTTTATATGTTTAATATATTCAGTTTAATATATTCAATTTTATATTTTTAAAATATTGTTTATTTATTTTTATGATTTTTAAAACGCTGTCATATTTTTTGTTTTTTTTCAATTGTTTAAGTGTTATAAGTAATTTTTGTTTCTCTGCTATCCAACACTTTCCCTAATGTTACAATCACTGGAGTGGGAATAGTAATTTTTACCTCTCCGCTATCCAGCACTTTCCCTACTGTTGCACTCTTTGGAGTGGGAATAGTAATTTTTTCCCCTCTGCTATCCAATACTTACCCTACTTTTGCACTCACTGGAGTGGAAATAGTAATTTTTACCCCTCCGCTATCAACACTTTCTCTACTGTTACACTCACTGGAGTTGGAATAGTAAATTTACTTCTGCCGCTATCCAACACTTTCCCTACTGTTGCACTCACTGGAGTGGGAATTGTCATTTTTACCCCTTCGCTATCCAACACTTTCCCTACTGTTCCACTCATTGGAGTGGGAATAGTAATTTTTACCCCTCCGCTATCCAACACTTTCCCTATTGTTGCACTCTTTGAAGTGGGAATAGTAATTTTTTCCCCTCTGCTATCCAACACTTACCCTACTTTTGCACTCACTGGAGTGGGAATAGTAATTTTTACCCCTCCGCTATCCAACACTTTCCCTACTATTGCACTCACTGGAGTTGGAATAGTAAATTTAAATATTCCGCCATCCAACACTTTCCCTACTGTTGAACTTATTCTATTGGGAAATGTAAGTTAAATTTTTTTTAATAGTTGAATGTTTTAATTTATTATAGAATGTTTTTTTTATTTTAAATTATTGATATTTTATTTTTATATAATTTAAAAGTTAAAAATTTAAATTAAATAAAGATAATAGTAAATAAATAAGTTTTAAGTAAATATATGTATATGTATAAACTTTTATGTTTGTGTGTTTATATTTTTTTCAATTAAGTTTATTTGTTATATTTAGTTAAAATGTATATTAAATTTAATTTATTTTGTTAAAAATAATATTAATATTTAATATATTTACTATATATTATTTTATTTTATATATATTTTTAAATCGATATTTTTTACATCTATATTTTTTACCTCGATATTTTTGATTCAATATTTTTTGTACTTACCTGTTGAGGTATTAGAGTCGATATTTTTGCAGTCAATATTTTTGCAGTCGATATTTAGAACATCGATGTTTGTTACATCGATATTCTATCAGTGAACCACATGCACTCACAGAAACACTCACACACCCAGACACAGAACTACTCACACTCTGACACCTACTCACAGACCCATACAGGCACTCACAGATTCACTCACGCAGGCGCTCACAGATCCACTCACAGAAACTACACAGGCACTCACACACCCGCTCACATACCCACACAGGCACTCGCACACCCACTAAGATACTCAGACACCCAGTCACCAACCCATAAAGCCACTCACACACCCACTCACAGACCCATTCAGCTACTCACACACCCACATCCACTCACAGACCCATACAGCTACTCACACATCCACCTGCAGACCCAAACAGCTACTCACACACCCAATCACACACCCATACAGCCACTTACACACCGATCAAAACACTCACACACTCACAGACCCATACAGCCACTCACACACCCACTCACTGACCTATACAGCCACTCACACGACTGCTCTCAAAGGTGACAGGTTACAATTAGAAATGTTTTTTTAACTTGGAAATTCACTGAAAAATACCAAAGGTTGCAGTTAGGCTCAGTTTCCACTCATACAAAACAAGTGAAATTCAGAAGTTATAGTTACCTGAGCTAACTATAACTTACAATGCACTGCTTATGACCTCATATATTAATTACTCATGACATGGTCAAACAGGATTTATCAAATATCTAGGTATACATCCTGTTTGCCAGACTAGCCCTGACCCTCCTAGAATAGGAGTGACTTAATGAGCACACTAGGCCACAATGAGAAACTATTGCTAGAAAAGATAAAGAAACTCCTGGTGACCTGGTCCCCAAAATTCATAACGTGGTGGGGCCGAATTGAGACGATCAAAATGATGATCACCCCAATGATTAACTACCTGATCAGCATGCTCCCACTCCTACTCACAGATGACTTTCACCGTAAGGTAGACATCCTGATCTCTAAATTCTTATGGCGAGGGAAGAAAGCACGAATAAGCATCAAAAAACTAAGATAAGAGAAAGACCTAGGAGGGGTAAACCTAGCAGACTTCAGAATATTCCAAATAGCTTTTCTGGCAAAACAGGGGTCTTACTGGATATCACCCCCTAACGGATACACACCGGCCTGGCTACAAGTAGAGAGGGCCATCCTGAACAACCTGGACCCCCTGGCGCTGCTAACAGAAAATAAGCATACTCACGCCTCCAGGTCCATCTTCAAAAACACAAAAATTGCCCTACTAAAGATAGATAAAAAAATGGAGAGCAGCATCAAGGGCTCTAAGTTGGAGTCACTCTGGGCCAACAGTAAGATCCTATACAAGGGGAAATCCCTAGCCTTTGACACATGGATAGAGAAAGGTATTCACCACCCATACCAACTAGAAGATGGGGCATATCCCGCCACGTTTGCAGAACTGAAGTCTAGGCATAACCTAACAGACATTGATTTCTACAACTTTCTGAAAATCAAAACGGCCCTGTCTAAAATCAAACTATCGTCCGCACAGCCGTCAATCTCCCAGTACATGGCAAACATTAACAGACTAGGACACCAGGTCTCACACCTCTACAAACTCTTACGCCCAAAAGCCACCAAACTTAACGATAAGACAATTAACTAAACCAAAAACACACTTAATGAACAAGAAATGGCAACACTATGGACCTCTGCCTCACGCAATAAAATCTCACTGGTGCTCTCACAAACAAAATTCTGGCTACTCCATAAGGCTTTCTGGACCCCTGCACGCTTATTCTCACTAGGTCTCAGGGACAATGCACTATGCTGGAACTGTAGCAAGGAAAAGGGGGACCTAGCACACCTTATCTACCAATGCCCAACTCTCAAAACATACTGGGAGAAAATCTTTGGTTTTATAACTAAGGTACTGGGCTGTACACTAATAACTGAATTCTCCTCCCTCGCCACCGCATTTATGACCACAGAACTAAGATCAGAGCACGATAAGGACCTACTAGACCTGCTGCTGACCGCAGCGGTGAAAATGGTCCTAGCCAATTGGAAAGACACAAGTAAGACCTCCTACAAAGGCTGGTTCAACTGGATCACGCACCTCAGAGGTGCGGACAACATTGCACTACAGAACTCACCCTGGAGACCAGCAACCAGGGGGATGTGGAAATCACTCGACACATACTTAGACTTTTACGAACCCCCATGAAACCAATTCTTCCGTGTGACACACCCCCTGATCCCCCTTCAGTGCGGTAAAAAGAACGTAACTGAGCACAATTACATGGCCCTACGGATTGGTAGGACTGACTTGTCTCCCTATCTCGCTACAAGCAAGCCAGCGATGTGGCGGCTTTGTCAGGCGATTAGAAGTCTCACAACTATAGAGCCTCTCTTGGGTCCTACTTTCACCCCTTTCTCTCCTGCTTTTTTCTATCACCCTTTTTAGGTCTCGCCTGAGCCAGCGCATGCGCTGCTCTGGCGAGACATTTAGTGAGTGGGCTTTTAAAAGTCCAACCACAGCTTTGTGTGGCATACAGTATGCGGTTACGCACACAGGCACGAGCAGAGGCGCCATCTGGCTTTCCTCTCGCTCGCCCAATCGCTTGCGCCTCGCTTCAATGCCCCTCCCCCTCCCCCACCACAGAGCGCGTCTCGCAGCTTGTTTATTCAAGCATGGCAGCCGCGCTATTAACTGCTCACGCCATAGTATATTTTTTAGCTTCAAATAGCGCGGCTCGCCAAATCGTTTTTTCATTAAACTTAATTATGCAGCGGCACACCATTCTTGATGTTCATGGCCACCGTACACTTTCTCTGCGGCTCGAGTTGCCTCCTTACCCCGCCCCTCAGGAGAAAGGGCCGTCGCTGCTGCTTGCGCAACCATTATAGGCCACCCGCCTGCAGCCGAGCCGCTCATCTCGTTTCCACAGTTACTGGATACACCAGAAACCAAACTGTGCCTGTGCGGCCGGCTTTACTTGACATCACGGATGGCAGGTTTGGGAGGTGTGTCTTTTACCATGGTGGGAAGTTTTGTTCCTTTCTATATACGGAAGATGGCCGCCAGATTCTTGCTGCCGGTGCTTGCCGTTCTGCTGTTGGTGTGCTGCGGCCTGCCACCTTCCAGTGAACAGTAGAAGGAGGTGAGTGAGGAGGGGATACGGCCTCCTGCCACTGAGATCTGACAGCTGGAGATGCGGAATTGATGGCCTCAATGGACTGTGTCAATGCAAGGTGCTCCAGGGCACTTGCTTACGTGAGTGATCTCTGTGGTACCCCCTATGAAGAGCGCCAGGGTGCTCTCCACATAAGCTTCATTGTTCTGGCTATCAGATGGGCTCACCGCAATAGGTCTCGCATTTGCGAGAGTTTAAGCTATTGTATTGCCAATAGCTCAAACTCTTATAAATGCGAGACCTATTGCATTGCAAATGCTTGTTCTTGCTCTCACTAAGCCACGCAAGGTAGGGTTAGCTAAGCATATGCTTCAAAGTGACTGTAAACACTGTTGTACTAAACTACGAATGGCTAACCTTGTAACAGAAATGCTAATGTCTGTGATTATAAAAAATTAATAATAAAATACCTTGAGATTAAAAAAAAGTGACATTATAGTTAGGTGAAAATTTCAGTGCCAACGTAATGTTTTAAACTAAAAAAACACACTGCAATTCACCAGATATAGTTATCTCTAGTAACTATAACTTGTGTACTAAGGTAACTACAACTCGCGCCCTTTTAATGCACTGCTAGTTACCTCCCATATTCCATTGCTCATGACATGTTCTCTGACATCACTAATAGCATCACTGCAACACTTGAAATGATATATTTGATGACAGCGCTGTGCATGGTGGGGTGCAAGTTATGGTTACCATAGGCCACTCTACCATGCACTGTGTTCTCACAAATTATGGGATATGAGATGTCATTAGTGATGTTACAAATGGTATGATTTCATATGGTATAAGTGATGTAATATAAAAGGGTATAGGCAGTGCATGGAGAAGGAGCGAGTTACAGTTATAGTGTGGTTAGTGAGCTGAAAACAGTGTGTATGGAGGTGCGCTAGATATAATAATGTGATGATTGTGTATAGATTTCAATTAAAGGTTGTGCATAAATTTAAATTAAAGGTATAACTAACTTTATAAATTCTAATATTTGTGTAGTGTGTTTGGTTAGTTTAGAAAGAAGAAATAAAGTTATAGTAATTTAAAAGTGGTGTGTAAATTATAAATGTACGGTATAACTATAACTTTAGATTTTCTAATGTTTGTGTCATTTAAGTTTGGTTTGTATAGAAAGAATAAATAAAGTTTTCATAATTATAACTAAGTTGTAACTTTTGTTTTTTCCATTGAATTTCAATTTTTTTATGTTTAATAAAAATGTGTTTCACATCATACAGTCCAGTGTTATCGAGTGGAGTGTCATTATGTAGAGTATCATACAGTACAATGGAGTGTAGTGGAATATGGTGGAGTGGAGTATAGTGTAGTGGCATAGCGTAAAGAGGATAAAAGTGTCATATAGTGGAGTGGCATCTCGTAGAGTGGGGTGAGGTGGATTGGCATGTCGTAGAGTGGGGTGAAGTGCAATAGAGTGGAGTGCTGTAGAGTAGAGTTGAGTAAAGTGTCATAAATTGGAGTGGCGTCTCGTAGGGTACAGTGGAGTGTTGTGTTATAAAGTGTTGTAAATTCTCGTAAAGTAGAGTAGAGTGTTGTACAGTGGAGTCTAGCGGGATAGAGTGGAGTACAGAGTTGTACAGTGGAGTGTACTGGGATAGAGTGGAGTAGAGTCTTGTAGAGTGGCACAGAGTATAGTATAGTTTTGTAGAGTGGAGTTGCATAGAGTGGAGGAGAGTGTTGTATAGTTAAGCGGTGTAGAGTATGGAACAGTGGTATAGAGTGGGATAAAGTATCATGGTGGAGTAGAGTGAAGTGAAGTCAAGTGGCGCCGCGTAGGAAAGAGTGGCGTAAAGTGCAATAGAGTGTAGTGTTATGTTGTAGAGTAGTGTGGCGTGGAGTGGATTGGATTAGAGGGACCTGATATACAGTGCAGTACAGTGGAGTAGCATAGAGTGGAATACAGTGTTGTAGAGTGGAGTACAGTATTGTAGAGTAGATTGACGTACAATACACTACAGTGTGTTAGAGTGTGGTAGAGTGGAGTGGAATAGAACGTCACCAAATCGAGTAACATAGAGTGACGTTGAGTGGCGAGGTGTAGAGTGGAGTACACTGGAATACTGTGTCATAGAGTACAGTGGAGTAAATTGGGGTGGAGCGGCACTGAGGGAGTTGCATAGAATGGAGTAGAGTGCCGTACAGTGGCATAGAGTGTACTAGAGTGTTATACAGTAACTTAGACTCAAGTTTACAGTGGAGTGGCATAGAGTTGAGTAGATTTTTTACACTAAAGGGGCGTAGAGCGTCATAGAGTGGATTACAGTTTTGTAGAGCAGAGTAGACTGCAGTGGCATGGAGTGGAGTGGCATAGAGTGCAGTGTTGTACAGTGTTGTGTAATCGAGTGTCATATGGTAGACTGTCATGGCATAGACTGTTATAGGTTAGAGGGCCATGGCGTACAGTGTCGTGGCGTAGAGTGGAGTGGCTTACAGTGGAGTGGCATACAGTGGTATAGCGTATACTACATTGGCGTAGAGTGGAATAGCATACAGTGGAATACCATAGAGTGGAAAGCCGTAGAGTGGAGTGCTGTAGACTGGAGTGGTGTGTTGTAGAGTGTTGGAAAATGTCATAGAGTGCAGAGGCTTAGAGTGTAGTAGAGTGAAGTGGTATATAGTGGTGTAGAGTCGAGTGGCATGGGGTGGAGTGGCGTAAAGTGAATAGAGTAGAGTAGAGTAGTGTGTCATAGAGTAGAGTGGAGTAGAGTGGGATGTAGTGTTATAGAGGGAGTTGCGTAGTATGTCCTAGATTGGAGTACAGTGTAATAGAGTGGAGTGGTGGAGGTTGGAGGGGTATACAGTGGAATAGCAGATAGTGGACTGGCTTAGAGTGCAGTAGCGTACACTGGAATAGCGTACATTCCAGTGGCATACAGTGGAGTGGCGTACAGTGGAGTGACTTACAATGGAATAGCGTAGAGTGTAGAGGCGTACAATAAATAGCATGGAGTGGAGTGGCATACACGTGGCATAGAGTGGAGTAGCGTACAGTGGAGTGCCATACAGTGAAATAGCATACAGTGGATTGGCGTTGAGTGGAGTGGTATACAGTGTATTTGCGTACAGTGGAGTGCCATAGAGTGTAGTGGACTGTTGTAGAGTGCGGTGTCATGTTGTAGAATCGAATGACATCATTGAGTGCCGTACACTGAAGTGGAGTGGTGTGTCATATATTGGAGTGTCATGTACAGTAGAGTGGAGTGGAGTGGTGTGGCGTAGAGTATAATGTAAAAAGACGTAGTGTGAAAATGGCTAAATGGATGTACATAAAAGTGTTCAGGAATGTAGAATATGGTGTGTAGTGTAACACAAGGCAGCGGCTTACACTGCCTTGCGTTTCTCCACATTTACCTAGCAATGCAGTGCAATACACGGTACCCTCGCATTACTTAGTAAATCCGACTTAGGTATTGTGTTGCCCTTGCGACATCATGCGTGATGAAAGGGTAACCCAATACAATGATGAATTTGGGGAGAGGAGTTGGCCAAACGGCTAGGGCGGTCGACCTCGAATCTGGGGAACTGGGTTAGAGTCTCGGCAATGACGCTGAACATCCTGTGATTCTGGGCAAATCACTTAATCTCCCCGTGCCTAACAAAAATGAATGTGTCCTCATGTAACGCAACTGTGCTATGTAAAGCGCTCTGATACCCGATACCTTTGGGTCAAGTTTGCGCTATATAAAACTCTGTAAAAAATGTTTTTAAAAAAGATAAATCTGTCCCTTTGTGATAAATTGTGCCACGGTATATCGCAGTAACTTTGTGGTACACAGCGATCACAAGGCAGTATATAATTGGCTAATGGCTGCCTTTACAAAGTTAAAAGGCATGCATATGTGATTTTTGGCTGTGTTCTGGGTTAGGACCTTAAATACAGGTAAGTAGTAGGTTTTATTGTTATTCCCTACCTATTACCCCTTTATTAAAGTGTTAATAGGTAGGGAAATGAATTTATATTTTTCTTTTTTCTTTTTTTTAAAGGTTACGGCGTTCTGTGGTAGTACCTAGGAAGTATCATGTTTTTGAACAAAAGTACCTTTTAAAAAAATATTTTTTAAGCTGTGCAGTAATTTCTTGATAGTTTTGCTTTACTCTGTATACTTTTTTTTATAAAGAATTAAATATGTAAAAAGTTAAAAACACACTGTAGTACACTATATTTTTGAAATATAGTGTGTTACCGTGTATCTTTAATTTCTTTACATATTTTCTTTTTTTCCTAATTTTTTTAAGTACCGCTGTACTTCCTAGGTAGTACCACGGTACTCCATGACATTGTTTTTAAATATATCGAAACTATATATACTTTTTCCCTAACTATTTCCACTTTAATTGAATTTCTCTTGCTGTCACCATTACTGGATATGGGGAATGGTGCCTGTGTCAAAAAAAAAAAAAAAAAAAAAAAGTAAAGGTAAAGGCCACATAAGGGGCACGCTAAGCACACCCTGTTCCCCAGTCCATAATGGTGTTAACCCACAATTGACCTTTCCAAAACTTAAAAAAAGAAATATTGTCCATATGTACTAGACCTTGGACTACTTTTTGAAGCCTTGGCCTTCAGGCACCTACAGTGCTGATGGCAAAAAATAAGATAAAGAACATAAAAGAACACACCTTTGAGGCATTCATACTCAACCTAACATTTGTCAAGTCTGCCGATTACGCAGCCCCTCTCGCAAGACTGCAAACCCGACACGCCTAGGAACAAGGGCTGTATTTTCTTAAATTTTACAATTTAAAGAACATTCTGAGATACTGATTTATTTATAGAGTTTTATATAGCCCGAACTAGACCCTAGAAGGGTATCAGAGTGATTTACAAATTTTACAGCAACTACAAAGAAGGATAAACTAGAAACATATATGTGAGTGGACCACAGGAAACAAAAATGCTGTCAAAACTCGTTATAGAGCAGGAAAGTACCCAAGAGTGAGTTAGGCATCCAAACTTAGAGTCAAGTGCTGATCCTGGATGGTGAACTGCATCTGATCAGTACCTAGCTGATAAAAGCGTTGGGATCAGGGTAACGTGTTGTTCATTAAAAGCAGTTTTACTTCTTTTTGAAGGGAGTGCTTTAAAGGTTCATTCTGATTTCTGGGGGCAGGGAGTTCCAGATCCTAGGTGCTAGTCCGGAGAAAGTACTATTGTAGATTTTCTTTTTCCGAACATTTTGCGGTTTCAATAGCAGGGTGCGGGTGCTTCTAGACGTTCTGCCCACGCCAGATAATTCTAGTTTATCGGCTCGATACATTGGTGTGTTGAAGTGCAAGACTTTGTGTGTCATGCAGGCAATTTTCATCTGTATTCTTGCCTCATAAGGGAGCCAGTTCAGTGCCATCAGATCAGGGGGATGTGGTTGTTCTTTTTGGAACCAGTGATGAACCTTGCAGCCGAGTTGAGGGGCGCCCTTAGTGGAGCTTGTCTGGATTTCGGTAGACCACATAGGGTTGTTTTACCATAGTCTATTCTGGGGATCACTAGAGCTTGGACAGCTGATTTGAGGTCATCGGCGAGGAGGAAGGGTTTTAGTTTTCTAAGAATGTTCATATGAAAGTTTGCTCCTCTGGTGGCTGCGCTGATGTGTTCCTGCATGGTAAGATTCTTGTTGAGTGTTATTCCCAGTGATCTAGGGGAATCTATGATGTGTGGTTTGTAGTTGAAGGCTGTTAAGTGTTTCATGACCGTCAACTCAGCTATCCTTGATCCAAAAGAAAACATGAAACTTCCTTGGCAACAGGTGGAAGAAGCACTAGTGCGGAAAGAGTGGGAGCACTTTTGTTTGCCAGAAAGTGCACTACTAGCAGAAAAGATGGGAGACAAAAGCCAACAAGATGTGTCAGGGTCATCAAAATTACCATTAGCAGCTCAGACTGATGAAGGGGTGGTTTGCACCGGAGAGACAATGGAACCAGGGAAGACATCCAAGGACTCCATCATGTGGGAATTCTTCACCCATCGTCCTGGGGAAAAAAGCTGGACAGTGACCTGCAAGTTCTGTGAGCAAAAGCTCAGCTGAGGTCACTGCAAACTCTTCTAATTTGTTACATCAATCCTGCGAAGACACCTGAGATCTAAGCTAGTGAAAGTGGAAAAGAGCAGGAGCAGAGCAGAATGGTGCTCTACCTAGCGTACCACAGAAATTGCTGACTTAGCAAGAAGAGGAGGTGGACCTGCAGTTTAGTGTACTGCATAAAGTGTAAAGGCCGCTCTTGCTGTGGGAGCTAAAATAAAAAAATGTGAAGAAGGTAGAGGAAGCTTCCAAAGGTTTCAGAATTAACAATAAAAGTGGCTACGACTACAGTTGAAAAAAAGGAAAAATACGAAAGCCTCTTAAAAATAAAAAATAAAAGGTTCAATCACAACCTAGAAAAACTCAAACAAAACATTTGTCTCTAATAATCCCACTGCTGGTTGGGAGCACAGCCTTGGCCACAAGCCAAGTCTATGGATAACTTCTGCTATGCATGGGCAAAGGCCCGAACAAGCTCTACCCCCATTGTGCAATAGGCTGTCTTCAGCGGGTTATGCGAAGGCCTGTGGCTAACCCCAATGAACATGGCCACAGGCTGTGCGCTATTGAGGATTGACCTCCCACAGCAAGTAAAGCACAGGGCCCTTTGGTAGGCCCTGCAAACAGTCTCTGCATCGCATGGACAAACGCCAAGCGGGGTTGGACAGCCATGGTGCTTTGGGTGCAAGACTTGTCTGCAGGTAGGCAATACTCCTGCTGTGCTCCGATGGGTAGCTAGAGTAAGAAGAACAGAGAGGTTTTCAATTTCTTCTATCCCAAACTAAAGTGGGTGGCAACGTGAAGAACAGCTATGAGAGGGAATATTTGAACTTTAGGGAGACGAGAGAGAATTTGATCAGTGGCATCGTGAGCCCTCACTCTTTTGCAGCTAAAGTTGGGGTTGCTACTGAACTCGATAGCTTGATAAGCTGGGTCCCATGAAACACTGATTAGTTTTATTTTGGCCTCTTCCGTCTGCTGGTATGCAGACAAAACTTCATCAAACGCTCTAAGGGAATACCAGGGCAAGGCTAAGGGGTGGGAGTCAAGGGCTGATATGTGAGCCAAGTTGAGTGAAGGAGACAGAGATAGAAATATTTAATACAGAGCAGCAAATAGAGGAGAGGTAGACAGAAAGGTAAGAAAGGAACATAAGGTGAGATAGAAAGAAAAACGGTAGGTGGAAACAGGAATAGTGGAAGGGAGAAGAAAGAAGCGGTGGATGGAAGGTGAAAGGAAGGAAACATAGAAGGAAGAAAGAAGGAGGGAAGATGAAAGGGGTGAAAAGAACAAAGGAGGGATGGGTGCATGGATAAATAGATGAAGTATGAAAGGATGGGTGGGAGGGTGAAATAATGAATTGGTGAAAGGATGAATGGAATGAACAGTAGAAGAATGCTGGAGAGAACAGATGGATAGGTGAAAGGATTGATGGGTGAGTGGAGGAATGGATCGGCGTGTGAATGGAATGGTCATTGGATAGATTAGTGTAAAGATGGATGATGGAAGGATGGAGGATAGAAGGGAAAATGGTGGCTGGGTGGGTGAAAGGATGAATGGATTAATGTGTGAATG
This sequence comes from Calotriton arnoldi, assembly GCA_963921515.1. Classification (NCBI taxonomy): domain Eukaryota; kingdom Metazoa; phylum Chordata; class Amphibia; order Caudata; family Salamandridae; genus Calotriton; species Calotriton arnoldi. The sequence continues at coordinate 1,317,995 of CAWUFW010001341.1, forward strand.
GATGGATGATATGATGAAGGGGCGGATAGAAAGATTAAAGGATTGGTGAACGGATGCTTGGAAGGAAAGGTGGGAGGATGAATGGTTAAAAGGGCGGATGGAAGTGTGATGGGAACTATATTAGGAAGGGTCAGGCTTACGTGCTTCACTCAATGTATCATTAGAGATTTGGATCAAATTGAGGAACACTTTAATTTTCTGGGTACATCTCTTGAATACGACCATGATGCTGATGTAGGAGGCATCTATCTGCAATTGCTCAGACCAGCAGTTATTCTTTTATCAATAATAATATACGGGTTACTTTGTGGGCCTAACTTTTCCCGGGGGAGCTGATCGGTTCGTAAAGATCCCAATTGTATCGGTTCTTGATGCCGCACGCTGAAACCGGAAGCATTTGCACATTCCTAAATCCCTGATTGGAGTCAAGCCCTCTTCTCTGCTATCTCCCACAGCTAACTAACCACCTTCCTGACATGGCTGGCCAAGTTCCAGTCGGTCAGAGGCAGGGCCAGATCTGCGTGACCCCGGAAGCAAACCTCCGCTTATAGAAGTGGCCATTGGGTATTACCATAAAAGGCCGAGTCGCATTATCCGCGCTGCAGAATGCCTCTGAAGGGACACGCTCCAAGATTCCATGAGAAATGCCTTTTCTATTTTTTGTAAGCTGGCTTTTTCTCATTAGAGGCAACATTTGAAATAGATACAGTGCATTTCGTACAGTGGGAACTGATTGTGGCCACATAATGGTGCTGCCTTATCATCTGCTTCCAAGTGTGCGGGAGGTTTTTGGGTTTCCTCAAATAGTTTATGGACGCGATTCAAAGATTTCTGCGAAGCATCGCGGCCGCAGTTTCTCTGGCGCTGCTTACCACATCTGTGGCGCGCGCCCTGTGAAATGTCTCCTGGTAGAAGGGAAACTGTACAGCGGGGCAGATGATTGCGGAGGCCAGCGCTGCCAGACTGAACATGGCACAGGGGATGGTGTTCGGATCACTGATTACAGAGGCCTATGCGCAGACTGCTGCATTTACCAATTACCCCTTTGCTGCTGCTGCTGTTTCGTATTTCCTTTCTCAGTCCCTTTGTGAACGAATCCACTGAGCAGACAGATGTTCTCAGGTTGTTGCCTAAACATTCTCATCTCATTGTGCAAGTTGAAGTAGTGAGCGGCGACGTGATGTGGTGATGACGCTGAAATCTAAAGTCTGACCAGTGCTGCAACAACACCGATATTATAGGTGTAATGGAAGAAGTGACATCACGTGCCGCTTTGAATCTCTTTCCCCTAATGACGTCATAGGAAGTGACATCACAAGGCCTTTTGATCCTCTCTTCAGGTAATATTGCGGGCCTTTTAGATTCAGGATGAAATCACAGGAAGTGACCTCACAAGATTTTTAGGCCACACTGACTAGCACCTAAGGTATATTATTAAATAGCATCATGACTCTCTTGCAAATGACCCTCCCCAGACCATCATCATCACATTAAAGTCTTCTTCTGTCAGTAAGAAAGAAAATTGAATCCCTGTACATAAGGGTTTCACTGTTGAGGTTGCCAACAGGCTTGTGTGCCGATGTGATGTGTAGAGGCCCACAAACTGTTTTCTTACTATTCTGACTTCGATTTAACTTGGATTAACTTGAATTTAACAAGTTCTTGATGGAAAAATGTCTTTGTGACAATATTAGTTGCACTTCCATAGGACAGAATAGTCCTGATAGAATGTCCAAACACCTTACCAAGATTGTACTAGAACTATTATTATTCAACGCTCAAGTACTCATTTTACCTACCTTTACCTGGTTGAGGAAACCTTTAAGCTATCCATTGTTATGTTGCATTGTATTATGTTATGTTAAATGTTGGCAAAGCTCAAATTTCACCCCATAAGCAACCACCTCCTGCTGGAACTTTGAACTGAGGAACATGGCAAGTACCTGGTGCACTATCATGTGGTGAAGAGACATTGTTGTTCGTCCCCTAAACGCCAGATGATTGTCTGGATCTCTTCCAGAGCATCCCTGCTGAGAAGAAAAAGATGCAGCTCGCCTGCATGCACGTTGGAAACGGGGAGTAGAATGCAGTAGTTCCCGTGGAGAAGTGTGGCTCAATGGTTAGAGCGGCAGACCCTGATGCAGAGATCTGGCCCGGGACCAGGGTTCAATTCCCGCCTCGGCGGGTCTTGGGCTCAATTTCCTCGGACCTGATAATTCTCGCCTCGGTGCCTATTCTAATCATGGGTCCCACTCTGCAACTCTGGGCAATAGCTTGCTTAATCTCCACAACGGCCCACCAGCGCTGGGATGCCTGGCTTCACCTTGGGGGTGCCCAGGAGTGGACATTTCACAGGGAAAAGCCAGGAAGGGTTCCACAGTGGTATGCTTACAGCGCCAGGACACCCCAGGGTATCAGTGCGCTTTACAAGTACAAATTTCATTTCAAATGGCACCATTGTGGAACAAAGGCACATTTAAGCACCCCACAGTCAGCACATCTCCACAAACGTGATCATACAATGGAAACATGAGAACTGTTGGGAAAGACATTCCTGGACTACAGAAATCTCTTCGATGTCACACTAATCGATGACTGTGTGCTATATAAATACCAAATAAAATCAACAGTGACCAGGCAGATGTGCATTGTTGTGATCTTACAGTGAGTAAAGTACATCCTTTCTCTTACAATGTTTGTGTGCTACACAGAATGCCTTGAATTTAACAAATAATCAAATAGAATCCAAGGCAGACAAAACTATTGGTACATGATCACTGCACATGGTACCAGTATGCATGCACCAATGTTCATAAAGCTCTGTACACATTGTGTGAGGTACAGTATGTTAAGTAGTCCAGTCTCGATCCAACCTGGCTCAGTCCACCTCCAAGGGACAGAGGATCCCTCTTGTGACGATCTCACTCATGCTGGCGTCTGGCTACCCTCACCTCCCCCACTTTTTTCCCCATAGCCATCCATCACTCGCCCCATAAAGAACCTATAGCCCGGCTCCACTCAGAAACCCCCAAAGTCAGTCTGACACTTACCCCCCGCGTATAGACACGGGTAGTTCCGACCTCCCCACTTACTAATAGGCACTCACACTATCGGGTTCATAAATGATACGTCCAGCGTCAGTGTCTAACAAGGCATTTTCATGGTGCATGACAGATGCTGAAATGTTAAATGTTATGTTAATGGTGTATTATGGAACTACAGGATCCCGTAGTGGCATCAATATTAGACTGATGCTTATACCAAATGCAAAAGGTTGTTTTTCAGCATATTGCCGTAAGATTATATGTATGACCCCCATTGCCCAAGGGGCTGTGTAAACAATATTGAAAATTAATAAACACTATTTAAAAAAAAAAAAAAATAGTCCAGTCTCGATGATGGTTGCTAGAATCAAAGACACCCTTGTTTTGAGATCCTAGCATGAACAAAGCACATGGGGGTGAGGGCATTTACCATTTGTGGTAGGACCGGATGAAAGTTTCCTGGCTCTTGCAGGTGGCCTTCTTATGATGTTGTAGTTGGCTTTTGTTTGCACAGGCTTGCACTCCAATGGAGTAGCTTTCAAATCTTCAGGCTAGCTGTATGAAAGGCTTCTCCTTGTTGGCACTACGGGACTTGTTCCAATGATCACACTCCTCTTGAGATGAGTGAAGGGTCCTATAAGCAGGACAGATGCACATTTTCGCAATCCTACTAGCACAACCCAAGATAACTGAGGTATCTGTAAGTGATATCGTAGCATTCTCTGGTATAACACCGTATCACCTCTCAGCACTTCATGCTGTCAGGAGGCAAGTTTGAGTCAAGGCTACAGTAGCTGTTCTCCAGTAGAAATAGATCAACATGGTACAGAGGATGTACTCACAGAGTTCACTATTTCTTCACTCTTGAAGTAAGTCGGTGGGTAAAAAAAGATTCACGTGAGAGGACGAATCTGGTCTTCCAGGTTTTTTTCTTTCTTAATTGAGCACAGGAACACGCAGGGAAGTCATCCATTTGTCCTAGTTCCATGCCTACTCTGAAGGAATAGCCGACAAAGCATTAGTTTTTAAAGGCTACGTCTAGTTTGCCTCTATCGATATCAATTCTTCGAAAGTTCAAGCACTCTCTGTTCCCATTTCCTGCTCTGGTAGAATGTCCTCCGGCAGTTAAAACCTCTGAAGAGATCCACAAATCAAAAATAAAATTAGTGGAAGTCCTTAGGTTGACTACCAACAACAACAACCATAAGTTAGATATTCGCATGGGCAGGTCACACCTTAGATATGAACTGCAGAAACAATTTCATATCCTGCACCCATTACCACATGCTTATTCCACTACCTCCATCCATGTTGTGAGAAGCTGGCCTGGTATATGATGTACACTTATGTAAGTGGACACCCTGCACCAGTCGAGACAACCCTTATGGTAATTCAGGAGGTCTTAGACAACCATACAAAGCTCTCTAAGTGGTAGCTGTGGAGAGCAGCCTTCAGGCTTAGTCCAGAAGGAGTGTAAAGCAGCTCATTTTACCAGAACACAATCTTATATGTATAGATTAAGTGAAAAAGAACCACACCATGGATTTATAAAAATATGTATTTATTATATAATACTCTCTAACACGTTTAGATATCTCCTACCCGGAGATATGCACAATGCACACAATACTTTGCATAGAAATCACTGTAAGTAGCAGTAGCACAAAATACACAGTGGACCCCAGGGGGGGACTAAACCATATACTAAGAAAGTGGTATAAGAACCATGACTCGGATCAAGACAAGGTCTAGAGGACATAGTAGTGCAGGGCCCCCAAGGAACCACCCAGGGTGAGTAACTAGGAACCCCACGGAGATCGTGTGCAGTGTGGGAACACGACCGCGTTCTCCGTACAAGTCAACGTGTAAGTCGTGGTAGGATTTTTAAAGATTAAGGACCTTTCCCAGTGGACCCTGAAGAAACCCTATGGAAGACAGAAGGTTGGAGAGCCACCCCACCCGTGGATACCCTAGTACCCACGTTACCTACACCAGGGAAGCCGGGTGCATAGGTGTGAAGTGGTGTCGGAAACCGCCGTCAGAAAAGTGCCGCTGCTGGCGAAGGAGAAAGTGTCCAGTGGAATCCAAAGGTGGATTCTAGTTGAAAGGTACCTGCAAGCAGAGGGGACAGAGTCTATGTCACTCAGGAGTGACCAGGAGATCTGGAAGACGAATACCCACTAATGTCGGGAGTTTCAGGAGAGTTGACGAGGACCTTGACTCTGCAGCTGTGAGGACCAGGCGACACTGAGGAAGACCAGGAGCCGTGCAAGAGCTGTCCCACATTGGATGTTGAGTGCTGAGGGGTCAATGTGCAGCGGGAGCACCAACAAGCCTTGACAAACGCAACCAATGCAGAAGTCGAAGAAGGTGCAGTGTCGGGACCAGCCAGGTCCAGGGGACTCACCACAAGCAGGGGAGTCAGGGCAGACCCTAAGCAATCAGGGGAGCCCAAAAGAAGTAAAGGTGACCCTCAAATGGACCCACAGGCCAGAGGCACTGGAGTAGCGAGAGGACCTCAAGCAGCTCACCTAAAGATGCAGGCCACGATGCACACAATGCGGTGTGGCCAAAGATTCTGGTTACTGGAGATGCTTGAGGTTGGAGCTACTTGGAGCCAGAAGATCTTCTGTGGAAGGAAGCCAACAAGAATTTGCAACTCCAAGTTGACGCAGTGCACAGGGGTTCAGTTATTGCAGCCCCCACGAGAGATACTGGCCTCAAACTTAGTGAAAGGGCAGGGCAGGCCTCGAGAGCTGTGGAGTACCACCACCTGTGTTGCAGAACCTTTCGGAGTCTGGAGGAGCTCAGGATCAGCAGACCGGTCGACTTAGTTGTGGTGCCTGTGAATGCAGGGAAGTGACTCCTTCACTTCAAGGGAGATTCCTTCAGGTGTCTTTGATGCCCACAGGCCTTGGAAGGTTCCTGTATGGTGCACAGACACAGACGATGCAGCAGACTGGAAGGGAGATAAAGTCGAGCCCAAACGAAGTCGAGCGAAGTCCAGAGTGCCCAGACGGTCCAAGAAGAAGTGGTGTCTGATCTGAATCTTGTCCCACGATGAATCTCGGGACCCACCCACAGGTAAGCCCTTAAGTACCCTAAGGAAATGGTTGGGATGATTCAGGGGACCCTCCCAGGGGAGGGCCGGGACAGGGGAGAGGCTACTCCCATGTCCTTTGTCCAGTTTTGGGCCAGAGCGGGCGCTAACGGCTCCCAGGGCTGGTTTGAACTGGACTATACATGGGGACACCAAATGTGCCCCTCATGCAGACTGAGTGGTGTTGGCAAGCACACCCACCTGGCCCCAATACACTAAATCCTGTCTGGGAGGTGGTCACTCCTCCCTGTGACAGGATGCCTATTGTTCTGCCTACCCGCGCTCGAGCTTGACTCAGCAGCAGGAGGGCAGAATCGTGTCTCTGGTCGGCAGCAACCATTTTGTGCTGTCCGGGTCTAGAAGGATGGCACCGGGAACACTGAGAGCCTAACGGAGGGCGTTTATTGTGTGGGGGTATGATTCCAACATGTTTGATACCAAACATGATAGAATTCGTTGCAGCCAGTGTCAAGATGTTCATCGCGTAATTGCGCGGAGCCCCTCTATATGGTATATGTCTGTTTCACTTATAACCCGTAGGCTGTAGTGGTGTCCTGTTCATGTAGGGGCACACTCACACTTAGAACCAAGTACCCTGCCTTCAGGATTGCAAAGGCCTGCTATAGGGATGACTTATAAGTTTTAAGTGCAGTGACCCGAGATATAGGAAACTCATATCTTTAGTAAGTGGTGCTAGCACCAGCTTACACAGGCTGCAATGGCAGACCTGTAGTTCCATTTTGAATGGTCTCCCATGGGTGGCATAATGCATGCTTCAGCCCATGGGAGACTGGGGTCCTGATTATCAGGATCCCAGTCAGACAAGTCAATAACAGCTTAGCACCAGGCAAAAAGAGGGGGTAACCATAAAAACAGATCCTACTTTCCTACACATGTGCTTTTTCTTTGTACAAATTTGGGGGTCATAAATTGCTATTGGATGCTTTGAGGTTCAAAACTGAGCCTGGTTACTGAGTCAATACATTTAATAAATGCAACGCACAATAGGCTCTACAAGAAAAACAGAGAGTAAATTAGGTGCAAACCATCTAGGTTTATTAAAGGTTAACGGTTTACAGAAGGCAAAAAAACTGATTAGTATCAATCAGTTATCAAATGCGTATGCTTTGATTGATTTGCTGTTGATATCAATTCAAATGCTATGAATCAGAGGACTAACCAGCATATGGCACCTCAATAGGAAAGACGGAGGAGAGTCAGTCCTTTAACTAAGAGAGTACCCTACAAATCTCCTACGTTGCTCTGCTCAAGCTGCATCAAAAGACTCTCCAAACTCTCAGCTAAACCGTACTAATTTAAAACACACATTCTAACATTTTACACATTGACACTCAGGTCTTATAAGAGTATTGAATCAGGTTAAAGCAAGATGATACAATTATATGCTCATTAGGTTCCCATGACTTATCGCGATACAGGCTTCTAGCTGAATCCTTCTAACTTACCCTATATGTAACAGGAAAAGATACATGGTTCAGGTTGCACACTGCAGGTGTCTTCTTGAATGCGCTATTATTTTAAAACATTTCATGACTACCACAAGAAAAAAAAAAAATGTTAAAATGGGAAAGAAGGAAAAAGAACATAGCCTATTTTAATTAGGACTACACAGCACACCTAGAAATTAAATGTTCATGTGTCACAAAGCAAGATGACAAACAATGTTAGCCATTTAAAAAAATTCAGGCCTACATTAGCTACAGCTAATCTAAATGTAAATGAACATAATCTTCTCTACAGTTTGCATTAGCATGTCTATGCGTTAATGTCGTATTAATGCAAACACTTGAATATATTTTAAAAAAACACATCAACACAACACTTCCCATAAACTGCCTCCACCAGTGACCTGCTATGAGATATAGAGTACTATTGTAATTATAGCAAAATAATTATTTGCTAAAGTCAATTTCATTTTTGGAGTACTTTATGCAACATATAATTATGTATAGAAATGATAAATATATAGATAATGTATATGATAATACCGTGGAAGAGGCAGATTAATAAATGTTTAATAATAAGCTAATTTTGGAGTCATAAAGACAGTTAATAAACTGATACCAAAGATTCATGGGCAGTATTGCACTTTGGATATCGCAGTAAAGTGTACAATATGCATCCAGAAATGCTAGGAAAGTTTGTTTTTCTGCTCCTTTAATTTCCCTTTCTTGAATATATTTCATACACTATGTTTAAACACTTGCCTTTAAAACAGTACTGTACAATTACAAATATGTTACTGCAATTTTTCTCAAAACTGTTCTGCATTTCACTATCCATTCATAAGTCACTGCCTCTGAATTGCCAACAGGACTTTGAATTGCAAAAATCCGTATTATCTGAAGCATGAAATTTGCTTTACCAGTTTCTGAAATTCTGGTCATTTTACTATGAAACTAAAACGTTACATTTTGGACATTAAAAGCTTTCTTCCTAAGTGAAGAAGCTTGTTACTTTGTAGGTAGCCAGAAAGTTACAAATATTGCCCACAGTATCCCAATAATTGGCCACTATTGTGCCAATGTCATTAGGAATAAACAGTGTTTGTCAAGGGTTGGCAACTGCTATGTTATGGACAGCAGGAAAGTTGCCAAGACCAACCACAATATTTCAGTGAGTGGCCACCATGAAGGAAGGACAGAGACATGAACTGCAACTGCTATGATGCAGCATTGGGAGGAACAACTGACTTCCTCCCAGATGCTAATGGATGTCATTCAAAAACTGGGAGCTGTCCTCTCAAACAACTTCCAATTTGCAAACTATTCGACGTCCTCTCGGTTATTGGTATCCCATCCATGATTTGTGACGGCAGTTGCCAGCCATTGATTCGTAGCATTGCAATAGCAAAGGGTGGCAGTGTGGACATTATCAGTAACATATTCATTTGCTACTTGAAATGACTTTTTAGTACCTTGCAAGTGTGTTTCTGCACTCGTGAATCCTACAGGCTTGCACAACGCAGCCTTTGTGAGTGCAAAAACCATCAGTACTTCAGGCACCCTGATTATGACTTAGGCGTAGCTAAGTGAACTCATGATTTTATGCGTTCATTTCACGCCACGACATTATGAGTTGATTGGTTGTTCCTCACCCGGCTTTCTTGGCTGTGACAGAACCAAATACAAGTTTTCGGACCAGAAAAATTTGTATAAGACTTTAGCTGCTGCAGTAGCTAAGTCTCATTCCACATTTGTTTAACGTAACAGGAGGAAACATGCAATGCTTCCTTCTGCCTGTTCGAAAAAAAAACTTTATCTTCCATCCTCTACCTCCCCATAGCTGCTCCCTCACTCCTCACTGCACGCTCAGACACCACATACATTTTACTTACTGTCTGCTCAGAGTGTTATATGTGGGTTTTACGGGCAGAAAAATCAGCCTCCACACAGTAATTCCCCATTCCATGATGTTTTACTCATACGTGCACACTACTGGTGCGATTCTACTGCACTGTAACCGTTTCTTGTGGTAAAATCATCCCAGTGTAGTCCAACTCGTAATGAGAGCCTAAGTGCACAGTAAAGTTAAACTTATGAGAGAACCTTGCAAGAAAGACTGACCAGTGAGTGGCCCACTAAAAAGCTCTGGGATTTGGATTTGGCTGTCATTAATACAGATGTTCCTTAATTCTCGAATCATTGGATGATACCTACATTCACAGGCATTCACGCTTATTGGTCATTTGTGCAGGGTAGCAAAGCTGCTAGTTCTGATAAACCTTAGCCCACTTTCAATATTTTTTAAATAACTGAATGGTGTAACCATGAATGATGTACTAATGAATGAATGAAAATACTTTCTTTCAGCCATAGTACATACAAATTTCCTAACAATAAAAAGAGACGATAACAAATATAAAACACAATACATGGCTCCCATCAGCACACAAATTTGAGACATGATGTTTGATCTTATGCACCAGCTATGGTGGAAAAAATTTACCATGGCACAGACAATTAACTCTGTAGCCCCTGCACTCAACAGTCTAATGGCCAGATCGCTTTTTCTGATTCCATCTGCCTTCAGAATGGGCTAACCAGCATTTTCTGGAGGCATCACAACCCAGACACAAAAAGAGGACATGTCAGAGTGTTTCATCCGCTTGGAGACCAACTGGGCATGCAGCACTTAAATTAGTTGAATTTTTCCACTTTTTACAAACGCTCCTCAGAGAAAGGGAGCCATAGCGACACTTAACGGAGAGCTGCCTAGCTAAGAGGCCGTTATATATTCTAAAAAACCCTCAAACATCACTGGAACTTTTGATATCCATAAAGTCTGAGGTAATGTAGCCTGGACCTGGTCTCCTTACTTCTTCAGCCCATATACGTTCCCAATAGGTTTTCTTCAAAAGGAGCTGGGTAAGGGTGTTTGTTGTGTTTCACAAACCTAAAGCTCCTTAAGTCCCAAAGACGTCAGGGAAGCCCTTAGATTTGCCACCCACTTAATGTTCCTGCGCTTATCCAGTTCAACAACGTCCTTGAGTGCACATAAATAGTTTTCTAGTTCTAGGGTTCTCCTCAGTCTCCCCCAAAATGAAAAAGGAGGCAATTTGGCTTTGTTCACAATTGAATTGATCCCCATGTCCCACAAAAGAGGCAAGATGGGAGTGCTCTGGGGGTAGCTTCACTAAAGATCTTATAAATTTGTTTTCGCCAGTTGCCAGTGCAGTGAACCCAGCATGGCTTCAGAGCTAACCTCTGTATAAGGCACTTGCTACTGCCTTCATCTGGTAGATGTTAATAGCCGGGAATATCTGTCTCGTTTTGGATGAATTGAACAGCCTTGCCACGCCCGATGCGTAATGGGATAAGTTTAGGGCACTCTTTCTAATCTGAGGTGTCCAGAACATGTTAGAAGTCAACCTGATGCCCAAGTAGTCATAATCGTGAACCCTCTCCAAGTTATGTCCATCAAGTTTGGTCGAACCCCTGAAGGTTTTATGAGGGGTTTATACACATAAACGTTGTTTTCCCCTGATTTATTTCCAAACCCCGATCTGAAAAAGAGGTTGAAGAGTTATCCATCAGGGCTTGGAGACCTGCCCATGTCTTAGAGCCCAGCAGGGGTCAAAATATTTGGCAGCCTGCAATCATTGGGGCATCATTCCTGCACTGTTCCATCCGAGCCACCACAAAGTTTAGATACAGGGAGAAGAAGGTGGGGGCTAACACGCACACTTGCCGCATCCCTCTCTTAACTTTGACGTTGTCTATAACGCCACCTAGCTGGCTCTATCGCACCTGTGCATATGTGTCGGTGTGTAGGAGAATTAGGATATCAAGTAAAGAAGATGAGATCCTTGTCTGCCTCAGTGTCTCCCCTAGCTTGTAGCGGGGGACTAAATCGAAGGCAGTATTGAGATTCACAAGGATTACATACAAATGGGCGTTCTGGGTGACCACCGTTTTCCATACTATGGTCAGGAATCTAAACACCTGGTCTTATGCTTACACTTTTCCTGAAACCAGCTTGCAGCTCCGATAGGGCGGCTACTTTTTCCAGTCGGGACTCAATAGCACTCAGGATCTGCTTACAAAATATTTTCTGGGCTACATCAATTAGACTGATCGGTCTACAGTTTAACAGTGAATCTTTGGGGCCCTTTTTATGCATTGGCACAATTTCAGCCGCTTTCTCTTATTGGGGGATTTGTGCTTCCCCTACTATTGAATTTGCTAGTTTGTTGAAATAAAAAGACCAGTTCTCTAAATCATCTTTATAGAGGTCCTCTGGAATCCTGTCTGGTCCTGGCGCCTTGCCTGGCACTATGCTGATAACAGGATTCCTAGTGGCTACTAGCTCTATAACCACGTCACACCTGGCTGGGTGGCAGCCTGTCTCAGGGTGGTCAGGCATCAGTGGCGCTCTCCTTTGTTACATCATATAGGTCAGAGAAGTGCCCCACTATGCCTGGCGTGTAATAAAATTGTCTAGAAAGGGCATTCTACACTGGCCCCCATTGGCGACTAGTTTCCAAACTTTCTTACTATCCTTGAGCTTTGCGGCTTCATATATTTGATCCCTGAGGTTATTATCTGAGGCTCGACGAGTCAGCGTCTGGATTTTTTCATAGTGCACCCTCTTGGTCCTTATAAGGTCACCCGCCGACTTTCAGTGCATGGAGCAAGTCTGTTTTCGATACCCTACAGTCTTTGTTGAACCAACCATTCCTCTGTTTAGGGCGGGCATAGGCCTTACTATCATTTTTGCAAAAACAATTGCCTACTTTGTATATAAGATCCTTATGTTGTCTGGAATGGCAATATTTCTAGCCTTAGTGGTCACTAATCTTTCTATGCCCTCTAAGGCTACAATTAATGCCCCCTTTTATGATATCTAAGGTCTCATTCTTGTTCGAGACTGTAGCCTAATTCAAGGAACGCCTATTGTTAGCTGATCTCAGGTCCCTGGCTAGTGATTTTGGGGTGTCTTCCAAGTGCTCTATGAAATCCCCCTGTGTGAAGTGTAAAGCATTGTGGTCTCTATCTTGCCCAGGGACCACCCTCATATCTTCAACAAACCTCCACAGGGGGAGAGAAACAAAAACCTAATCTATTCTACTGGACGCCCTAGACGATTATACGTACGGAGGCCTTGGGAGTCGGATCTTGTGCAGCTGTTACAAGCCCTAAAGCCAAGGTGCAGTGCCAGGGACATCAGTTGATAAACAGTGTTGGTTTATCGTTTCACCGGGGAGGGCATTAGAGCAGGGAACCCCCATTCCTAATTCTCAACTTCAGCAGGTGATTCACCATCACCATCCACTGGCTCAAATGTTGTGTTGGAATCTCCGGCCACTATCAGGGAATCATGAGCCTCGTATTCCCCCCTGTTTATCATAAACTGTTTTAAGGTGATGGTTTTCCTGGCGCCCCTGACCTCTCTGTTGTAGATGTTGTACATATGGGTTAGACGGCCATCCTTGCTCCTAAGGGAGATGCCCAAAATGTCGGGAGAGTTTGTATTAAGTACTTAGACTAGTGAGCATTGCTAGTCTTGCCCATATGATAAGTCTCCCGAAGGGCGTCCAGTCCCAGAGTGATGAGCATGTATACAATAGCTTGAGTACCTGACCCTATATATAGGTTCCAGGCACCACATTTCCTGGAATAAACAGAAATCGAAAAGATCTATAAACATGGCCCTGTCCGGGTCCCCGAGCTTCTGTTTTAAGCCTGTGATATTCCATGATACCAAATTACTGGTGTTACAAATTATCAGTTGAGCCTGTTGCTGTTCTGGATAGGGCACAACCATCGTCAACCCACTTGACAGAACGCTCCCCTGGAGCCATCAACGCCGGCTTTTCCAAAAATCAGTGGAGCCCCGCCTTGACAGCTGTGGCACGGGGGGCTGTCGACCATAGATGTCCCCAATTCGTCCCCATTGTGTAGGTTTACAGGGCAAAATTGAGGGCAAGAGGAATTAGGCATGGTGGCTCAAGCTTGAACTGAATCTGAGAATTTTGGGGAGGATTTTTCCGTAGGCCCAGTCCCAACCAGTCCCTCTACCAGATACCTGTTCCTTAGTTTCAACTGGGTATAATCATCGTTTGTTCCTATTAGGTCACGAAGTCTGTAAGCACACATGATATCAGAGCGAGTCAATGAATGGCTATTGAAGACCAATCTAATCAGATGTGTGCATTTGTTAATAAGTGACCCATCATACTCTTTCGACCCAGAGTTTAATGTAGGCACCCGTATCAAATAAACACTAGCTGTATTCCTCGCTTCAAGACCTTGCCCCTCCCAGTTTGCTGTCCCTCTACATTCGTTCTGTATATGCCACCTCGATGTAGTCTTAGCAACCAGGGCCTTTAAGTCAGTCGAGCCGCTGTTCCGTAGCTCTTTCGCCCTTACACAACCGTCCTACAGAAACCTACTTGCTAAAGATGGCTATGCTTGTGTTTGTGAGGTGGTTGGTGGACGGGCGTAACGTGTTTGCTCTGTGCCCTGAGACTTCTTATCACTATCAACCTTGCACTTGTTGCGGTCGTTTACTAGTGTGGTGTAGGTGCTATTGGGGAAGCTACTGTGGACCTAAGGTTTGTCTCGGGCTCAGAGAACTCATGGGAGGTGCGTTCTTTCAATATTTTGACTTCACCTGCCAGCGTTACCACTAGCTCTTTCAAATTGCAGATTTCGAGCTGGAGATTCTTAACTAAAGCCAAATATAGCCCATTTCAAAAATGTCCAATGGCCCCTCCCCCATTCCCATTACCATGGCAGGTTCCGCCCTTGGATTCCCTTTTTCAGCCAGGCACTCTATGGTACATGGGTGTGGGTCGGTCAGAGCTTGGAATCTTTTGGAGCATATTATCCTTGGCTCTAGGCAGCGGCGGGTTCTTCGTGAGGGCGGGGAGCGTCGTCCTCCCACCCGCTGCAAGCGCTAAACTTAAATAATTTCATTGCCATTTTATTTTTCACGCTTAGCACGCAACAGTTGCCAGCCTGCCTTCAGCCAGGAGAAATGAGGGCGTGTCCTCCTCTGCTGCCAATTGGCAGCAGAGGAGGACTGAAGCAGGGCTGACTGGATGCTCCAAAGTGTGCATGTCACTTTGGCTAGCTGTCTTGCTCCGGCCAAAGTGACATGCGCACTTTGAAGCTCAACACCCAGCTGTCTTAGACAGCTGAGTGGAGACCAAGCACAGGCCTAAAGGGCCTGAAGGAGCGTCCAGCCAGGACGCTCCATCCAATCCTGGTGCTGCTCTCATGCTGGTGAGGGTAGCGCCAGGATTGGTTAGAGGAATTTCCTGGAGGCTGAAGCCTTTGGAGCCGACAGTAGAGCGACCGAGGAGGATGTCGGACGTGCAGCATGCAAGGTAAGTGACTCTATTTTTTAGGTTGAGCCTGGGCAGTACATGCGCTGCTCTGCGAGGCATGCTGTATTGAGGTATGGAATAGAAGCTCCCCCCATTTCCAACGCATCTTTTCAATTGGCTCACGTTACTGTCCTTTCGAAATCATTGCTTTTGATTTGTAACCTCCCATAAGGATTGGATTTTTTACTTTTGTTGTTACATGGCCTGCTTTATCTATTCTGTGAGCACTATTTTCTTTAATGATCTTCCAGTATTCCATCCACGACGTGCTTTCCTACAAGGCAGCACGTCGCCCGCTTTTATATTTTTAATAGTAATGGCTGTGGGTCTGTTTTAACTATAGCGGCCGAACTTATTTATTTATTTAATTTTACAGCGCAGTCCGCTTTAAGTATAGCGGACGCACTACAGAACCTTAATTTTTTGGGGGGGGGTGTTGAAAGTGGCCCATACCGCGCATTCACTTCAATGTTTGCCGCACCCCTTTCTTTAGACGCTGCTCACTGTAACCTGAATATGGCGAGCAGCGTCTAAAGAAAGGGGCGCAGCCACCATTTAAGTGGTCTCGCATTTACGAGAGTTTGAGCTATTGCCATTATAAATAACAATGCCTTTTATGTGTGTTGAGTTTAAAAACACATAAATAAAAGGCATTGTCATTTACAATGCTAATAGCTTAAACTCTCGCAAATGCGAGACCTATTGCATTGAAAATGCTAGTTATTATTTGCCACTCGCCTTGCCTGCATGCACGCACCCACCCACAACTTAGTTGCCCGCCCAAACTTGACAGCCATCCCTGGCTCGTTCGTTCAACGACATGCAGCGGCGGCCGGCAAGGCTCACGGGTGGCAGGTCGTGCGGGGGGGGCTTGCGTATATTTAAAAAAATAAAATAAACTTACCTTTGCACCGGGTCCCGTGTCTTCGCTCCTGCTCTTCTCCGTTTCAGATGGAAGCACAGCGAGGCCCCACTGACCAATCACAACGCTGCAATACAGTGTCGTGACTGGTAGGCACCCAGGCTCCCCTGACCAATCACAACGCTGAAATGCAGCGTTGTGATTGGTTTTGAGCGTGCTGGTTGGACGCTCAACCAGGGAATGGGAGCCTGAGTTCTCCATGCAGGCTGTAATGCAGCCTGCATGGAGAACGGGAAAGTGCACATGACTGGTTTGGGCGGCCCGAGAGTGCCGATCAAACAGTCATTGCGCACTTAGGAGTGGGCAAACCACTCCTCCCCTGCCCTACTCTGAGAGCAGAGCATCCCCGGCCACCCGCATGCCCGCAAAAGCAGCAGGAAGAATTAAATGGTAATAACTAAAAATTATTATCATTTAATACTTCTGCGCACTGCTTAAAAGCAGTGGGGCAACGCTCCTCCGCCATAGTGGAGCAGCCGCCACTGTACATGATGTCAGGATTGAATACATTCGCATACTCACTGAGAGGAGGATTTTCTGCATCACTCAACTTTGGATTGGTTTGGGGAGTTTGTTCCTGTATTCCTGGCTTTGGAGTCAAACATGGGAGCGATCCTACTCCCCTTCTCCTTATATTGTGTCGTACTTTATCGCCTTTTCCAGGAGTGACTCGAGCCCCTCAATCAAAATGTCGATATCATGAAGTGTAGGGCTGCCTTGCGGCGCTCCCCCAGAGTCTGCTGGTGATCGCCTGGAACTTTTTTTCCTTTCCCCAGGCGAAGTTTCTGTGGCTTTTCTCGTCTCTATAGTAACACCAACCTTGTTCGGTCAGACAAGTACTAGAAACAAGGAAACACAGAAAGTCACCACCGTATGGTGGTGTTTGGAGGAAGATATTAGGGGTAACCCTACCCTGCCTCTTCCTGATGTTTACAGGCAGCGGAAAGTGCCGGTGCTCATATGATGCTTGTAATTCTGTCTTCACACGCAGCGCCTCCGTGCGCCACACCCCCTGGCATGAGCAGACCCGGTGTCCAGCAGCATTATAAACCCAATAGGCATAGTGCCTTGCACGAGTGTGTCACTTGGGACTTCAATGCAGAATATACTAAGAGGGATCAATCACTCAGCGAATATGCACCATAGCATCTGGGGCCTCCGAGGACTAGAAGGCAAACAGGAATCAGGAATGCAAGAGGCACACCCGACTTATACGAGACTACAGTATAAGAATAGGCCACGTTACAACGCATGCGATACATCGCATGCCATTACAACGCGGTCGTTACAACAACCGCGTGGTTACATCGCATACCATTAAAACGTAAGTCGTTACAACGACTTGCTGTAGGGGGCGCGCTGGATTTTGGAATAGTATAATCTACTATTCCAACTCCAGTCTGTGCAACAGTAGGGAAGGTGTTGGGTTTTAAATCCAACACCTTCTTCCCCCTACAGCTAGTCATTGTAACGACTTGCGTTGTAATGGTTTACGATGTAACAACGCGGTTGTTGTAACGACCGCGTTGTAATGGCATGCGATGTATTGCATGTGATGTAAACGATGTTTCCCACAGTATAAGAGATTGAAGATTAGACCAAAGCAAACAGTACCTTTTTCAAGGGACCAAGAGGGGTGGGCCAGCCCAGCCTTGTCCGGCCGCGGAGGGGCGAACACGGGCCCTCCCATGGCCCGGACTTTGCTGATGGTGCGTGCGCTTTATAGCGCTCGTGAAAGGCTGAGATTGAGAGCAGGTGCCAGGTATCGGAGGACCTCCTAGCGCTCGCACAGCAGGCTAGAACCTGTCGTCCTTCGCAAACAACAGAGCTTCCGATGTATTAATGGATTGTATGGTGCTCCAGGAAAAATATCATTGTATTAATTTTGCTCCTGGAGTGCTCCTCATACCTTGCTAAAAAGTTTATTTTATATAAATTGATGCCACCTCTGGTTGGCATCCCAGGGCCATTCTTCGCCTTATGGAGGCTCCAACTCTGATGTGGGTCTCAGCTGCTGCTACCCGTAAATATCCCATCCACCTTACTGAAATAGTGAATAGCAAGTGCAGGTGATTGTTCTCATTCAAAAGACACATTTTCATTATTGTCCCAATTGTTTCTCACCACTCTCTTTTACATTTTGTTGAAACATTTGCACAGTGTGGACTCTCTGGTGTATAAAAAGTTGGATGGCTGAAAGCATAGTAACGCCTGTGAGTCAAGCTGGTTATAGAGAAGACCACAGTAAAACTGATCGCTCTATGGTACTCAAAACGCGGTAGGAAAATCACATTGTGGTTAGTGATAGATATTGCTTTGCAGCTTTTGTGGCCTAAGCAAAGCATTCTGTATAGTGGATAGGAATGTATTAAGGAATACACGTGCATTGCTGGGTACCTCGAGGGTTATGTAGTCTAATACAGGTAGTCTATGCCAGTACGACAGATTCAGTGCTCGGTGACAATATTGGTACTAAGTCATTCATCATTAACCATGGTCTGAGGCAGATGTGCCTGTTGGCCCTTCTGTTGTTTGTCTGTTTCCGGCTCACTTGATGGTATCATCACAACGTCCGAAGATTGGTGTAACCCGCAGGCTCACTAAGTAGGTTGGCTTGTTGTTCACTCATCTATGCCAATGGCACGGTCCCTGCTACATTTAACTCCAAAAGGGATACAGCACAGACTAGAAGATGCACGTAGGAGACTTATCTTTTTGCTAAAATGAACATGCTACGGGTTCTGAATGGTGAGTGCTACTTTCAGTGGTCACTGTATGGAAATATAATACAGCTAGAAGACAGCCCAGCCTTCAGTATGAGTGGCCTGTAAATTCCTGTAAAGCATGAGGGAATCAGGACACAAGGATTGATTCTCAGCATATTATTCCTTAAAAACAGATAATCACTGGTTTTTCCCTCTCTCGGACTTACTTGGACCTGAATTAATGATAACTCTGGGGCATGTAACTAATGGGGTTTTAACGGGCCACTCGAAATAAGGGCCATGTTTATGGCTATGCTGAAGATAGATCTTGAGTATGGAGCTGTTGTTGGAATTTACCTCAGTTAAGTATTTAAAAAAATTGTGTGGGAAATAATTTGACCACAATATGTTCAAGTTTGGATCTCAAATACACAAGTCTCTTGGAGACTGACATGTACATGGTTTAAACCACAGCAGGCCTTCTAGAATGATAGACTCCGGTGGACGTTGAGCAAGTGAACGGTACCATGTCGAAAGTAGCTGGGAGTTGATGTCAGGTGGAACACATAAACGAGCTGTGGTCATTGCTAGGCGGGCGGACTGAAAGTACAGTGACTTGTTGCTCGACGGAAAAACTCAACGTATTGTGCCTTTGTAGTTGGAAGAACAGAAAGTGCTGTGTCTCTGTGTCTAGGCAGAAGAACTGAAGGTTCTGTAGGATCAAAGGTACTGTGACTGGTTGCCAGACAAAAGAATTGGATCTGCACTGGCTCGTTGCTAGGCAAAGGTAAAAGTGCTGAGGCTCATTGCTAAGCTGAAATATTGAAAGTGCTGTGGTTCGTTGCTCAGCAGAAGAACTGAAAGTGCTGTGGCTCTGTCTCTAGACAGAAGAATTAGAGGGCCTGTAGCTGGTAGCTATGCCGAAGAATAAAAGGTTCTATGGCTTGTCACCAGACGAAATTAGTGAATCTGCTCTGGCTCGTCAACAGACAGAAGAACTGAAAGTTGGGCTGGACATTGCTGACCGGGCAATCGTAAATGGATTGCCATCCCTTAAACTTTATGAGGATTCAAAGTTCAAGCACCAAGAGAACTCCCCAAACTCTGCTACATTCTGTTGCTACATCTCAAATTTATGGAATCTCCAGCACCCAGGAAAATTTTCAGTAGGATGCGCGGGACATTGCACATGTTGTGCAATCTTTTATAGGTGATGAAACGATAGTAGGGTTTGTACGACAACAGTTGGAGCTACTGAAAATTTAAATAAATGTATCATGCACGGTCACACCTATCTCAGGAGAAAATGTTTGAGACCGTTTTCTCTAAAGTGCAATGCCATGACTAGTCACGCTGTGCAGGCCTCCTTGCTAGAGCCTGAAGATGACTTTGATAATTGATAACTAGCTCTTCGCAGATATGACAGGTTAATCAATCGGTGACTAGCTTTCTGTTTTCATATTTTTAATGCAAAAATTCACTTGCTGTTTTTAAAGTGTTTTTCAGATCGGGCTTGGATTTCAAGTTGTTTTTTAATTGCATTATAATGTTGAAAGTATATTGCACATGATACTCCTGACGAGGACACAGAGCACTTCATAGTGAGGTTAGAACAAACGTTTACTACTACTTGGTATCCGTATGGACCCCACCCACCGCCAAGTGCTGAGTAAGTCCGCCGTTGCACATGGTTGTAGCTGATAATATAGACTGTGCCGAGGCTGGGAGAAACGCATTCAGATAGATTACAATGGGGCGAGTTTGATATGGTCCTATAAAGGGCGTGTATCAGTGAGCAGCTGTAGCCACAGCTGAGCTGCTCAACATATTTTCAGTTAATCACTTGATTCAGTGACAAGGCAGCTTTGAAAATTTCTGGGAAGCCGTGATGGTGTTGGCCTCAGTTTGTCACACTACGTAGTAGTAAGCAAGCGCATCTACTCCTTCTCTAGGCATTCAACTAGGACCTAGCCTGGGGTACTCCTCAAGGAGCAAATTAAAAGATCGTGTGAGTAGGTGAAGGCGAACAAAACCTTAGCTTTGTTTTAGTGGTATGTTATGTTATACCGTCATTTGATTAGCACATAGCCTGCCATTGCTAACGCCTCGAAGCCCTGATGGCTGTTTTGGGGTACCTCGGGGCACAATTCTGGTGTTGCCACCACAGACCGGAATTTCACTTATCTGGTGATTGTATTTTCTAGATGGTGTGTTCTGGTCCATCCCTGTTTGGGTGGCATGGCGGTGTCATGTGCTCTCCGTGTGTGATTTTGATATTTGAGAGTTCTGATGGAAGGGTTTTACCAGTTACTTGTGTATCATTTAGGCAGGTCTCATGCCTTTTGCCTGGAGAACAGAAATTACATTGATGGTGTTGCTGGCATTGTGGATGTTTGTGTGTGGTGTGCCTTGGTGGCAGGTGCTGTTGTTATCCACATGATAGTCTGATATAGAACATATCATCAGCCCTATGTTGATGTATGTGGTATCATGTATCTAATATTTACTACGGGTGTGTGTGTGTAGGTGTGTGTGATTGATAACAGGGGTTTGCCTTATAGGGTTGAACTATATAGAACAAACTAGAACAGAAAGGCAACATAGTGCATGTGCGTGTGCACTAAATAGCATAAACACAATATGTTAGAACATTGGTCCAGGTCGTCGTAGACTGGAGTGGCATGTAATGGAGTGGCGTATAGTGGAGTGGCATACAGTGGAGTGCCGTCAAGTGCAGTGGTGTACAGAGAAATAGCGTACAGTGGAGTGGTGTACACTTAAGTGGCATTCAGTGGAGGGGCATAGAGTGAAACAACATAGAGTGTAGTGTCGTAGAGTGGAGTTGCGAACAGTGAAACAGCGTACAGTGGAGTAGCCTAGAGTGGAAGGGTGAACAATGTATTGGCATATACTGGAGTGTCATAAAATGGAGTGGCATAGACTGTAATAGCATACAGTGTAGTGGTGTAGAGTGGAGTGGTGTGGAGTGGCGTACAAAGGATTAGCAGACAATGGAGTGGTATATAGTGGATTGACATAGAGTGGGATGACATAGAGAGTAATAGGGTAGAGTGTAGTGGTGTACAGTGGAGTATGGTAATTGAAACAGACGTAGGGAGAAAGTGTGTTAACGGATGTAAACGTAATGAGGCAAGAAAATATATTATTTGCAATAAATAGTCATTTTTGGCAGTTTGTGTGAATAGTATAATTTCAAAGTTATAATTTTAAAAACATTTTGTTATATATTGTGCCGCAGTATGCTGCGGTACATGCGCATGATAAGGCTATTTGTGATTGGCTAATGGCTGTGTTTAACAAAGGTAAAGGGGGTGAGTGTCTGAAACGTTTCAGCACTCCGTCCATCATCTCCTTGTGTTGGCTTTGTTCACCCTAAGTTGGCAGGGTATGCCCAAACGTGGGTCCCTTGCTCACTTTGCCACTGGATTCACGCTAGCCTGGCTGATGAGGGCTGTTAGCCCGAAACCGGTCCCAGGATGCTTGTTTCCGGTCCAGGGAAGACATGGCTTGGCAGTTCGGGCTGGACTGTTCCCATGAGGCACAGGGTCAAGACTAATTTGCATATAGCTGTGTCTGAACTGGGGTGGCTAAGTGAGCTAAAGAATGATGATGGAAAATATCAACCCTAATACTTACCTACCACTAAGGTGAAATGTAGAACACAGGCAAAGTTTACCTAAAAACAGCATGGTTACCTTTAAGTTTTGTAAAGGCAGTCATTAGCCAATTACAGAATGATGACATGTCATCGCTATGTACCACGGTACCCGCGAAATACCATGAAATTTCACAAAAATACTGCGGCCCCAAATATTACTAAGTTAAAATGCCTTGGTAGTTAAAAAATATTTACCTGTAGTACCCAAAAGGATCATCTGTGCACCATAATGTCTAATCCTGCCAAATTTCATGTAAATTCGTTCAGCTGTTTTTGCGCTATGCGAGATGCAAAAGTCTATGGAAAATGCATTGGTGAAAAAACGCATTTTGGGACCCCCCCCCTTTTATCTTTGCACCCCCCTTGACCAATCATCACAAAACTTTGCATTTGCCAATGTAGAAGGAAGAATAGGTCTGCAAAGGTTTGTGGATATTCGTCAAACAGGCGCATAGTTATTAGTGACTAGAATTTCAAGGAATTCCTCTACCTGGAAATCCTAATTATAACTATAGCGTGGCTACTGCCACTCTGTATTTTATATATGATCTCATCTCAAAAATCCCCCAGAAATGGCCGAGCACACCCTGACCTATAATAGGCATCAACTATTCATTTTAAATTTTCTCAGAGACGTTCCTAATAAATTCATTTTTGAGCTTTCTACTAGATAATGTTTATCTCTATGACCATTTGGATTCCATCCTATCTGTGATTTTATCCCAAAACCCCCCCCCAAAAAAATGGATGACCACACTATGACTTATTTAGTGTGTGGGTGAGCACAGACAAACCCAATGATGAAGCATGCCCCAACGTTGTGGGTGAAGGTTCCTGTTATAAGACTTGGGGGCCGATTCACAGAACTAATCTGAGACAAAATCCTAAACTTACTACTTTTGGTATTCACAGAAGGCATTTAGTAGTAGTAAAGTTAGGATTTTGTTTTAAGTTTGACTTAAGACAGGCTTAAGACAGACTTAAGACAGATTTAAGACAAAATCCTAACTTTACTACTACTAAATGCCTTCTGTGAATACCAAAAATAGTAAGTTTAGGATTTTGTCTCAGATTACTTCTGTGAATCGGGCCCTTGGATCTCACCCCACATTCATGGGACCTGAAATATGAGAGGTGACCTTTCGTTCCCTTCATGTCCTTGGGGAGTTTTATACCTTTTCTTTATTTATAATCCACTTAGGGTGGATGGTATCACTGCCAATCTCAAATTCCTCTCTCTGCCCCCTTTTGAGTATTTAAGACATTGATCTGCACGCTTTCTCTAATCTAATAAGTATATTTGTTGTAGGAAAACTAAGAGAAATGTATAACATTGAATTACTCTGTTGATTGGGGTATGAACTGGTACAATCTCTTTAGAGTAGACATCACCTCTGAGACCTGATTCTGTATAATCTCAGTTCCTGAAGATTGTTGCCCGAGTTTGCACAGTGTCAAAACCAAGGGATTGCACTGGAGTTCTAAGTATGCACCTGTAAGTTATGTTTAACCTGATGTATAACCTTCTATATATGACCTTAGTCTGTAAAATCTCTAAACTGAGGGCCTGAGAACTCTCTGCAACATTGGGTAGCTCCAGATGTATACAATCCCTGTAATCTCAGGCGCAGCACTGTAGCCTTAGCCTACAAGATCCTTGTAGCCTGATTGATGTCAGAGATTGTGACATATGTATTAAGGATAGCCTTCCTGTGTGATGTTTGACCCTACATTAAGAAATATATAACCTGAGTGTAAAGAAATGCCTCTTTTTGCATGATCACCCCCAACTTCTGGACTAATGCTGCTGGAATTTTGACTCTGAACGTGCACAGATTCCTGCCAAACAGGCCTCAGTGCCAGTGCTCTGACCCTTAAAACTTTTATGGTTAACCCAAAACTGGCATAATTAACGTATTTATAAGCCCCTAGTATATGGTACCATGCGTGCCTAGGCCTGTAAGTTAAGAGTCTCTCATAGACTGTGGCACTCATTATGCCACTACGAGTGTGACAAAGCAATGCATGACTCCAAAGTCTCTCATTAGAGACTGGCAGAGCCGTTTAGAACTGCTAACTCGACGCAGCCATTTAAACCAAGGGCAAAACTCAAACCTTTCTTTTTAAAACGTCACCGCTAAGGCAGGACTACTGAGCTCTAAAGGCAGGGTACATTATATTAACATGTGTTTTATTAACTTTTATATGCCCTGACAATAAAAACCCTGCATTGTCGGTTTTACTGTGGAAAGAATGGCAGCCCCCTTGGCAAGTATGGAGTTACATGCTGACCGCTCAGCAGCGCTTAGATTTCAAATGGGACCACTAAATATGGTACCTTAAAGGTATCAAATTAATCATTGCATTAATTCTGACTTGTTAGTCAAGTTGAATTTAAGTTAACTTTTGCAAAAATGGCAACTTTAGAACATTGCCACTTTGTTGTCCAAAGTTTCCAGTAGCCATTTACGATTGCACACAAGTTTTTGTCCTCAAGACAGCTTTCTGCCCTCCTGAAGAGAGGTGTGAATGACTCTCAGGAAGAGGAACATAGGATCTGCCAAGAGGAGAGGCGTGACCCTCTCCTGGGAGGATGGCAAGTATTGATGTAAGCCAAAAAGGCGAGCTTCAAAGGGGAAGCCTCCTTTAAAGGGAAAATGGTGATTACACAGGGAATGGGCTGTTCTTTTGTTTTAGTAGACAGGCTGCCATCCTGGGCAGAGTACGAGAAGCAGTTGTCAAACTGTTTTCCCAATTGTGTGTAGCAGTCAGGTGGCCACACCTCAGGGTTGGGCTAGGGAGCCCCGCACACCAAAAGAAAGGTTCTGCCATGTTGGGAGTAGGCAGGATATTCCATTCTGGGCTAGCTAGATGCCACACTTCGCAGGAAGTCATCATCAGGTGGGAGGTGTCCTAGAAGCCCAATAGCTAATTAGTTGCCACATCCCCCTAGGTTCGTAGTGGGAATCCCCCTAGGTTTTTTGCTGATGTAATTTGTTTTCGCCAGAGCTGCTTGTGTCCGAGCTACCTGAGCCTTCGGATTGAGACTGAGAGCTTTCACGGCAGAGTGACATGGCTAAGTTAAAAAGGGATTTGCGCCGGGCTGGTCGCTTTGCATTGGTTGCTTGGAGCGGAGTAATGTGCGGCCACTGGCCAGCTCCAACACTTGCCGCCTCAGAAGAGAAAAGGAAGGAAGCGTGCTGTCGCCAATTCCAGAATACAGTCTAACTTCCTGCTCGCTGCCGCCTCCCAATTGGCTGAAGGTTTTAGCTTTGTGACGCCACCGTCTACCACTAGAGTGTATCAAGTGTATGATTGTACTGTAGCCATATTAGGAATAGAAAATAACTCGGGAGAGTCGGGACTTGAGTCAGGCGCCGGTAAACTCTGCTATGCGGTGGTTGCGGAGTTTTTGCTTAACTCTGCGTTCCTATCGTAGCATGGAGTGGTGAAAACTCTGCAAACTCCGCCAGCGGAGCGGAGTTTGCCGCCCAGCCTTAATGACTATGCTCATGGTATCAGATGGGGGAGAGGAGGAGAGTGTACCCCTACTTGACCAGCTGTCTAGTAATGCTTAGGATGGCTCAGTGGATAGAGTAGTACCTACCTCCGTTTTAAAAGACAAACAACAAAAAGACGGTTACCTCGTGTTGAGGCAGTTTTCTGGTCTTACAACATCGTATGCCTCAGTATGACTCAGTAACAAGGCCACCGGCAGGTAGGATTGTTTACTGAAAGCAGGAAATCTTAAGCTTAAGATTGAGGGCCCCGGTGGATAGGAAGGGAGAGGACGATAGGGAGCAAGAAGTAGCGGGCATTCCAACATTGACTAGTGTAAAATTTGGTGGGGAGGAGTTACATTGTGGCTTATTAATCGCACGCTCTTTGGTAGAGCATGCCTCAGAATTCAACATGCTCTTGGAGTCAAATAAGTGAGGCATTATATTTGTAACAGATACCTGGATCCCTCCTAATTTAGAGGTGGATCTAGGAATGCCTTGCCCACCAGGATTTAAAGTAATCCATCATCCAAGGGCTGAGAAAAGAGGAGGTGGAGTCGCGGCCATCTTCAAAGAGAAATGGGAGATCACGACTTTACAAATTCACAAGTTTCAGGAAGTGGAACTACTGGGTTTGACTCTTAAAATGAAAAATGGGACAGCATTCTCTGTTATCCTATCTTATAGGCCGCCGGGTCCACTAAACAATTTTATTCATCCTTTCCTGAAGCTATTTATTAACCTGGCACTGACCCACTCAAATCTTTTTGTGCTAAGAGACTTTAATAAATGGGCAGAAGATAGCTCTTCTACCCAAAGTAATGAACTTTTGAGTGCATGTAAGGTTATAGACCTGAAACAGCTTGTAAATGGCCCTACACATCAAAAGGGACACACTCTTAATCTACTATTTGCCCCATCGGACCTAATGACAGTAAAAGATAAGACTCCATTGAGCTGGTCGGACCACATGTTAATAATGTTTGAACTTCGTGGATCTATATATATATAAAATGCCAAAACATTAGTGCTAGGCAGGGCATGGCACAAATTAATGACATTTAAGGAAGAAAAAATATTTGATACCTCCAACTGCTATCAGGAGGGTGCTACAGTTGAAGAGAATTACGAAGCCCTAAAGGAGTCAATTAAAAGAACCCTGGATACAAGTATACCAATAAAAAACTGACACAACGAGGTAAACCATTGGCCCCGTGGTTCACAGAAGCATTAAAGGAAAAGAAATCGCAATGCAAAAATTTAGAAAGACTTTGGAGGAGAGCTTACCTAGAACAGGAGAAGCTGCAATTGAAAGATGTGTTGAAACAATATAAAGCTGGAATCAGGAAAGCCAAGCAAAGCTACTATTTGAAGACGATCACAGAGCCAACAAACAAGTTGAGGAAAATATTTCACTTCGTACGGCACTTAGCAAACCCCGAGTGTTTGAATCAAACCACAAAACCCTCACAGTTCTTCTTTAATAAAATTGAGGTCATTTTACAAGAGATAAAAACAGATCCGAGGGGGCTTGATCCACTCATAAAGGAGGAAGGTATCAGAGGGGCTCAAACTGAACCGGTCTCCACTAACCTAGAAGAGATTGAAGAGATGGAGGAGGAGGAATTTAGATCACTGGCCCTGACAATCTCCTCAGGTTTCCTACTAGACCCCATTCCATCTGAGATGTGGAAAGAGAGAGGGCTGATGAAGTACTTCCTTGCTTATTAAAAATTTGCGACCAATCATTGAGGACAAGCATAGTACCTCCATCCTGGAAGAATGCCTTAGTTACACCATTATTAAAGGAGCCAACAGCAGATAGAAATAAATTATGTAACTATCGCTCAATCTCACAACTCACTTATTTTATAAAAATAATGGAAAAATACATCAGCAAAAAATAGGTAGGTTATTTGGAAAACCATAACATTTTGAAAATTGAACAAATGAGCTTCAGGCGGGCTCACTGCATAGAATCAGCACTCATTCAGGGCTTGTATGAGCTGAGAATGATGGTGGATAGAGCTCAAACAGCAGTTCTAACATTATTAAATCTGTGAGCTGCGTTTGACATGATTAACCACCGCATACTAATCGTGAGACAGACGGAAATATGAGTGGAAGGAACTCTACTGGAATGGATGGAGTCCTACTTGACAAACAGATCCCAAGCAATCTCTCTCCTGCCTTAAACATACTAGAACATTTTTACAGCACTCTCTTAAGTTAAGCACATGACCATTCAGTCATCAATGTAATAGCAACATGAGTATTGTTGTTAGCAATATGTCCAATTCCACACAGTGATCCAAAATTAAATTTCACTCTTCTCATGACGGAAATAAGGATCATAGTCCAAATTTTTTCGTTATTTCCACTGTTGATTTAATGTTTGTTAAATCCAGCAACCATCAGCCGACATGTGTTTCGTCTTAATCACAAGACTTTTTCGAGGCAGTTCGACAATTTCATGTCCAGGTGTCCCTGTCCTTTAAATACAGCTATCCCGACATCTCAATTTCACTTCCAATAAGTCAGTAGGAATTAAAAGAAAGAATCGTTCTTGCCGTTGAAAGGTAAGTGTACCATTGTGTCCTTAGGGCATGGTGTTGAGTACATACACCAACAAATAATAATACATGGCGCGGCGTGGAGTCCCTGATAAGCCTCTTTGCAGATCAGCACTTGGCAGACGTAACGCGACGTAGCTCCCTGTTTTCGGCACTGTGTGAGTGCGTCCAGCCCGGTTAAACTTTTCAAAGCCTGGCCGTAGTCATGCCTTTCCACTCAGAATATAAGAGCACGGATCATGGGGTACCTCAGGAGTCGGCATTGAACCCCATGCTTTTTAATATATACTTGCTACCTCTGCTGATCCATATTAGATCATATGGAATCTTCTTTGTAAATGATGCAGATGATACACAACTAATTCTGGCTTTAGATAAAGGCAATCACACTCTAGTAGAAGGGCTGCATAGATGCCTGAATGACATGGCAAACTGTCTGAAAAGGTACTCCTTGAAATGTAATGGCGGAAAGACTGAGTTTTTGTGCTGCTCACTTTCCAAAGAGCTATACTGCCTTCTGAAAGACTTTTGGGCATGGATTACCATGGATTAGCACGGATAATCTTAAGGTTGCACAGGTAGTGAGTAATTTAGGAATATATGTTGATGAGAAACTAACTATGGAATCGCATGCCAACAAAACTGCAAGTACCTGTTTCAGTCTTCTCTTGAATCTTAGGAAGATTGTTCCACTACTGACCCAACCTGCAAGAAATTTAGTGATTCAGGGTATGATTCAAAGTGGAATTGACTATTGCAATGCACTTCTGCTGGGGGCTCCAGACTACCTGATGAAAAGGGTATATAGTGAACAAACTATAGCGAAAAAACTGGCATTGAAAAAAAAGAGATACAATTCATCCTCTAGCACTTAAAGAGAGCTGCAATGGCTACAAGTCAAAGTGAGGATAATCTTTAAATCAATGGTGGTGGACTATAAGGCCCTAAACAAGATAGGCTCTATGGTGCTACAACAACACTTAGACGCTACAAGCCCCAGAGGAATTTATAATATGCCTCTGCTAATACATTTTGTGTCCCAAGTTAGGTCCGGAGGAAGAACATTCCAGGTAAAGGCGGCTCAATCGTGGAATACACTTCCAGCTCCCCTGAGAGCTAGTTCTGGTCTTCTTGGTTTCAGGGAGTGCCTGAAAACCTGGCTCTTCCCGAAATAATAGTTGGGCCAGTACTGAGCTTACTCTGATGAATCTGAAGCTGAAGTGAGTTTTTTAGTAAGAATGAAACTGACAAGGGTTTATGGCGCCAAGATACCTGCCAGGTGAATGTTTGCGCTTTAACAAGTGTCCGTTACATTACTGTTACATATGCCTATGATGTAGACCCAGGTGACAGCTTGTCTGTCAAAAGTAAAATTTAAAAACTGTCAGGCCGGTCGAAGCTTGCATTAAGACTGAGAATGCCAAAACACTTGTGTTTAGGATGATTGAGTCCTCTAATAATCCTTGGGTCAACCCAGTGCTGCTGCTGCTGAAACCAAATCTGAACCTGAAAGGTAGAAAATCTGAGATGCGGTTCTCTGTGGACTAAAGAGGACTAAGTGCAGTCACTAAGACTGATGCTCACCCCATACCTAGAGCTGATGCGTTCGTAGACAAGTTGGGGGCTGCCAAGTACCTAAGTACATTTGACTTTACTTAAGGATACTGGTGGATTTCCCTCACCCAAGGAGCCAAGGAGAGGTCTGTATTTTCAACACCCAGAGGGCCGTTTCAGTTCAATGTGATGCCCCTTTGGCTTGAAGAATGCACCTACCAAAGGTTGATGAATAGACTCCTATCAGGTATTCAAGCTTTCAGTGGAGCATATCTTGATGACATTGCTGTATTTAGTTACACCTGGGAGGAGCACCTGCTTCACCTTAAGGAAGTGCTTCAGGCCCTGCGGCAAGCAGGACACACTATTAAGGCAAACAATGGCCAAATACAGCAAAGCTGTGTGGTGTACTTGGGCCACCAAGTTGGTGGAGGCCATGTACAACCACTTCAACCCAAGATCCAGACCATCCTGGCTTGGGAGGCTTCAATGACTCAGACCAAGGTCAGAGCATTTCTTGGTCTGACTGGGTACTACAGAAATTTCTGAAGGGTTATGGTATCATTGTTACACCATTGACAGACCTCACTTCAAAGAAACAACCCGAAAAGTTATTTGGAGTGAGGAGGCACATATCTTAAAAGCACCTGATTATAGCAAGGAGTTGATTGTTCAGATACTTCTGAATATGGGATTAGGGTAGTGCTGGCACAGGTAAATGTTGAGGGCCAGGATCAACCAGTTGCCTGTTCACCAGTAGGCGACTTCTCCTCAAAGAGCAGTGTTGGAGTGCCATTGAGAGAGAAGCCTTTGCTGTGGTTTGGTCCCCGAAGATGTTGAGACTCTACTTGTTTGGGACTCACTTACAGAGTTCAAACTGACCACATCCCTCTCAGGTGGCCTATGGAGATGGGAGGAGAAAACCCCAAACTGTTGAGGCGGTCTATTTCCCTACATGGTACGTACTTTACAGTAGAACAAATACCTGGGAGTGACAATGTCAATGCGGATGGCTTTTCCAAGTTCTTCCACTTAGATGAACTACCAGGGTGTAGGTTAGTTGCTTATCACCTTTCATCTAGAGGGGGCCATATAAAGAAATGCCTCTTTTTACATGATCACTCCCATATTTTTGAACTGATGCTGATGGTTTTTTGACTCTGGAGGTGCACTGAGTCCTGCTAAACAGGTCTCTGTGCTAATGCTCTAACCCTTTAACATGTAAGGCTAATTGGTTAACCCACAATTGGCATACATTAACTTACCTATATGTCCCGAGTATATGGAGTATAACAGAGACTCAACCTTTGATGGTATTATAGCCCAAAATGAAGTGATAAGCATAAACAACATTCCCCCAGTCGACTGATCAGACCACCACATCATTCTGTTTTACATCAACCAAGTGGCAACACCTCCCAACCGATCTAGGAAAACCCTCCAATGGTCTAGAAACCTCAATCTGATCCCTTTAACAAACGTGGAAAATAAATGTCATCTCGCCTACTACAGACAACCTCAATACAGATGAGCTCACAACCCACTACAACTTGATGATAAAAACTGCCCTGGACCAACTAGCCCCCCTGAAACTAAAAAGGGTCAGAGACACTCCCTCAAGATCCTAGTTGAACAAGGACCTCCACTCGGAAAGAAGACAAGTAAGAGCTGCTGAAAGACTTTGGAGAGCTTACCCATCCACAACCCACCTCTACCAGCTCAGAAGAGAATGCAGGAAATACAAAAAACACACCCTAATTGAGAAAAACACCTTCTTCCGCAATGCTCTAGATAAAGCTAAAAACCGCTCAAAGAGCTTTTTTACATCATTAAACAACAAACCTCAAAAACCTACCAAAGAAAATCCCTTTGCCTCTAAACTATGCTCCGATAACTTGGCCAAATTGTTCAATGACAAAATCGCAAAGATCAAGCTCTCCCTGGACCATCACCCACTGGCCCTCACTAGCAAATCCTCCTCCACAATGGAGGTAAACTTAACCCAAGATCACTCCTCGACCTCCAAAACAGAGGCCCCTCTCCCAGTAACTACCGACATCAACCAATGCCCAAGGCCCTTCTCAGCAAACAAGAGCTGAAAAGCTTTCAACCCGCTCAAAGAGGAGGACATCTGCAAGGTGATTGCCAAATTCAAGCCGTCCCCCCACTGTACAGACCCACTCCCTGCATCCATGGCAAAAAGCCTCAACCACGACGTAACCCTTCTTTGGACAAGATTATCGACAGCACCCTGAGCAACAGACTGATGCCCGACTGCCTCAAACATGGTCAAATAACACCCCTTCTAAAAAAAAAAACAGGTGCTGACCCGGACTACTTTCAGGCCCATCACCAGCTTCCTGGCAAAAATTTCGAGAATGTGTTTTCGCCCACTTCAACCAACACATGAACACCATTAACCTACTTGACTCACACCAGTCAGGTTTCAGGAATGGATGCAGCACGGATACAGCTATACTGAATATAACAGACAACATTCATAAATCCCTAGACACACACAGATGCTGCCTGCCCATCCTCCTAGACCTATCAGTGGTCTTCAACACAGTAGACCATAAGCTTCTTTTGGACACCCTGCAACAACGAATTAGAACAGACAGCACAATTCTGTAATGGTTCATCTCAATTCTGCGTATCCGATCCCAACTAATAAAAATTAACAACTCGATGTCCGATATTTCACCCATCACCCGGGGTGTCCCACAAGGCTCAGTGCTCCCTCTGAAACTATTCAACATTTACATGGAGCCCCTCACCGCAATTCTTCGACAAGCAAACATTGCCTATCCATACCTCTCTGAGTGACATAAATGCAAACCTTTTTCCCTTCTCTATCCCTCCACTATCCTTCTCAATCAAAATAACTGACTAACATTTCCACCACCCAAATTACTTTCATATTTTCACTATACTAATTCACCACTAATTCTTTATGGGTTCCGAAGTAGCATGCTACTCGCCGAAAAAGCGATTCAACACCCCATCAAGGGTAGCAAGCGCTATACAAATGCAAACATTTTTCCCTCTTCTATCCCTCCATTATCCTTCTCAATCCAAATAACTGACTAACATATCCACCACTCAAATTACTTTCATATTTTCACTATACTAATTCACCACTAATCCTTTATGGGTTCAGGAGTAGCGTGCTACTCGCTGAAAAAGCGCTTCGCCGCCTCGTTAGGGGTAGTAAGCGCTATATAAATGCAATTATAATTACAAACGCCGGCTTAACACCACACTCTTAAAAGTACAAAACTGGCTATTGCACACCACTTCAAACTCCACCAAGATAAAAGTGGAACAAAGAAACATGATTACATCTCACCCACACTAAAAAATCTAAAGTGGCTACCAATCGTGGAACTCTGCTGCTTCAAAACTGTCTATCTCACCTGCAAAGCCCTACACACTGATAAACCAGATTACCTCACAGCCTCACTCACAAAAGCAGGCCAAATGAGAAATCTAAGTAGTTCCAACACACTTCTTCTCATCCTCCCCAAAAGACATAAACAAAAAGCCCTTTCTTGCTCTTTCTCAGGCAACACCCTCAAAATCTGGAATTCTCTCCCAGTACACATCAGAACTAACCCCTCCTTCACGAGCTTCAAG
Source organism: Calotriton arnoldi (assembly GCA_963921515.1). Classification (NCBI taxonomy): domain Eukaryota; kingdom Metazoa; phylum Chordata; class Amphibia; order Caudata; family Salamandridae; genus Calotriton; species Calotriton arnoldi. The sequence continues at coordinate 1,351,562 of CAWUFW010001341.1, forward strand.
AGACAACTAAAAGAATTCCTCCTAAACCGGCACCTTTATTCCTCCGCGAAATAACTAACTAATTGCACCTTGGAAACACCACCTAGTTATATGAACCTCTCCTGCAAGATCTACTCAACGAATTGACACTCATCTCCACAATTCATAATTGTATTATTACTAAATGATAATGACTCGACTCTCGAAACTGTATTTATATTGTACTAGGATTATTGATAACGGTTGTGACGTTGCTATAAAGCTCTCTGATACCCTTAAGTCTTGCCAGCGCTAATAAAACTCTTTAAATAAATAAATAATGGTACTAGAGATACCTAGGGCCCGTAAGTTAAGTGTACTCCGTGGACTGCAGCGACAAAGCAAAGCATGACTCCAAGTCCGCCATTGCAGGCTTCTGGCAGAGCAGTTTGAAACTGATAACTTGACTTTGCCATTTAAGCCAATGGCAAACTGCAATCCTTCCTTTTTAGGTCGAGTCTAGAGTAGCGCGCAAGCGCTGCTCTGTGAGACTTTATGTAAGGGGCTTCAAAAAGCTGACCACACGCTCGTGCACAATGGCCTTTTCCGTGCGGTTACCCGCAGAGCCGGCATCTGTTTCCAATTATCGTGCCCAGACGCGGACGCGATAATTGGAAACACATGGCCATTGTGCACGAGCGTGTGGTCAGCTCAGCAGGCTGCCGCGCTCGCTCGTTTCACTTGCTCACCTCGCTGCCCCTTATTTCCTGCTTTCGCGTGGCCCCTCTTGTTTATCGAGTGAACATGCTGACAAGAGTGTGGGAGGTAGACTGAGGCGAGAGAGAGAAGCTGTTCCTTTATATTCAATATAGCTTATGGACGGACAAGGCGTGTTTTATTTTGCCTCGAAGGTGAGCTCCAAAGATGAAATGGCTGTTCTAATCATTGACGTGATAACGCTCGCAGGAGGGAGTTGCAATTTAGGGTTAGAGCCCATAAAAATGCAAACACTGATTCAAGGACACTGAATCGGAAATGTTACTGTAACATGATTGATCCAAGGACCCATAATCGGGTAACGCTGTGTTCTTGCAGCACAGGCATGATGAATCACGAGATAAAACGGGCCGCCAACATGATGTTTTTGAACAATCTGCCGAGCTATTTCACACACCCTTGTCAGTAGTTTACGTTTTTTTCTCACATAAAACACCTAACCTGGCATTATATAACCTACTCCCCTAACCCAGCCCAAAAACCAAGAACTATGACACCCGTAATGCGACATCATTGTTTTGATCTTTTAATATCTATATAGGTATAAACCACCCAACGATTATTTAAACATTTTAAAGAGCGCGTTTTGGGTTGGTACATTTAGATGGAAATCTGGAGAACAGATGCAATCCAAAGTATGCACACAATTGTTTCCTTTCGGTCTCCAGCTAAGAATTCTAAAGCCCACAGCTCACACTGTACCCTCTGGCTGTTTTCACAGTTTCGCTTTGAAGAGCAGACTTACTTCGAATGTAAGGGAACAGTAATCATTTATCACAAGAGAATCTCCCTACGGCTCTGGTAAAATGTACTTACGTCAGTTCGCATGTGTACGTTAAGTTTTATGTAGCATTGGCTTATGTGTACGACAGCACGAAACCTTAGGTATTTTCTTCCACTGATGACACATTGGGAATTACGTCAGCTCTCACATGCGAAGAGCCTTGGGAGGGGGCGGAAAGTACTCCCAAGAGCAATATGCCAAAGCAGTACTGGCTGTACGAGAACCGGTGTATCACGGACAATATTTCACATTACTGCAAAGCAATACAACGGAAGTAACAACGAACAGAAGATACATTTTAAACACTCCCTATTACACACACTTCTTAGAAACACATTCTATTCTGAGGTGTACGGAACCATGTCTTTGTGAGGTTTTTTGCACGGTTTTCAAAACAAACAGCGTGTCAACATTTGTTTACTTTTAGATGTCAAATAATGCCAGTGGAAAATACTTTTTTGCGACATGCAGGTCTTGACTCTGAATTAGGTCACCTCACCCTTTCCTGACTACAGTTAAATTGGGTAATAGGAGCACCTCTTGTTTACAACGATTTGACAAAAACAGCAATCTTATGCTCTGTATAAAAAAAAAAGGTGTGACCAGGTCTGAGAGCTTTTTTTCTCCCATTTGAGTCTGCAATTGTTTCCCTCTTGGAAAAAACCCTTCAAATTCAAGGAATTCTCATAAATTGAATGCAAGGTCATGCAGTTCTCTAACGAGGCGAGTCATGCAAGGGGCACATGTTGTTCATGAGGTCTCACTAATTGGTGCATAGAATACAAATATGCATAGATTATGTATAGGTATGCACCGCTAGTCAGTAAGAGATGAGCTTCCATTGAGCCTAATCAATGTTAAGGTTGAATCAACACCTCTGCTCGGCGCTCAGCTCCAAAAGCTTTTCGGGCAGTAACCTCTCTGGCCTACAACGTAACCAACAATCAGCAAAAAGGGTGCAGTTTACACCACAAAACATGCATTCAAATCACCCATCGTGACGGTCATTCAACACACCAGGACTCCTGTGTATGCAAATGCACAGCTTGTGATAATGCATATTTCTAATTACTAGATGGAAATTGTGAACTGATTACTTTACATACAAAGTTTTAGGTATGATGTGCACATCGGTGAAGAAATAGAAAACGACCCCAAAGTTCGGCAGGAGGTTGACATCTCATTGCGGTGACAATAGAACTTAATTATGTAGAGTACATGATCTTAGGATGGTGGAATGTTTCGACCTATGACACGCCAATTGGGTAATATGCCTCAACTCACTGGATAATGAAATTATCATCAATAACTAAATGATGTTTATTTCGACCATTAAACAACGCAAATATTGATAACATGTAAATAATACTTATGGTAACCAACCCCTTAACTACACACATGCATACACCAGTCACCACATTTTAAAATGGCTTTCCAAATATGCAGTTGAAGTGTATTACAATGACTCTGCTAATTCACAGACAAATTATGCCTTCACTACAGAGACAATGTGTGGCAATTCCTTAAGCTCACTATGTGGGTGTCTATTAAGGAGAGAAACACCTATAGGCTAGGAGGGACCCTATCTCTTTATAGTAAAAATGAACATTGATTCTATCCAAAATTCCTGTGCCACCCAATCCCCCAGCAGATGTCCTCATTTTGCAGACATTAAAAGTATTGTAGTATATCCCATTCAGGTAAGTCTTCACAGGTCTTTCCGTGATGGATGGTGCACAAACACCATGCCAAAATCTCAAAGAAACTAGGGGCCCGAATTAGAGTTTGACAAATGAAGTAATGACAGTCAGGGCGGCGGAGGACTTTGTCTGTCACCGTGCCTTTACTTCGCCTGCCAGATTTAGAATTCACTGCCAGCCCTGTGGTGAACTCTATGGGTCTGAATCAACTGTCCTCATGGCGATTCATAAAAAGCCATTCAAAAGTTTGGTGTGCATCCGTCATTGGTGATGGACGCTTACACCAAACCTTTAAAAGTTTATACTTTTCAAAAACAAACTCAGAAAGTGGGTTTTGTTTTTTGTAAACGTAAAGCTAATGGCTCCAACACTATAGGAGTTTCCTCCAATGACATGGAGTATTTTGAACCTTTTTTATTTATACTGTCCCTCACTGCTAGGATATTCCCTGCAGTGACTGACCAAAACAAGCATTAGCATAGCCAATAGGTCTCGTTTTTTATTGAATTGAATCATATGCCTACATGCAATATGGTATTTAGGACCACATTATGTGTTGCATAATGAGGGCTATTACATGTTGCCCGGTGTTTCCAGGCCCAATAATTCTGCATCTGGAGACTCCATATTAAGGTTCACTGGGTGTAGATCTGCAACCTGTGAAACTGTTGTAGGGATAGGGGCAGGGGCTGTGGGCTTGAGCACAGTTTAGCCCCTGCCTGCCCATTGCAGCACCACTGGGGGTGCAGACAAAACTCTCCCAGCCTACAGCATCCTGGCTGCCTCTTGCAGCACCACCTGGGGAGCAGACAATGCTCTCCCAGCCTACAGCATTCTGGCTGTTGCCTGTTCTGTGCCCTTCTACCCCAATCCACTTTGTCCCTCTTACAGACATCTTCCACCTGGACTGAGCAGGGGGGAAATGTCAGCAGATTGGTTTCTTGAATTGGATGAGAAAAGGGCAGGGTATTCTGAAGTCGAGCTTGTTATTTCCTGTTCTAGGGACAAAACTCCTAATTACAGTATTTCTGAGCAGTGATACCTGGCGGAAACAGGGATTCCAGCCCCCTAGTATTCCTTTACTAAAATCTGACAAACTGGTAATGAGTGCCTTCATACTTAACTTAGGTTTAGCTCTTTCAGACATGTGTAAGAAACATATAAGGACTATAGTTTGTGGTTTTGGGATATCATGTTGCACCATGTGTGCATCTACCAATCAGAAGAAATCTTTAAGTGCACCTTGCATATTTGAGCCAGACAAAAGATTGTATGTGATGCAGCTCCATTTTGTCTATGTCCAAGTTAATGAATCTAAAATTATCTGTGTACTAGACAAGGACCACTCCCAGCCCAGCACAGAACTTTCACCACCACCACTACCCAACAACTTTGGGGCACTACATAACTGTGCTACCACCCCACTGACTGCACTGCCACATCAGAGCATTACTTGCCCACCATACAACTACCACTAGATTACCACTCCTACCAATGAGCTACCGACACACCATCAGCTTTATCTGTATTTCCATCCACCACACTAGTACCCCATCACTGCATTATGAAAGATATAACCACAATGTCTCACCAATCACCACATTACCCCCCCTCCCCCACCCACCCAAGCACAGATCATCGCCTCCCAATCACCAAACAAGCATTGGCATAGCCAATAGGTCTCGCCTTTGGGACCTTATAAGTGTTTAGCCATGCAACAGTTGATGTTGTTGCACCAAGGATATTGTGCTGGAAAACGAAACACTTATAAGGTCCCAAAGGCGAGACCTATTGGCTATGCCAATGCTTGTTAATATTTATAAGTCACCCATAAGGTAGACCTACAAAGCCCGAAAGGCAGGCTCCATTATATTAAAAAGATGGACATGTGTTTTATGACCTTTTACTTGTCCCGACAGTAAAAACTGCATTGTTGTTTTTACTGTAGAAAAACTAGTGGCCCCATTGGTGAGTATGGACTTGCACGCTGACCACTGAGCAGTGCTAACTTCCAAATGGAACCATTAAATATTGTGCTTCTAGTTATCATATGAATCGTTGCATTAAATCCGACTTATTGGTCAAGCCGAATTTAATGTGACTTTTGTATAAATGGCAAATTTAGAAAATGGCCTCTTTGTTGACCAAAGTTTCTAGCAGCTGTTAACAGCAATTTTTTTATAAATTGGTGTAGGATTTTTATTGTTGTATTTTTTTCTTACTCAACTGTTTTGCTACTCTAAATGCTTTACACTTGTTCCTTTGATAAAGCCTGACTGCTCTGAGCCACAGCTACCCAGGACTGAGATACGATTTTTCAAACTAATCTGACCGGACCCGATACAGAATTCTGTCTTTATTATACGGTGCAGTTGCACATCCACACCATATAATAAACCAGATCCTTCACACTGTGAAATTTCTCTTAATCTTCAACCTCAATGATTTGAATAGGATGAGCTATATCTCTGTTCTCTAAATTCGAAGCCATTACATCGGTGTTGACTATTAAAACCTTCCTGCTAGAAGTGGGGACTAGAGACTAGAGCTGATCAGGCCTCTACAGTAACCTCCAAGTTTTAAGGACCACCAATCTGTACCTCTATTTTAGCTATCAATCAGTGTATAAACTGGAATGCACATTCTGTTTAATGATAAGAAGTATTTGGTTTTTTTTGTATACCTTAATTGATTACATTATTGTAAGCTCACACTTCCTCCACATAGTACTGTTACCAAGAGGCTTCTGCTGTTGTAGCACAAACCTGAGAGGTGCATCTAAGTTTTTTCGTGCACACTTTACAAATAAATGTGAACCTCTACACCAGGTTTCGCCTGTTGAGTCTATTGATGTTTTGGTCCACAGGTAAATTGTTTACCTACCACTACTAGGACACAAATAGAATGAATAAGTCCTGTAGTCTGAGCCAGTGTGGTATTTCCTTCCTAATGCCCCTCTTATGATTTTTATTTATCCAGTTATTTTGATTCCCCTTCTTCTCCTGCCCTCGCTTGCAGGGGTAAATCAATTTCCCCAAATAACACTTGCAAACAAAAACATTCCTTAAAAAATGCATGATTTTTCCCAGACCTACCTGCTGCCTCCGATATTTTCTTATATAATGTACATTACGCTCAAGCATAATACAATTTTCAGACAACTTTGAGCTCGTGTTGTCACTGTTCCATGGAAAATGAACATGAGCTAGTAGTGTGTGTCCCTTAGGTATGCACATCAAACCTCTTAACCAACCACAAGCCTGTCACCTACCACTATTCTTCGAACACTACATGGTCCCTGGGACACATTTCTGGTTAGGGAGGGCAGGGAAGGTCAGCATAAATGCCAACTTTTTAAAACTGGAAAGTGGGAGCTTTTAAAAAAAACAATGGGGGAGTGTATGTTCCCCACTGACTTCAATTGAAGCTGGAGCAGTTTTAGGCAGGTGAGAGCTAAAATAAAGCAATTTTTGGCTTTAAAATCCTCAAATCTCCTGCTTGAAGCGGTCTGTTAGCATGAATGGGTCAGCGTGAGGATGGGCGAGATGACCAGAAATTACACCTCCTCTTTAATGAGAAACAGACAAAGTTAACAAAATTTGCTGGTAAGATAGCTCACTGCGTTAATGCATCTTTTGCCAGACAGAATATGTGCCGCATGGAGGTTCAAGGCCGAGAACCCACCGCGGTTAACTTAAGTACAACTATTTATGTTATTCACAGCAGTAAGGGGCAGAAGTACTGTCACATCAAGCCCTAAAACGAGGGGGAAAAAGTACATTACACATACAGGCCAACATTTTAAAAGAGGGAGTGCATTTTTTCTCCATTGACTTCTATTGAAGCAGAGGCAATTTTAGGCTTCAAGAGTTGTGAGTCTCCTGCCTGAATTGGGCCTGTTGGCATGTATGTTAACGCTGCCACAATATGGGAAAGAGTTTGCAGCTCATCTCTTTAAACAACACTGCATCACAATTCATTAAGTACCCAGCCTCCTCTCCTACTGGATGAGTTAATGCGTGCATTTAACATGCACAGCATTCCGCTGCCTTTTGGCTAGGGTTTCTCTGTAGAATTACCATACCCATTCATACATACATTAACAAATATGTCTTGAAATGCACTAAAAATGACCTTTTGCAATACCGAGATGAGAACTAAATCCAAGCTTCCTAGAACTTTTTTTTCCAAGAAGACACAGATTTTTCTTTGGCAAAGAAGGGAGACTGAGTGGGCCGAAATTGTGCTGAAGTAACATTAAATCCACTTTTCGTCTCCTCGAAGCACACTTTCAAAAATGCAAATAGATTTGGAACGTGTTGTGGAATTGGGCCCAGTCCCCAAATGTATATTTCCATACTGAAACTCAGTCGGCGTGCTTTCTAAAAACAAAGTTTATTTCCCTCGGAGTCGGCGGGGAAAACAAATGCGAAATATGCGGGCCTCTCGCTGTCTCGCTAGCATCTGCACATACAAGCTTTTACTGTGTGAGAAAGTAATGTTCAGGGGGCCTCGGCATTGAACTGAAAAGCGTATGGTTCACAACACAACTTCTCTCGCTGTGCAGGTATTGTTTCTGGTTTTATAGCGTTCCATTAGAAACATCTAGACTGCGGAAAAACTGCCCTTGGCTGTCCGACTTCCTCCCTGAGCGCTCGTAAGTCATCGCTGATTGGTCGAGACGCCTTTCATCTTCCCTGGGCTCTGACCAGGGTTCGGAGCTCCGAGGATGTGCTCATTTCCGGTGCGGGCCCCACACTCGAATCAGAGCGGTATCAGTATTTATTGCTGGCAGAGTCCCTCCCCATTGACAGAAGGAGACAGGGGGAGCAGCGCGCGGTGCGTTTACAAGGCCAAACTACTTTTACAGATAGCTTGTAATTCTACACGTGGTATTTATAAAGCGTTTATATTTGCTGACATAGAATGCATGATTTTTTTTAATGTGTCGACAGTGATTGTCAGACTATATAAAACCTTTAGAGTAGTCATATGCAGTTAAAACAGTATATTGAGAAATGTTATGTAAGCTGTATAAATTTACTAAAACTAATTAGTATCATTTAGAATTATCTGTAATTTATGTAGCAGCCAACGTGCTATATTATGTATCTGTTATAAAGGCCTATTCCTTAGGGCAGAGCTTTCCAAACTGTGTGTCGTGACACGGTACTGTGCCGCCTCCCATGTGTGGGTGTGTCGCGCGACAATGACGTCTGTGGGCAAATTAGGGCGAATGCTCTCTTGGACGTTTGCATTCAGTGACGCAGTACGCGGAGGAAGGAGAAGCGTTAGGCAAGCGTGAGCTGAGCGCGCGGCCTTGTTCCCTTTGCGACGCAGTGACCACGGAGCCGCCTCTGCTCCCCATCCCAGGCGCTCGGTAAGGTAAATTTCGAAATTTAAAAACTCTGTTGGCATTAAATTAATATGGCGCCAATCTCGGAGGTGTAGTTTGTATCCCCTGGTGCTACACCTCCGAGATTGGCGCCACATAGCTGCCAAGGTTTCAGATTGCTTTCCATAATTTAAGTGACACCGCTGTCAGGGGATTTACAATGTGGCAGGATATTGGAAGGGCGGGCTACTGGGCGCCCCACCCTGCCTGCAGTCTACCGGCACCTGCTGCACGCACAGATGGTGGGGTCGGAATGTATGGATGTGCGCGCATCCCCGTGTCTTTCCCTATATGTGCTTTTATACTTTTGTGTGCGTGCGTGCGTCGATGAGTTTGTACCTTCGGATTTGCTTCCAATTACGTCTCGGCGGGGTGTGGTATTATTTAACATGCACATCCCTACACTACCTGTGTGTTTGTGTTAGTATGTTGTGTTTTGTTAGCATGTTGTGTGTTTCTGTTAGCAAGTCGGCACACTTTTTCGTTTTTGCTCGTTCATGTTTGTTTGATCCAGGCATTTCTTTGAGAGTTTTTGAGCATGTTTGTGACTATAATTTTTATGTCAGGTACTTTATTTCCCTGCGTTTGCCCGGATGCATTGGCCTCTGTATGTGTGTTTGTGTCAGTGATTGTGTGTTTTTTGTATGCGCATCTGCCCATGTGCGTGCACTGATTTGTGTATTTTTACTCTCTCTGTGCGTGTTCCTGTGTTCTGTGTATGCGCGTTTGGTCGTGTTTCTTTTTGTGTTCTTGTTTCTTATCGGAGTTTCTCTGCGTGTGTTTGCACCGGTTTGTACTGTGTGCTCCTGGGACCATGTCTGGTTACATTCATGTTTAGACTTTCCAACCTGCATTTATTTGCCTTCCTGGTTTTTTTCCCGTACCTTTTTCTTTGTGTGCGAGTTGTTGTTGAGTGTGTTTGTCTGCCTGCGAGGGTTTCTGTGTTTGTTTTGCGTGTTTTTCACAGCTGTGTGCGAGTTTAAAGCCAGTTGTATTTGAAACATCTAGCAGGGCAGACATGGTTTCAGTTACTTGAGGGTGTACTGTCAAAAGTGCAGGTGCTTCCGGTTTTGTTTTGGGGTGCTCCCAGAGAGTTTGTCTCGTTTCAGCATTGTGTGTTTGCAGAGCAGGATATGACAGACATACTGAAATACCAATATCGAATTATTTACTTCATTCCTCAGACCTATTAATACGCTTCAGAGAGACAAACATATACAAAGTGCCATCAAAGCTAATCCCAAACCCTCAGGCTCATCGCCAAATAACTGTCCCACAAAAATATTGAAAATGATCAATCCTGAGGTAATTGGAAATCTAACCTGGTCTATTCAACCGCTCACGTAACAAGGCTCCCGACAGATACAAGAAGAACAGTCACCCAGGCCCTCGTCAGTAGCAGACTTGACTATGGGAACGCCCTCTACGCGGGAGCCCCAGCCAAGCTCATCAAGCGACTGCAACGCATACAAAACGCCTCCGCACGCCTGATCCTCGACGTACCACACCACAGCCACATCACCCCCCACCTGAGGAACCTGCACTGGCTCCCCGTCGACAGGAGAATCTCCTTCAAACTCCTCATCCACGCACACAAGGCACTCCACAAGACAGGCCCAGCCTACCTCAACAGACGACTCTTCTTCTACGTCCCCAACCGCCAGCTCCGCTCCGCCGACCTCTCCCTCGCCACCGTCCCTCGCATTCGAAGAACAACCACTGGCGGCAGATCCTTCTCCCACCTCGCCGCCAAGACCTGGAACACCCTTCCACTAAGCCTACGACAGACCCAAGACCTGCTGACCTTCAGGAGGCTACTCAAGACCTGGTTGTTCGACCAGTAGCAGCACCCCCCCCCTTTTTTTTTCTCCCCAGCTTTTTTTCTCCCCAGCGCCTTGAGACCCTCGCGGGTAAGTAGTGCGCTCTACAAATTCTGTGATTGATTGATTGATTGATAGTAACCAATGACTAACACAGCAACAGTAAAATATTTGCTGGATAAACCTACCCTCAAACAAGGACCTGAACAGCTTTCGCTCAATTTCCTTACTATCCCATTTGGGAAAAATCTAGGAAGAACTTTTTTAACATTACTTCACGGGGTCAAAGAAGGTATTGTACCCGTTCCAAGCTGGCTTTAGGACTTTAGGCCTGGTCGTAGCACCCAGCCGATGGTTCCTTCAGCTCTGGGTGACCTACGCAGACTGGTGGACTGCGGTGGTGTGGGGACCACTGATTCTATCAGTGGGCTACAGGTGAAACATGTTTTCTAAGATTGACTTTTTCATGTTAAATGTTGTGTCCCCATACATTTTGATATTTACAATTTCTATGACATATGTATTGGTCCTTATCTCTTATATGCAGTTAATTTTACCTCAAAGTGCTGAATGGGAAAACATATGACTCGTCTTATTTTCTGTTGGCTTTTGGCGCGCTGCGCTGAGAAGAGCGGTCCCACCTGAGTTCAATGCGCAGAGACCGGCTGATAAGTTGCATGATTGTTTTACCACTCACAATTCCCCCTTCCTGAACGGATTTTTGTATAACTCATATTCAGCAAGGCAACAGGCGGACTTTGGGCATGGTTGAAAGGGTTGGCAGTGCGTGCACCCGCCCTTTTTGTGCCGTAAATCACTGGGGCATGTGTCAATGTGTGCATGATTATATTCTTGTTTCAGGCACAAACCTAACCTTACACTCAATGTATATTGGTTTCTTTTTGCGCGCCTAGGATGTCAGCAGAACAAGCGACGGATAGACAGTTTTGACAGTCACTGTCTTTGTTAGAACAGATTCACAATTGCTGTATTAACCTTCCTGCTTTCTAAAATTTGCTTGAAAATGCACCATTTGCCCACTCTTTTTTCAAAATTTCATCTGTGCTTGTCCATATATAGTGACGCAGAGTGAAAGTCATTCAAGCTTCTAACTGGACAGTCTTCTTCTATCTCATCTGTTAAGATCTTCTTTAAAGAGGTCTCGGATCTCATCACCTCCGCCTCCTGTCAGCGTACCCATCCTACGTTCCTCGGAGGCTTCATCCTGTCCTGCAACTACAGAAGAAAAACTGTGAATGGATCCATCTGCACAGAACCGCTCTCTACTGACCTTGGTAATTAAGCAGCAAATCACTGAATCAACCCGAAACACGCTACCTCATCTCGGCAGCATCACCCATAATGCACTGTAGTGCTCCAATATTATTAAACTGGATGGACCACTTCGTCATCTCCTTCTCCAACTTTCACATAACATCATTGCATCGAGGCCAACGGAAAAGAGACTACCTAACAGTCTGCTCCATAACCCCACTGTAGGAAGGTGGAATCTGACTATATGGTTGCCCCCACTTTTTTCCTGGTGTTTTGCTGGTTTATGACTTAGTTGGACTGGGATCCTGCTATTCAGGGCCCCAGTCTATCTGCTTTCTCTGTAAAATGGTTTCCATGTGCCTTAGGCACATCTCTGATTGGAATCTGGAGTGCCCTTATAAGTCCCTAGTATATGGTATACTATGTACCCAGGGCATAGGTACCTCAGAGGCCTACCAGGCGCTGCAGCATGTATTGTGCCACCCCTGGAAGGCCATCCAAAATGACACCACAGGTCTGCTACTGCAGCCTGGGTAAGGTGGTGCATGCACCCCTTACTGTGATATAGGTTACCTATATCACTACATACCTACACACATATAAACCTATAAGTCACTCCTATGGCAGGCCTTGTCAATCCTGAAGGCAGAGTGCATGGCTCCTATGTGAGAGGGTGCCCCTGCATGAGCAGGGCCCCTCTGCAGCGGTCGGAGACCCTTTTCTGATGCTGTTTGTAGTGCAGCCTGACCGTATACTCTTAAGCGCATTATAACCTCGCGTTAAATGCTAACTTTGGGATGGCTGCACAGAAACATGTCGTGTTTGGTGTCAAACATCTTGGAGTACTACCCCCCCGTCAATTCTGGCGGCGGGGGTAGCATTCCACCCTTCTAGAGGGAGAGACATGTTAACCCTGGCTTGCCCGGTAACTTCTTTCTAAAGCCCTGGCATCACAAAATGGATGCTGCTGCCACAGACACAAGTCTGGCCTCCTGCTGCTGGCCGAAACTCCGGCAGGGGAGGCCTGGACAATAGGTTTCCTGTCGCAGGGAGGTGTAACCACCTCCCCAGACAGGATAATGTGTATTGGGGCTGGGCGGGAGCACTCTCTGGTGCTTTGAAGTCCTGCACTGGGGGCACATTTTGGTGTCCCACCCAGTTCAAACCGGATCAGGGGCTTCCAGCCCCTGCTTTGGCGCGAACTGGACAAAGGGAAAGGGGTGTAGCCACCCCTCTGCCCTGACCCACCCATAGGTGGGACCACAGAGTAAGTCCAACCCCTAAACTTAGTATAAGTATAGGAACCCAGTCCTTAGGACTTTAGATTATCCCTGGACGAAACTCTGACACAGAATCCTGGACCTTCGACGCTCTACTTAAAGATTAGAGGACAGAAGAATCTCCCTTGGGGTCAAGGAGTGACTCCCCTGCTTGGCAGGCACCAAAGAAGCAATTGTCCGGTCTGCATCGCCTAAGCTCCCGTCGGACGCTGAAGTCTTTGCATCACCAGAGGTGGATTTCCAGACTTTCCAGAGGCTGCCCTGAGTCCCCAGCAAAGCTGAGGCCCGTAGCTGTCGTGGGTAACGTGGAACCGTGACCCCTGGACACCGCACGCATTTGCAAGTGCATCCTCTTCTGGGTCTCCCACGAAGTCGTGCTTTGGGCTCCGAGTAGCCCTAGCCTCCAGCACCAACTGCACCGAAGATCACTGGCCTCCACTCCACGAGTGTCCTGTGAGCCAGCTTCACGTGCACCGTCTCGAGGCTCCTTCGCGGTCGCTAGCCCGTTGGCTAGTAGCCCTTCACGAAGGCCAATCTTTTTCTACTTGGGCTCCCTGGTTGCTCCAGGCTTGCCCTCACTTACCCTTGCTGGGTGAGTTCCTCAGACCTTGCTGGTCTGCACAATCGTCAATCTTCATCGTCATCGAGACTTGCCGTTGCCAAGGCTTGTTGGGTCCAATCCGGTCGCCGACACCTCAGCACTCGACAGACATCGTGTACCAGCCCGAATCCTGCTCGCCGACAACGCCTCCTGGACCTCGTGGCTGAAGAGTCAAGACGACCGTCAACCTACCTGAAGCACTCGACATCGGTGGGCATCTGCTCATCGCCTTCCTGGTCACTGGCTAGTGACCCAGACTCTGTCCCCTCTGCTTTCAGGTTCTTCAGATCTCCGATCCACCCTTGGATCCACCCGGACACTTTTCACTTGGTCGCCAGCAGCACTTTGCAGCAGATCGCCATTCAAATCGACGACGAAACCCGACCCCGAAAGGCACCTATGCACCCGGCTTCCCTGGGTGAGGTAACAAGAGTACTCCGGTGCTCCCGTGGGTAGAGACTCTAGAACGACCTAGTTCTCAAAGGGTTTGCTCCAAATCCTTCTTTAAGTGTCCCTTTTCTTTAAATTCCCAACCGCGACTTTCTCCATAGAAGTTAACGGCGATTCGCGGCTGTGTTACTACACTGCACGCGTCCCCGTGGGTCCCCTGTGTCACTACCTTGGGTGGTTCCTTGTGGTCCAAGCACTTCTAGAGGCTCTAGGCCTAGTGTCTAGCTCAGTCGTGGTTCTTATACCACTTTATTGGTATATGGTTTGGTACGCCCCTAGGGCCCAAACGTGTATTTGTGCTATTACTGTGTTTAAATAACTTATAACTTATGTACTTCGAACTCTAGCCTCATAAAGAGACTAGAGGGGTGTGTTTAGTAATAAATACATATATTTTGAATATATACCTGGTGTGGTGCTCTTTCATTTGGTCACTCAAGAGATTATAGACTGGTAAAACAAGCTGCTTTACATTCCTTCAAGACTTAGCCTGAAGGCTGCTCTCCATAGCTACCACTAGGATAGCTTTCAATAAAGGTTGTCTTTAACCTATCTCCAATAAGGGGTTGTTTGGACTGGTGCAAGGTGCCCACTATAATTAGTGGACAGCATATGCCAGGCCAACTTCTCACATTGGTGTGCAGCGGTGGGATTCCAGCTTGCTATTGTTTTACCAGATAATCTCAATTGAATTGATCAACTGAAAACCACTAAAGGTACCTAAGGTACATATAAATTAAGCTTAGTATACAGTAAGTTCTACTGAACTTAGAGTTGTGTGTTAAGGGATAGCACACCCTTTCTACAACTCAAGAGAGTTTAGTAGGCCACACTAGAGTAGGTAGTGCATACACCACACCTCACTAGTGATGTCTTCAAAGCCAGGACCCAGTGAGTCCTTGCCAGAAGCCACTGGGCTTCTTCCTCCAAGTATGATACACTCCCATTCTTGGAATTGAGAGCAATATGCAATGTGAGGAAACTGAAGACAGGCCAAAGTCCCACCACCCAACATCTGAGAGAGATGTTAATGGCTGATGATCTCAACAGGCCCTTAGGGACTGAGGGGGTAGGTGCAGAGGGTGGGGCAGAAGATGAGGATGGGGCCAGGGGTAGCAACACCCCCAACCCCCCCCTCTGGAACTGACCAGGAGGGTGACAATGACCCTGACCTGGAAAACCCAATCCCTCCTGTGGACGAGGAAGAGGAGGATCAGAATAACCTCCACTTTGTCCCCCCAGGAAGGATTAAGAGTGTGCCTAGAAGGTCTAGATCTCCTTCTCAGGAGTCTAACCACTCTGACACCTCAATAGGGACCTCTGTCTCCTCTCATAGGAGAGAATCCTCTCATGAGAGAAGAAAGAGGCTAGTCCTGTATGAGGAAACTCAGCTGGAACTCAGAAAAAAGCAATTAGCTTTAGATAGAGAATCCCTAGATCTCCTTAGAGAGAGAAGAAAGTTGGGACTAGAGTCCCATGGTGGCAGCCATGTCCCTAGAGATAGGGAAAGGTCCTATGACCATAGGAACCTGAGCAAGATTGTCCCTCCCTACCAGAGTGGGGATGATATCCACAAATGGATAACTGCACTGGAGAGGGCCTGTAAAGTTCAGAGGGTCCCCCAGAAGCAGTGGGCAGCAATCTTGTGGCTCTCCTTTGCAGACAAAGGTAGAGACAAGCTCCTCACTGTAAGAGAAGAGGATGCTGACAATTACACAGTCTTGAAGAGTGCTCTGATAGATGGGTTTGGCCTAACCACTGAACAGTATAGGTTGAAGTTCAGAGACACCCAAAAGCTCAGACTCAAGACTGGGTTGATTTTGTAGATTGTGCTACTAAGGCTCTGGAAGGTTGGATACATGGCAACAAAGTGCATGACTTTTTAGGATTGTACAATTTGATTATGAGGGAGCAGATCCTTAATAATTGTCAAAACCAGCTTTTGCACCAGTATCTGGTGGACTCTGATCTGACCTCTCCCCAAGAATTGGGGAAGAAGGCAGACAAATGGGTCAGAACCAGAGTAAAAACTAAAAATCAGGGTGGTGACCAGAAGAAAGATTCTACTAAGTCCCAAGAGAAAGGTGGGGATAAATCTAAGGATAAGTCCACTACAGGGCCCCAAAATTCCTCTTCTGGGGGTGGGTCCCAAACTCCTTCTCCTGAAAAGAAACCATATTGCCATGTCTGTAAAAAGCCTGGGCACTGGAAATCTGATCCCAGTTGCCCCAGGATTGGCAATAAAGAAAATGTTCCTCCAACAACTACTACCACCCCTCCTGGTACTACCAGTAGTAATCCTCCAGTTGGGAGTAGTGCACCCAAAAAGTTAGGTGCTTTTGCAAGAGGAACAGAGGTGGGCCCTAGTTTAGACAGGCCCCCTCAACAGACTCCTCTGACTCTGATGGTGGTATAGGATTTGCCACCTTTACCATGGGTCCCACAGCATTGGGCCGGTACAGAATGGAGCCAATAATTAATGGTCAGAAAGCTGTGGCATTTAGGGACACAGGGGCTAGTGTCACCATGGTGGCAGGGAAACTAGTCCCCCTCACCAGCTTTTACCTGAGTTTAAATACCAGGTGACCAACATTGATGGTGTCAGAACAGATCACCCCATGGCCATAGTCAATCTCAGCTGGGAGGGGGTCACAGGCCCAAAAAGAGTGGCTGTGTCCCCAACCTTACCTGTAGATTGCCTGATGGGCAATGATCTGGAAATTTCAGCCTGGGCTGAAGTTGAACACCAAACCCATCTGAGGATGTTGGGTGTCCCTGTGAAGGTTAGTAGGGCTGTGATGGCCACAGCCCCAGCCCAAGATTTTGGAGAGATGGAGCCTGGAAGAATGGCCCACTCTCCCCCAAAAGAGAGCACAAGGGTTGAAGAAAAGTCTTCTTCCCTCCAGACAGTAGGTAAGGGTCAGCCTCCTCAGGGAACTGACCCTACCCCTAGTGAAGGAACTGCCCCAGAGGTAGTCAGGCCTGGCCTGGCCACACCCCTGATGGCAGGGGACCCTTCCAAGGTGGTACCCAGTCTGGAGCAGGTAACCTGCTCCTCTCTACCCTGCCTCAATCAGCCCAGCGCTGCAGAGGTCAGGGAGGTCAGTGGACCCCCCAGGGCCCCCTGTCCAGAGGAACCCCCCCATCAGCAGATTAGGGGCACCCAGTCTAATAGCCCTAGCCAGGTGAAAATTCCTCTACACACTGAGGGATCCCCCATACCTTTATGTAGGGACCTCCCCAGAAGGACTCTGGTAGGCAAGGGCAAACCTGGGACCAGAAGGTTCCAAACCTGCCATGTCCCTCCAGTAGTCCATCCAAAGGGACCCAACCCCCAGCTGTAGGCAGCCAAAGGTTGACCCTTAGAGCAAAGTGCAACTCAGTCATGGAAAGACAGGCATACATGGTGACCAGTGATCTGAGGAAGCTGAGGCCAACATTCCTAGGGCCTCACTTCCCTACTCAGACACCTCACCAGCCTTGTACTTTACCTAAGCACACCACAGGCAGTGATTCCCTATGGTGGAGACCCTCTCATACCCTTAGGATGAGGGATTGCTTAGTGGACCATAAGACAGGGGGCAACCATGCTAGTGCAGGTGCTTCCTTATATGGCCACTTAGTCAATAAAGGCTCAACTGGCCAAGGTTAGCCTTATCTCCTTTCGTTTGGGGGGGTTATGTAGGAAGGTGGAATCTGACTATATGGTTGCCCCCACTTTTTTCCTGGTGTTTTGCTGGTTTATGACTTAGTTGGACTGGGATCCTGCTATTCAGGGCCCCAGTCTATCTGCTTTCTCTGTAAAATGGTTTCCATGTGCCTTAGGCACATCTCTGATTGGAATCTGGAGTGCCCTTATAAGTCCCTAGTATATGGTATACTATGTACCCAGGGCATAGGTACCTCAGAGGCCTACCAGGGGCTGCAGCATGTATTGTGCCACCCCTGGAAGGCCATCCAAAATGACACCACAGGTCTGCTACTGCAGCCTGGGTAAGGTGGTGCATGCACCCCTTACTGTGATATAGGTTACCTATATCACTACATACCTACACACATATAAACCTATAAGTCACTCCTATGGCAGGCCTTGTCAATCCTGAAGGCAGAGTGCATGGCTCCTATGTGAGAGGGTGCCCCTGCATGAGCAGGGCCCCTCTGCAGCGGTCGGAGACCCTTCTCTGATGCTGTTTGTAGTGCAGCCTGACCATATACTCTTAAGCGCATTATAACCTTGCGTTAAATGCTAACTTTGGGATGGCTGCACAGAAACATGTCGTGTTTGGTGTCAAACATCTTGGAATACTACCCCCCCGCCAATTCTGGCGGCGGGGGTAGCATTCCACCCTTCTAGAGGGAGAGACATGTTAACCCTGGCTTGCCCGGTAACTTCTTTCTAAAGCCCTGGCATCACAAAATGGATGCTGCTGCCACAGACACAAGTCTGGCCTCCTGCTGCTGGCTGAAACTCCGGCAGGGGAGGCCTGGACAATAGGTTTCCTGTCGCAGGGAGGTGTAACCACCTCCCCAGACAGGATAATGTGTATTGGGGCTGGGCGGGAGCACTCTCTGGTGCTTTGAAGTCCTGCACTGGGGGCACATTTTGGTGTCCCTGTGCATACCCCAGTTCAAACCGGATCAGGGGCTTCCAGCCCCTGCTTTGGCGTGAACTGGACAAAGGGAAAGGGGTGTAGCCACCCCTCTGCCCTGACCCACCCATAGGTGGGACCACAGAGTAAGTCCAACCCCTAAACTTAGTATAAGTATAGGAACCCAGTCCTTAGGACTTTAGATTATCCCTGGACGAAACTCTGACACAGAATCCTGGACCTTCGACGCTCTACTTAAAGATTAGAGGACAGAAGAATCTCCCTTGGGGTCAAGGAGTGACTCCCCTGCTTGGCAGGGACCAAAGAAGCAATTGTCCGGTCTGCATCGCCTAAGCTCCCGTCGGACGCCGAAGTCTTTGCATCACCAGAGGTGGATTTCCAGACTTCCCCGAGGCTGCCCTGAGTCCCCAGCAAAGCTGAGGCCCGTAGCTGTCGTGGGTAACGTGGAACCGTGACCCCTGGACACCGCACGCATTTGCAAGTGCATCCTCTTCTGGGTCTCCCACGAAGTCGTGCTTTGGGTTCCGAGTAGCCCTAGCCTCCAGCACCAACTGCACCGAAGATCACTGGCCTCCACTCCACGAGTGTCCTGTGAGCCAGCTTCACGTGCACCGTCTCGAGGCTCCTTCGCGGTCGCTAGCCCGTTGGCTAGTAGCCCTTCACGAAGGCCAATCTTTTTCTACTTGGGCTCCCTGGTTGCTCCAGGCTTGCCCTCACTTACCCTTGCTGGGTGAGTTCCTCAGACCTTGCTGGTCTGCACAATCGTCAATCTTCATCGTCATCGAGACTTGCCGTTGCCAAGGCTTGTTGGGTCCAATCCGGTCGCCGACACTTCAGCACTCAACAGACATCGTGTACCAGCCCGAATCCTGCTCCTGGTCGCCGACAACGCCTCCTGGACCTCGTGGCTGAAGAGTCAAGACGACCGTCAACCTACCTGTAGCACTCGACATCGGTGGGCATCTGCTCATCGCCTTCCTGGTCACTGGCTAGTGACCCAGACTCTGTCCCCTCTGCTTTCAGGTTCTTCAGATCTCCGATCCACCCTTGGATCCACCCGGACACTTTTCACTTGGTCGCCAGCAGCACTTTGCAGCAGATCGCCATTCAAATCGACGACGAAACCCGACCCCGAAAGGCACCTATGCACCCGGCTTCCCTGGGTGAGGTAACAAGAGTACTCCGGTGCTCCCGTGGGTAGAGACTCTAGAACGACCTAGTTCTCAAAGGGTTTGCTCCAAGTCCTTCTTTAAGTGTCCCTTTTCTTTAAATTCCCAACCGCGACTTTCTCCATAGAAGTTAACGGCGATTCGCGGCTGTGTTACTACACTGCACGCGTCCCCCGTGGGTCCCCTGTGTCACTACCTTGGGTGGTTCCTTGTGGTCCAAGCACTTCTAGAGGCTCTAGGCCTAGTGTCTAGCTCAGTCGTGGTTCTTATACCACTTTATTGGTATATGGTTTGGTACGCCCCTAGGGCCCAAACGTGTATTTGTGCTATTACTGTGTTTAAATAACTTATAACTTATGTATTTCGAACTCTAGCCTCATAAAGAGACTAGAGGGGTGTGTTTAGTAATAAATACATATATTTTGAATATATACCTGGTGTGGTGCTCTTTCATTTGGTCACTCAAGAGATTATAGACTGGTAAAACAAGCTGCTTTACATTCCTTCAAGACTTAGCCTGAAGGCTGCTCTCCATAGCTACCACTAGGATAGCTTTCAATAAAGGTTGTCTTTAACCTATCTCCAATAAGGGGTTGTTTGGACTGGTGCAAGGTGCCCACTATAATTAGTGGACAGCATATGCCAGGCCAACTTCTCACACCCACCTTTGGCTAACTTCATCCAGCCTACTTCAGGTGTCAACACTCGATCTGCAACATTGCTTTGAAAGTTCACTTGCCTGTGAGTTAAGTGCTCTCCACCCTTGAACATTGGACAGGGTCATTTTAACGCTCCCTGAGTGATGATCTATCCCAGAAGTATCCTACTCCTGTTGTCCTGGTCCTAAGGACTTTAGAGCAAAGGTATGTGCAGGAAGAAACCCTCTATCTGAATGTGTACAACCACATGATTTGTAAATTCCCCCTGGGATTGATAGGCCTTAATGGTGATAAGCTGCATGTTCTCCACTTCCACCAAGCAACTGCGGGGTCTTGACCCGGAAATGCCTCCTAATCAAGTATCCCCAATCAAATATCTCTGTGCATGTTGAATATGGATTCTGTTACGGTGGGGACTCTGCCTGTAAGTGGATTGAAGAACTAAGCACATGGTTGTCCCGGTTGGTTATGCTCCTTTCAGTGACAATGTCCAGATCCTGGCACCCATATTGGGCATAGCAAGGAAGACAACCCGCAGAGACGCCCTTGGACGTGTAGGAAGCTAGGTTACTGTTGCAGTAACCCCTCCCCCCCACACTTTTTGACTTCTGATGCACTTTGACTTGATGTGACCTGGGTCCCTGCCAATCAGGTCCCCAGAGCCTGTGTTCTTTCCCAAAACTGTAGCTTGTGCCCCCAATTGGCACCACTCTGGCCACATGTCAGTCCCTTGTAAAAGGTACCGTGGGTACCAAGGGTACTGTGACCAGGGAAGGCCTATAAGGGCTGCAGCACATAATGTGCCACCCTTAGAGGTCCTGTACCTTAACACACACACACTGCCATTGCAGGCTGCGTGTTTTGGTGCAGAGAAAAGTGATGAGTCGATATGGCACACATACCTGTGTGCCATGCCTGCAGCCCACTGCCTATGGTATAGGTAAGACACCACTCTAGCTGGGTGCACTACACCACTGGTGAGGGTACAGTTGCACGAGCACTGTACCCCTATAGTGTCTATGTCCATTCTAAGACATTGTATGTGCAGTAAAGCCATTAAGACTATATGGTCTGGGAGTCTGTCATTACGAACTCCACAGCACCATAATGGCTTTACTGAATTCTGGGAAGTTTGGTATCAAACGTCTCAGCATAATAAACCCACACTGATGCCAGTGTGGGATTTATTATACAATGCATTCAGAGTGATGAGAAGCTGACAACATTTTGCAACCATCAATAACAATACAAATATATTTAAAGGATAAGGAACACTATGTATTAATTTCAGCGTTGTATTGTCACCATTGAGCTGTGCATCTGAGGGACTATTTGCTACATAGTTAATACCATGGGATTCGATTTTACATTGTATCCCAGGACAGAGGATACTCCTAGGTAGCACACTAGAAGATTATTTAATGTGTAAATGAAATAACTGAGGTTTTTTATGCCAAGAACCATCTCGGTGTATGTCTTCTTGCACGCATCCTAAAACCCACCTGTTGCAGTCCTCAGTCATAAGCACACACTTTCATACCTTCCTACGAGAAGGTAGCCTTACACTTGTCCTTCCACCCACCCATTCTACCGTCGGTCCTTCCGTCTTTCCTTGATTACTGATCATTTCTTCCTTCCTTGCTAAATGTTCTTACCTCTATCCTTTCATTCTTACTTTCCATCCTTCCTTCCTTCCTACCTACCTTCCTTGCTAACTTCCTCTCCCTCACTTCCTTCCTTCGTTTTCCCTTTCCTCTCTTCTTCACACACTGTTCCCTCCCTGTTTGTTTCTTCCTTTTTCCCACTTCTCGTTTCTGTGCTTTCTACATCCCATGATTACCTTTGACCGGCTATGCTTCCCTCCAGTTCTTCCTACCACCCATCTTTCCCCTTCCCTTCTCTGCTACCATCTCTTTCCATACTTCCTTTCTTCCTAGTTTACTTTTCCCTCATTCCTTGCTTCCCTTCTCCTTTCCTTTTTTTCTTCCTCCTCACTACCTTCTCACTCCTTCCCCCTTTCCTTCATTCTTTCCTCATTGAAAGATTTGGCTCTGAGTGTCAAATTGACCAGGTTTGTCTCACAACTCATTAGTGTCCTAGAAGTCCCGCTTGTGATTCTGAATTACTTTCAGTTTTAGTGTTTTTACCCAATATCAATGGCATCCAAAACTTGATTTTGCTCATTTGATAAGCTCAGTCTTCCAGATCGAACATCTTACAGTAATTTGCATTCCTATGCTAGTTACACAATGACATCAGTCCTACACAGCCCATGATATTTTGTTGGCAAGACAGGACTTGTTTTATTTTTCCATAACAACCAATAGCCGCTGTATTTATTTTGCTTTAAACACTGAACACTTCTGAATGCTAGGGATTGAAACCCCTGTTTTTTGTCTAACCTTGGAGACTGCCAGAGGTCAAGTGCTGGAAAAGAGATGCTATTGCAATGTCCAGAGATTTGAAGCTCCCCTATGCAGAAGCCCAGTGAGGAAAGAAAGGTATGCCTGCAATCTGGAACTAGTTGTAAAAGCAGGCACTCTTCCAGCACCCTTGACAAACCACTGGAAAGATGGGCTCGCGGTGTGTGTTTCATATTGAAAATTTGGTGTGGTTATAAAAGAAGCATCAAAGTCTACGACTTGCGGTCGAGACAGATGTGCAGCAGAGTAGCAGCGTGCTCTCCAACCACAGAGTACTGAGATTCAGAGAGCCAAACAGGATGAAAACAACATTACTGGCTGTCGACACAAGCCTACAACATATTTACTTGCCAGTATATCAAAATGTTCATTGGAGCAGCTCGGTGTCTCCTGTGCTTGATTAATCAAACGTTTCAGTAGCAACTTCTCTGAAAAGTATTTGCCAGGCCTCCTAAGTAGCCTATGTGACTTGTAGCACTTTATAAACTCAAAATACAAATAAATAATAAATATATCTGACTTCTATTTGCAGATCACTCTGATACTTGTGAAACCACAAACCGTGCATGTGTGCCAAATTCTCTAATTTACATGCCTGGTATGTGCAGGGTTCCTACGAAGACCCAACGTGTTTTGTGAAACTGTGTAAGGTATTTAACGAAGGGTCAATTCCGTAAAAACGTGTGATGGAAGAGGAGGGCAGGAAGTTGATCGGTCGTTACAAACCTTCACACATTTTCTCACACCTTGATTTCCTCCAGAGGGAACAATCCATTGTCACCTTCGTCCTCTCCTTTCTACACTATGTACTATAACTTTGTGTACCTGAGTTCCAAGGTGCTCTTTGTGACGTCCAACCACCATGCCCTGCTCCCTTGCCAAGATCACTGCTCAGCATAGGCACGTTGTATAAGCTGACACCAAATGCTGCAGCCACGGAAGCCACTAGGAGATGGTATGTAATGGCGAGTGCTACCCTGTCTACCTTAAAACGTTTGCTTTACTGGCATATGTAAGCGCAACATAAGTGGAGCCACCTCCAGCCCTCCCGCACAAAACCCTGTCCTTCCCATATAAGTTACATTATAAGCATAAACTCTTCCAATCATGCACAGCAAGCTGTAAAGGCTCTTATCCAGCCACCCAGAAAAGCACCACATGCATCACACCCACTTTATGAAGCACTATATAAAGTTACAATAGAATACAATACAGGGAAAGGACATTATGTCAACTGTGTGCATGTCTCTGGGAGCAAGACGCATGCAGCTCTTAGGATATGAGGTTGACATCAGTGCATATTGTTATTTAAATCTTAAAAGTCTGGTTTGTATGAAGAGAATGGGATGGATAATGAACATTGCCGACTGGATGAAGGACAACTGTCTCATGCACAACACGGACAAGACAAAAGTCTCATCGTTGGGAACAACACTTCACCATGGAATGATGCATGGTGGCCTGCTGAGCTTGGCCCTTCCCCCGCCCCGACAGACCATGCCCGCAAGCTCAGCATTACCTCAGACAGCAAACTATCTACCAAGAAACAGGTTAATGCAGTCTCATCTGCCTGATTCCGAACCTATGCATGCTCTGCAAGATCTTCAGGTGGCTCCTAGTCAACACCAGAAGGACCGTCACGCAGGCCCTCGTCACCAGCCGGCTGGACTACGGGAACACACTATATGTAGGAATCACCACACGCCTCCTGAAGAGACTACAGACAATACAAAACTCAGATGCAAGACTCATCCTTGATCGCCCCAAACAGACCCACATCACACCCCACCTCAGGAAGCTACCCTGGCTCCCGATCCAGAAGAGATGCCAGTTCAAGATGCTGACCCACGCATACAAATCCCTTCACAACGAAGGACCTGCATACATCAACAAATGCCTTCCACCAACCGACCATACACTTACGATCCGCCTCCCTCTTTCTCACAGACACCCCCCCCGGATCCGCCCAGGCAAAAGCGAAGGTTGCTCCTTCTCACACCTGGCGGCAAAGCTTGGAACGACCTTCCACTATACCTCAGGACAGCCTCTTCACTCCAGCAATTAAAGAGAGGACTCAAGGCCTGGCTGTTCAAATGACCAGACCACCACTAAGCAGTGAGCAACTCCAGCGCCTTGAGACCCTCACGGATGATTTGCCATGCTCTATAAACATTATAAAAAGCATCTCTTATCGGGAAGCAAGCTACAAAAGTTTCCCTAAGATCAGCTTCTTTTACCTTACTTCTGTAAACTTTTATATCGAGATGATATTATTGAAAGGCAAAGCATTGATGGCATCAAATCATATTTATTTTGTAAAATGGCTCATGGCATTGTAATTCTTGAAAATGGCAATTGTACCTAAAGTGCGAATCCCAATGTAGTGACGCAGCCCTACACTTTAGGCAGCTACCCTGTAAGGGTCTCTTCTGACACTCCCTCCTCATGGCACCAGACACTGGCAGCTGATCAGATCCCCACAGTCATTAAACTGAGTGTCCCACACACTCACAGCAAGCCAAAGTGATGCTGTTTTTAAAAAATGAGAACTTTGGGGATGGTCCTCTCAATGTTGAACAGCTATGCCATGGATCTGTATCTCATGGGCTCCTCAGCATATTTTGCATTGGAGGCTTAATCATTTTGTGTTAGATATCTGAACTTGTGGTTCTGCATTTTAACACAGGCCTAGGTCTTAACACAGGCCTAGGTAACTGCCTTCTTTCCAAGCACTGCTCCTTCAAGACCTTGATGGCTCTGTCTCGCTCATTAACCTTAGTACAGATGCCTGCATGAAATGCAGTTGATGTTCTTGATTATTTTGTTGGCTGGTATTACCTGATAGTTTGAAGTATTATTTGAGCCATCAAGCATATTGTCTGTTAATGGGCTCTTTTGCTTCTTTGAAGTAAGTGTTTTCTCCTGGATGGTTCTGTTTCAAGAAGGACATTTCGGAAATCCCTCTTATTAGGGCTCCTCTGGCCAGGGTCATTCAGGAATTAACACTGACTGTTGTTACAACGGCTGCAGCATCCATTTGTATGCAGGCAATTTGCATTACTGATGCAGAGTGATGGTGATAAAAATGAGACGAAAAAGGCAAAATGTGGTAGGAAATATTCATAGGTGAAACAGGAAGACTGAGCTGTATTTTATCAGATGGCATCACTATGAGGAATATTATATTTTCAGGTTGAGCCATCTGTACTAGTCAGTTTGAGCCATCTGTACTAGTATGTTAATTCCCTTCCCGCACACACAAAAACACTAGCTTTGGTGCCACTGCAAAATGTGGAGGAGAGTAAGAAAGAAACATTTTTTTGGATGACACGTTAGTACACAGAATATTGGAAGCTTGAAAGAGATGGCACACAAGAAAGTGTAAAATACACACTCGTACTCATAAAACCACATTTCCCACAGAAGTCACAGCCCCAGCCACTAGAGGACCAGTACGGTCAGGTTTGAAAACATCCATTTATCTATTGCAGCTTGTGTTGCAGTCCTTTTCCGGCCGCCGCAGAGGCTGCATTAAAAAAATGGATGTTTCCGACCGCCCATAGGGCAGTTGCATCCTAATTAGGCGGGTGGAACCGCCGATTGATAGGTGAGCGGATTCCATCCCGCTATGGTGTCGGTCAGAAGGTTGTCCAGCCGACATCGTAATAGCCCTATGTCTCAGGAATCTAGTATGGATTTTCCAAACAGCAGCCTGCAGGAGTGTGTGTGTCTCTCTCCCTCTTCAATCCCTTTTCTCCTTAGACTGGGTCTTCCTTAACATCCTACACCTACTGCAAGTTGTTGAGTCTACAACTAGGGGAAGATAGAGGAATTAGCATTGACATCCACTTGCTTGCATTAGTATGTCTCTGTCAGTGACCCCACGCGGCTATCGTGGCGTGCGGAGGAATCCTCTATCCGGTTACTATACTTCATCAACCAAATAAATTCATTTGATCTACGGATAAGCATATTGTAATTAAAATAAAAAGGATGATTGATATCGAATTGGACGCCAGTTTTATCACAACTCTGGGTAGGTGGTGCTATACACTTCTTGAATTGGAGACTTATTGTTTAAGTTCATCCTTGCTGTTGGCTAGATGTAACGAATGCTCTACAGCCTGCAGCGGTTATAGAGAACTCTTGATCTTCCAATTGAGAGATATAAGAAATCAACTTTGATCAATTGTGGCCCCTCTTCCTGACGAAGGCACTGCCCTGTGCCGAAACGCGCGAACATAACAGTCCACTATCATTGTGCCACATTGTTTCTTTATAATTATGAAAATCCGATATTAATTGTTATTTTTGTCCTTGTTAAAAACAAAGAAAACTGTAAATTTTTATGTATGTCAGTTATGAGTTGTATGAATGAAGATGAATGATTGAGTACACATGGGGTGCTGTTTTAGTATGAAATGAAAAAATAATTTTTTTAGTATTTAATTGATCATTAATAAAAATAATTTCTACTTTGTTAAGAAAAACAAACATTGTTGGTTCTTCTTTAGTTTTTCATGTATATTGCTGAAATTGTATGATGTTGGTATTATTGTTGCCTTAAGTCTGTACACTAGATCTGTCAGTGACAAGAACAGATTGAAAGACCCCACAAAATGGAGTGTGATGCTAGGCCGCTGCAGGCAATGGCACACACGATTAGAAAGAGCGTAGATGATCTGTTGGAAATTTTGACATTTTTGCCGCATCACCCCACATTTGTTTGCCTTTTTGCTGAACCCCATATTTTCTTGGCTATAGAACTCTGTGCACTTTATCCCTGCTAACTGGAGGTAAAGGGTTAGTACATGTTATCTCTGCCTATGGACCAGCTACAAATTTCTTTTTTGGTCTTTGTTGAAATTTTATTACAAGCCCAATTCATTGTTGTGCTTTGAAGGGAAGGGGAAGGGGGTTGGGAGAATATAAGAAAAGAGAGACTTGCGTTATTGGAGCTGCTCAGTGGCTATACGACACTGCATTACAGGTTCTGTCACTTCTGAGACCTTCTACACTTGTGAGATCGATGTGCACTGGACCAGAACCTCTGGTTTTGCGATGATGCAATGCACTGGAAATAACAAGAGGAGACAGTTACCATCAGTACACTAACAGGTCTCTACATACAATGATCAAGCATTAACCTCAGTGATATGCACTTACAGGTTTCAACAGCTGCACGGCATGACAGCAGAATAACCAAAATCACAGCTTGGAGTGTTTCACGTCCAGGTATAAACTCGGAATATAGATTTGAGTTACTTGCACTCACAGGGATTAACTCGGAACAAAGGTTTGAGTTACTTGCACTCCCAAGGATACACTCGGAACACAGGTTGGAGTTACTTGCACTCCCAAGGATACACTTGGTACACAGGTTGGAGTTACTTGCACCCCCAAGGATAAACTCTGAATAAAGGTTGGAGTTACTTGTACTCCAAAGGATACACTCGGAATACAGGTTGGGGTACAAGTTTCATGCATATAATAAAGACTCTGAAGTTCTTACTCTTGGCACTACTGTTCCTCAGAGAAACACAAAGCTCAAGTCTTTAATCTTTGCGCAGTAACAGTTCTAGTGCCAAGGTTGCAGGAAGGGTCCGGAGTATAAACACACAAGAAGCGCTGGAGTAAATCACAGAGCGTGTATGGAGAAAAACGTCTATAGTCTTTGAAGTAGTGGATACTCGGTCATGCCTACTGTTATAGGAGGATTAGTGCTCATTAACCTGACATTAAGTGCTTGGCCTAATAATTCCTCTTGACTGAAGTTCAAAGAACATCTCAAGGCTTTGACTCAGGGAGTCGCAGGGGGTCAGGAGTAGCTGTGAAGGAGGGAGAGAGGAGGAAGATGTCAAGGGAGCTGAAGCCACGCGTACCACAGGTTCAGATGGACTTGAAGGAGACTGGAGCTCGTCTCATTTCTGGCAGAAGTCTTCAGGTGAGTGTGCAAAGTGATGCCTCTTCAGCAGGGAGCGAGGCCAAGCCACAATTCGGGGTTGGGCAGGGTTTATATACCCTGAAGACTCAACGGATGTAGCTAGATCACATGTGGCACGTGGGGCACATAGCTGTCTGGAAGGTTCTCAAACCTTGGAGAAAACATGTGTTAGTACACTCGGTTTCACCTTACAGAATTGGCAGTTGCAACCTAATGAGCCGAACCAAATATCAGGAAACAAATATATTGTTTTTGCTCGAACGTGCATAATTGAAAACAGCACCAAGGCCAGGAACAGCAGGAGCAAGGCTTGCCATTGGCTCACGGGATTCTGAGGGAAGCTTGCAGGGATTCAATGAAAAACCACACCAAGGCCCTAGTAACAGCGGGTGCAGATAATCTATTGGTTCACAGGTTCTGGGGGACGCTTTCAGGGATTTAAGCTCAATGCAAATACTCAAGCATAATGGAATCACAAGTTTTGGGGAACATCAGTCATGGTATGGTAGCGTGTCATAGAGCACCACTGGGGTATTACTACATGAGCCCTGCTGCTAGACCACTACGCAGGGGTCACATGAAGGGGTCATGACAGAAAGGGGCTGGAGGGGGTCGAGACATGAGGTTACATGGATACCTTCTGTTATCATAACCAATAAGGGTCCCAGTGCATTGCCAAGTTCTGGAACGCCTTACTTCAAAATTTGGAGGTTATAAATTGCCTGTCAATGTTACCATACCTAGACTGGTGGGCAAACTGAGAGTCTGAATCAGACCATGGAAGTATATTTGTGGTGCTTTCTAATGCATTATGCAGAACAGTGAGCACAGTGGACACCAACAACTGAGTTTTCATGTAATAACACAATGCCCACATCATTACTGATTCACATGTACAGCCCCAGCCACTAGATGACCAGGACACTCGGGCACACTTCCGGGTCAATGGCAGCAAAACAG
Source organism: Calotriton arnoldi (assembly GCA_963921515.1). Classification (NCBI taxonomy): domain Eukaryota; kingdom Metazoa; phylum Chordata; class Amphibia; order Caudata; family Salamandridae; genus Calotriton; species Calotriton arnoldi. Next base: position 1,381,367 of record CAWUFW010001341.1, read on the forward strand.
GTATTTAGACTTCATATATAGAGTCCCCTTGTCTGGTAAAAGCGGTTGTTGTGACTCTTCGCTATTCGCTTTAGTTTATAATTAGTTTATTATGTCCCTTCACCCTTTGTTGTTTTCTCCTTTGTTTTATTCTTCTCTGGTTCTCTTACAAGCTTCGTTACCCACTTATCAGGGCCTCCTCCCTCCCGGAGCAGCACTGGCTTTTCATCTTCTGCTCCTGAGTGGGACTTGCAGCATACGAGGCACTAGTTAGAGCATCTCTTCTGCTTGCACCGGGTAAGTATCAAACTCTGTTATCTTTAAGTATAATTACTTTTTATTGTGAGATCGATGTGCACTGGACCAGAACCAGAGAGTCATCGCGCAAGATGGCTGCAGTCCTGGGAGGCTCCTGCAATCTGGGAGATATATCCGACATCTGCATGATTGCATCAGCGTCCGCACTCTACACAGACAGCGCCGCACTGTGATAATTATGCTTGTGACTGACAAGCCGGAAGACTTCGTTATATGCAGAAGCAAAGTACCTTTTTAGAAAGGAGTGACAGTGAGTGAGATGAGGCCTCACTAAAATCACAACCGCCAGCTAGCAGGCCGCAAAACCGGATACAGCCGCCTATGACAGTGGGGTACGTGGCAGAAAAGAAAAGCCGGTGAGATGGCAGGGCACCCGACTTGGTGATCACCATTGGTGCCTATATTCACTGGGGTCGGTCTGGCCCTTTGGGATATCTGGACCGAGCGGATGGAGCACACACTCTGGAAGGGCTGACGTATGTTGCGCCACAAGCCCCGGTAGGACCATCTGGGGTGGCTGCGCACTGCAATGTTGGAATGTGTGGCCTTCCTTGATGTATGAGGGGACTGGCTCTGGATCGGACGTTGCCAGGTGCGGATCTCTGCTGGAGCGCTCCCTCTCATGTGGATAAGGGGCTTCAGTCTGCTCATGCCCTCCCCTGAGAGGAGAGGGCGGGATTGCCACTGAGCTCCTGCCAGGAGTCTTGGACCCCCTGAACTGTTGACTGATCAGGGGAGTCCCTAACCCACTTGGCCAGCCAAATGATTGTGCTCTGCAATCAACTTTCAGTCTGTGTTGAAGTGCCATTGTGGACAACAGAGTCCCTCTTCGGCCCAATGTGGAATCTACCCAGACATGAGTAGCCTATACTACATCTACGGTGGCAGGGCGCTCTACCCTGGGGTCCCTGGAGATGAGTAGCGACAAGGTCTGAACTGTTAAGCCGGTAGAGTATCCTACGGAATAAACTGGACAGCCATGGGGGAATGGGAAAAAGCAGACAATAAGCAATCAATATTGTGCTTTGAGCCCTGTCGTGGCTGTAGAATACCATTGCAGGAGGTGGCGGCTGGCAAGTACCCTAGCGCGACCTCTGGCCTGAAAACTGACAGGGAGGACAAGAAAGTTCTGGTAAAAGTGATGCAGGAGAGCCTGGTCTCTAGGAACTCCAAAATAGGCACGCTTAATACCTGCATGGACTCCATTACGAGGAAGTTAGATAAACATGATAAGCACCTAACTGAGGAGGAATGAAGAATTTCGACAGCGGAAGAATCTATTACCACTAGAGGAAAAACAGTGCACAATATGGAAAAAATCTTTCACATCAAAGCCGCCAAAAATGAAGACGTGGAATTCAGATCCCACTGAAATAATGTCTGCATTCCAGAAACAACCAACAAAGGCTGCATGGATGACTATGTGGAGGAGTTGCTTCTAGAGACTTTCAGATCAGAAGCCTTCTTGAGGCTGCTAGTGGTGAAGTGAACACACAGGTCTTTAGCAGCTAGGCCTTCGGTAGGTGACCCTGATGGGTGCCCCGGCATGCCCCATCATGGCCCAGCTACTAAATGTCCATAACAGAGATGCAGCGCTCCGGCTGGCCAGGTAAAAGAGAAATTTTGCCATCAATGGCTACAACATTTCTTTACATCCTAATTTCACTATTGCCACAAGAGGCCAGAAGGAAATTCCTACCTGTCAAGCCTCAGTTTCTCAAGGCTATTATTCAGTACGCCATGCTATGCCTGACCCGCTTGATAATCGCACATGAAGTTGAGCAACAGGTTTTCCAGACCCCCCCAACAGACATCTTACTTTCTTAGGAAACTACCCCAGAAAGAGTGGCACAGTAAGACAAGCCCTAGCTGTGATGTCTCACCACTACGACAGATAGATTCAAACTAACAAGGCTACCACATATGCCACCTGGGAAACATCCTGAACAATGACTCCGGAACAACGAGTTCCGGAGTCACGCAAGCGGAACAACGACTTGCCCGAACAACGACTCAGCCTTAACCACGCATGTGCGTGGTTAAGGCTGAGTCGGTCTAGTGTTCGGGCAGGGCGGAGTTCGGAGGAGCGTCGAAGAGGAACAGGTAAGAGGGATTAAGTTTCAGGGGGTGGGGGAGTTTAGGGTTAGATTTTAGGGGTTGGGGTTTAGTTTTTAGGGGGTATGGGTGTTCGTATTTATTTAAAAGGTGGGTGAATTAATTTATAAGGAGATCGATTTAAGGAGGTGGGGATGATCGTGGATATTTTTTTAGGGACGGGGAAATTAGTTTTATGGGGGTTGAGTACGTTTATTAAGGGGTGTGTGGGTGAACGTGTATGTTAATAGGGTGGGGGGAATTAGAAATTAGGGTTTAAAGGGGATAGTGTATAATTTAAGAGTGGGGGAATTAGTTTTTAGAGGGCGGGGGGTTTGGGGTTAGTATACAGGGGTTGGGGGGGTTTGGGGTTAGTTTTAAGGGGGTGAAGGTGATCGAGATTGTTTTAAGGGTGTGTTGGTAATCGTGTATATTTTTAGGGTGGGGGGAATAAGTTTAGTGTGTGTGGGTAATCGTGTTTAATTTTAGGGTGGGAGTAATTAGTTTTTAAGGGGAAGAGGGATCGGGGAACTAGATGGAAAGCATTTTTTTTTAACACGCATTCCTTTACCACGAAAAATCGTGGTAAAGGAATGCGTGATAAAAAAAATCGTGGTTTAGACGAGGTCGTGGTTGCGACCTCGTTGTTAAGGAAGTCGTGCTTGGCAAACTCGTAGTTGGAACATAAAACCATGCCACCTTTGTGACATTAAGGTCTTCCTCACACATTGCCCTAAAGCTAATCTTTTTAAAAATTGACCTGTTACAGTTCCACTTGTAGAGACATACCCTTCGGGAAAGGGTCCATACCACTTCTTTTCTGGCTACCCATCAAGCTTTACTAAAGGTGCTGTGGCATGCAACTCCACTGACACTGGCAACTACTGCATGTGGGGGGAACCCGCCAGCTTCTCTAATGACCGCCAAGAGAATTACCCAATTTGTTCTAGTTAGTATCTAATCTATGCTAATCACATTGCTTTTTGATAATTGTGGGAGATGTTTCTGGTTGTATGGGGAAGGGGATGGGGATTGTCCTGGTGGGATTGGGCCATCAGTGTGGGTGGGCTAGGGAGGGAACGGTACTAGTTTTTGGCACAGATTTACATCACAATTTTATTGTAGGAGGCAGTGGCACTCCTGACAGTCTCACACACCTGTTAGACTTTCAATAACCAGCAGTAAGAACATGCAGCCAACCCCCAACATACTTATTCTAGGCGATGATCGTGCTACCCCCTTATCTTGACTGACCTAGAATTTCAGGGGGATGCGTAACCTACAAAAAAAGGCAGATGTTCTCCTTTCTGGATAGGCATCAAATCTCTGTAGCGTTACTGTGGAAGAATCATTTTGACCCACAAGCAGACCACGCATTTGTGAAAAGGTGGGCAGCCCACTGCTGTTTGACTTAATCCTCATATACCAGGGGAGTGGCTATATTGATCAAGAAGGGTACTCCCTTCACTATGCTGGGGTCCTGATCGGACGACCTGTGAGGATTCATGTTGTTATGGGGAGATAAGGGCCTGCCCAACTCACTCTGGTTAATTGTTATCGCCCTACTACTGATTGCCCCAGGTTCTTTAATGCCCTTTGGGGAAGGTGCTATCCACCAACCCCAGTTCATGGCTCTGGGGAAGCGATTTCAACTGATCCTGTCAATATATAATGAGACTCTCTAAGGAACAGCACGAGCATTGCAGTGTTCATATTTCCGCCCGTTGATAGAACTCTACGGAATCCTGCGGAGTAATTATGTAACTACGTGGAATTGCACAAATTAAAATTCTGTGAGTTATGGCCATCTCTAGTCATGACACAGCTTTGGATAGACATCCTAAGAGTTAAGATTTTGATATGGATTAAAAAACATTTTTGGTGGCTAGCCATAGCCATGGATGCTAACGAATATGTCCAATCTGTATTCAGAGAAAACAGATCACCAGAAACCTCAGGGTTGTTGGTAACCTTACCCGTTCCCCAAAAGGCTTCTGAAAACATTTCCATGGATTTCATGGTGGAATTGCTGCCTGTCTGTCGGTTCAACATGCTGCTCGTGTTTGTGGATTATTGAACAATAATGCATTTTTTTTGCAAAGGCGCACCCCGTGCTTCTAGGTTAACAACCAACTTTTTAAACTTTATAGTTTGTTTGCATGGACTCCCAATTAGCATAGTGACTGACTGAGAATTACTAATTATGTCCCATTTCTGGAATACTTTTTGAGCACTTCTTGGAATAATTATTATGTTATCCACAAGTTGGCATCCACAGACAGCCAATCTGAACAAGTAAACCAGTCTATGTAGCAATACTTTTGTTGTGACATTTTACAATTTGTAGGGTCCTGGATGGACAGTACCAGTATCAATGAATTTGTGTATATTCATGCAACACATATGTCAACTGGTTTCCCTTCTTTGTTCTTGCTGTGGGGGCCACCATGGAGTCTTCCTGAAATCTTGCCAGAGGTTCCCTCTTGTCCCCAGGAAAGGCGGATACTCATGAGGATTTTTTTTTTTAATCTACAGTAGCCCAAAAGTGATGTAATTAGTATGTGGGCAGTCATTGTTGCCCTTTCCCCACATATCAGCCAGGCTTTGGCTCTCCACCCACCATCTAACCTTACAAGGACCATCCAAATGTAAATCTTCTTTCATTGGATCATTCCTAACTATGTTACATGTGAATAAGTCAGCTGTTTGTTTAGTTTACGTTTTTCATCATCCCTGAGTATCTAAGCAGTTTGTGATGCGCCCCTGCCCAAGAGAGCTCATCTGAATCCCAAATTAAAATATCCTACCTCTGTAATTTCTCCAAAAGCAGAAAAGGTGCATGTTATGAAATGGATTGCAAAAACTCAAGAATTTGGAAGGACTAAGTATGGTATTTAAATTGTAAACTCAGGAATTTGGAATTGAAGACCAACCTTGAAAGCCAGCAATCCATAGTCATGCTTCTATGATGAACTTTGTTACCTCACCCTGGGGAGGGAATGTCTTTAGAGGGGCAAGCACTGTCAGAGCCCTTGGGTGGGTCAAGAACCACTTCACCCATTGCTATACCAGGTGGGCCCACACAATATAACTCTTCGCCTAAGTCTGCCAAAATGCCCCCATTGTGGTTGCATTTGCCTAAAAGGAGGAAGCTGGTTCCCAGAGTTGACATGGGAGATGGTGTTGTTGGTTGTGGCATTTTTTGGCAGAGATAAGGGAGTGTTGGGTAAAACGCTGTCCTGCCAGACCGATATCTTGGATCCCGTAGATGTCTCGTACGATCTCGTTGAAGCAAGGGGAGGGTCTTGCTAATAAAGGAGGCACACCCTAGATTTAACTGCTAATAAACTTCCTACAGGAAACCACTTGTGGGAGAGCGAGTGGCTCTCATTCAGTCCCACATTTCCCCCTATGTCTAGGTCTTTGTTAACATCCATGTCCTAGTGCAAGGGGTTGAGTTGACCTCTAGGAGGAGATGGAGGAACTGGCCTCTTTACCCACATACTCTCATTGCTGTCTCTGTGAAAGCCTCTTCCTACCTGCTTTTCTGTTTAGTTTGCAGTCCTGATTTTCTTGATGTCTCTTTTGAGGCCACTGCACTCACATACAAGGGCTGTCCATAAGTAAATTTGATCTAACTCGAATCAAATCCTGCAGAATAGTACAGAATAGTACAAGAGAATCACACAGAATCACCTTCCTCCATTTCATTTACATAACCGACAAGGCCCTGAGAAAAAATACACACATTGTTTAATTGTGATGCCAATCTAATGCCTACGGATGAAGGTTAAAAGATAATATTATTACTTCTCAGGATCTCTTGATTATGTCTTCAGTAGACCCTGGATTGCAGAGTTGATTGGAAATTTCAGAATTGTTGGATTTGTAAGGTTTTTTAAATGCTAATTTCTAACTATAACGTGCCTGAAACCTATGGTTTTTTCAGTGAATTTCAAAAGTTTTTTAAATGCTAATTTCTAACTATAACGTGCCTGAAACCTATGGTTTTTTCAGTGAATATATATATATATATATATATATATATATATATATATATATATCCTTTAGCAATTCTCCCAGCAGGGAGAAAAAATGGAGCGCACTCAATGGAGCATTTTCATAGTCGTTCTTATTTAATCCACAGGTAAATAGGCAGCATTACAGCATTAACACCAACGCGTTTCGAGCTCCCTGAGCTCTTGTTCACGGTTACTATATATATATATTCATCCAAACTCTGCATAAACAGTGTGGCGCGCACTCGAGTAAGAATTAAAAGGTTACTTTATTATAGTCCCGTGCTGAACATATATATATATATATCTATATCAGAAACTCTCCACCCAATGTGAGAGAAAGCTGCACACACGGTATGGCGTTGCACACTCCTTTATTCAAATCTTAAAGCTGCACCAATCCTGACGCGTTTCGGTCTCATCAGACCTTGATCACAGGTGACGGCTATCATGCACTGATGACTAACCACAGTCTCAATTTCACAATATATGGTACTTGCCCCGTGGCTCCCTCGTGGGTTGCTGATGCATGATGGGACCTGTAGTTTGCCAAACAGCTTCATATATCCCTAGTGGGCAATCACATAAAGTGTCCAATACAGCAAAAACAGGTCAAATCTGTCGGAGTATCAGCTGTAAACTGTCCTTAACCTAAAGGCTGCTCGGATCCAAGCCGCACTAATTCACGGCGGTGCGACAGCCTTGTGTCACTTCACCGACTTCCTTGAAATAGCGTTCCAAAAGAAAAAAAATCAAAACCCCAATTTACGAATCGCAAAATATGTACAAAGACCCCCCCCCCCCATTACCAATTATTGATTACTTAGGATTAATATTCTTCATACTTATTAAGCTACTGATGACATTGCAGCAAGTCAACCGTGTTGTTGAGAAGGTGTGCTGAACCAGTGAGAGCCATTTTAGACATGACAAGCCAAAATACACAGAAAGAGGTAAGAGACAGAAAGAGGGAGCACATTTTCTGATGTTGAGTCTTGCCGACAACAGTAGCAAACAGTCTCCATCCGTGCCTAAAGACATGAAAAGTCATCTCTGGTAACGCATACTCAAAAAAATCAATGCCGTCTGTGTTAACCAACGCAGCACTGAGGAGAAGAGGAAGCAACAAACAGGAAAAAATATAGCAACCAAGATGAGAGAAGACGCTGGTGATGGGCCCTCCACAGAACTACCTCCGACATCACTTAAGGACCAACCCTGCAGATTGAATCACTGCCTAGTCAGTCATACTGACACCTCGAAACAACCACCAAGAGACACTGGTTAGTGCAATACCAGCGCAAAAGTGTAAATCGACCCCTATCCTATGCCCATATCTAATCTTGAAGTTCTGTTTCAATTCATGATGGGAGTTATAGTGTTACTTAGCACGTTTGTTATATTTTTTTTATATGGTCCGTATTACAGGCTTAAAAATACTGATGTCAGAGGTGGTCCTTTGAAAATTTGAGTATCATCATAAAAGTCAGGATTGCACTGTTTTTTCCACAGCTGAAGCAACAAAACCTGAGAAATAGGATGGTTCCATGGAGTTTGAAGAAAAAGATGATGTGGGAGAACCCAGGCCTACACCACTCATGGCAAGAATCCTCACCAGCATCAAAGGGATTGATTTAAAAGCACACACACAGGAAAAGCAATGTTGCCTACCACAACCAACCATGCAGGCAATATAATATTAGGATCATTTTTCCAGAGTATAAGACATAGAGGAGTTGGATTAGGGCGGGGCCTGAAAGTGGTGTAGTTGATGAAGATGCCACTCCATTGCAGAAGGAAATTCCATCCTTTGGAGGGTTCCATGCTTCCAATGCTAATAAATTAGGTAAAGGCAATGCCTGGGAAAACAAGTTGGTTGCTTACAAAGAACTATGGAAGATGTTTTCGGAGCAGGTAAAGAAGGGCAGACATCCATGGCACCACAGATAGAGTCTCTAACACAGGCAGGAACAAACGTATGCAACCTAGAGGGGTTTGAAAAGTCTGTAGACCTGCTCAATCAACAGATAGAAAATGGTTAGTTTAGTGGTGATGATGCTAAGGGTTTGCGTCACGTTACACCAGCTTTGGAACTCATGCAAACAAGTCAGGTTACAACAAGGGAGCCGGTCAAGCTTACAGAAAGTGAGGGCACCTCAAGCCTAAGGAATATGTCTGTGGCTGATGAAGGGGCAGCTGCTGGTTCTTCTGCAGAGAGGGTGCTGGGTTGGCTGAGTATGAAGGAGACAAAGGGAGTGAGAAGAAATATTTTTTTATATGAATTTAAGTTTACTTTTCCAAAATTGGTATTCAAAATTCATATCAACATTAAGTAAAAGGCAATGCTGGCATTTCTTGAATTTCTGTCACATTCTTCATCCTATAAATTAACAGATATTTTTGTTAGACGGAGAAACGTTGTAAAAGTCTTCCTTGAGAGTGGCTGATGTGAATACTTATTACATGAAATATCTGTTAGTAATGTCTATTTTGCATTCCCTTCCCTTTGCAATTCATGTAGCTCCAACACCTGTGGGTGCCTTTGCTAAGATAGCGCCCTGGGTGTAAGCGGAGAAATCTTTGGCACCCTTACTGATGGTGGTGAATTAAATATGGCACCGGCCTGGATGTGCAGGGACTGGTCCTGAACACAAACATCCACGGACCGCCTTCAGCTCACCTAAATCACCGATAGCTTAGCTGCCCCACTCAGATGATGGTTTTGTTGATGTGTGCCAGCAGGGGTCAGAGGGTGAAGGGAGGGCAAGGAAGGGTGCTAAAGGGGCGTAAAAACATCACCCGCTGTATGGTAATAAAGGACTAAAACCTCTTTAAACTGTCAAATCAGACAGAAACGGACAAGGACACGGCTGGAGCAAGATGAGAAGGGCCCGCCTGTTGGCATAACCTTAATGCACACAGTCTATGTGCCCCTCAGAAAATTGGCGCCCTGTGCCTGGGCCCAGCTCGCCCGTGCTAAAGGCCGGTCCTGCTGTCGAGGATGGGTTCTCTCTTCATCCTCATAATTGCCAGTGTGCAGGCCTCTCCTAGTTGCAAGATTGCGTAGCAGGCAATGATTTTGCAGCTAGCTTTTAGGCATACTGCAGCCAGCACTTTTGTGAAGTCAACTGAATCCGTCTTTAAGTAGGCTAAATTTACACTACACCACACACTGTGGGGCATATGTACAAGCTTCTATTGCCACCACAACGTCACTTTTACGGACATTGTGGTGGCGATAGGGCTGCGCTTATGTACAAGGCAGCGTTAAGCCACTTAACGTGGCTAAACGCTGCCTTGTACATAAGGCACCCTTTACGCTATGGTTAGTGTGAAAGGAGCGTGCAGTGGGTGTTGTGGTGGGCGTTCTTCCGCAACACCCATTGTATTTGACCCTGCCCCCTATGTACAAGGGTGGCGTACATAGGAGGCAGCGCTAAAATTAAGACCAGGAAAACCCTGGTCTTAAGTTGGTGAAATGAGGAGAAATTAATTATTTCTCCTTGTTTTTGCTTTTTCCATGTGTGCTGCCTTGTGCAGCACACATGGAAAAAGCAAAATGCCATAGTTTGTTTATGTACATGAAGGTGTCCCTTCCTGTACATGAACAAAACCTTTAAAAAATGCAATTCTGTCACTTTCATGTGTGCTGCTTCATGTGAAGCAGCACACATGAAAGTGACAGAATTGCACTTTAGATTGTTTATGTGCAGGAAGGGACACCTTCCTACACATAAACAATCCTCCCCTGCACGCAGCACCCTTGCACTCTGGTGCAAGGGTGCTGCATTGGCGCTAAGTTGTTAAACTTAGCGCCATCGCAGGGGGAAACGCAAGGCTGCACCACATTCTGGTAAATATGGTGCAGCCTTGCGTTTCAGAAGTGGCAGAGCGTGCCGTTAAGCCAAGGAGGCTAACGACACGCTCCGCCACTTCCTAGTACATATCCCCCTGTGTTTCTTATGAGTTGGTCTGTACTTTCTCTCCGCTAGTGACTGTACATGCAAGTGTGGTGTTAGAAGCCAAGGCAGAATAAAAAAGAAAATCATTAATTAGATGCCAGGTAATATAAAGCTCAAGGGGCACAGTGTGACAACTTACCTAGGAAACACCCATCTCCAAGCTCTACTCTTGCCACACAGTCATACAGGCCATAATGGCAGAACATTGTTTTAGTCGGTGAAATCTTACCATATTGGCCGGCAATTCCTATTGTGTATTTGGGAAGGAAATGTGAACATTTATGCTAGATAACAGGGCATCAAGAAGAGAGATGAGCACACTGGAAAGTGCACTTAGTGAAAATCCACCTGCGACAGCAAATACGCCCAGGTAACTTCATTAGGCCAGCAGTTGTAAGGAGAACATCACCTGCCCAAGAGTAGGTTTTGCCTGACTCTGCTGGATGCTACTACCTGAATCGTGTTTAGAAAATCTCTAAACTCCAATAAGACCCACCTGCTCCACATGTAATTCCCACATAATTCCTTCTATTTGTTCACAAAATGTGACACGCTGTCAAAAAAACTTTCACCTTTCTCCTCCTTCTAGTTTGTTGGGCTCCAAAAAGGTGAATTCTCCTCACCATAGCTTAAGAGTTGCCATGCTGGAAACGTGTACTGCATTGTGGGTCTCCTTTTATACTTTGCACGTTTTTACAGACTACTTTCACTTGGTGATAAATTACATGTGCTAAAAGCCAGTGCAGTCACTATTCACTAATTATGAATGTGTTGTACATTTCATTTGCGAATCTGTATTTGGAAATCACAATATAGAAATCGGTATTTCAGTGTTGAATCAGTTTGGTTTCGGGTTCTTGTGCTGAATTGCTGCAAGCATTGCCATTCAAGATTTCCTACAACGCAATCGCTAATCAGCTTGCGACCGATTCCTTTATCCACGAAATATACATACATTGGACCGCTAGTGACCTGACAACCTACCCTGCGGCTCCATCGTGAGAGCGGAGGAGCATTGCCCCCACTAAAAAATGCCCCAGAGCAGCTAAAAAATAAAATGGTAATAACGTTTATTTATTACCAGTGAACCGAGTGTCAGGGTGGGGTGGGGCCAGGGCAGCAGAGTGTCAGCAGGGCACTTCTGTTTAAAGTGTGCGTGTCTCTTTGGCTGGTCCTCGCAACATGTACATTTTAAACTTCTCTAATCTAGCTGTCTTAGACAGCGTGGTTAGAGAAAGCCCAGGCCCCCAGTGCTCATAGGAGCGCTGCGAGAGGCCGCTCCCTCCAGTCCTGACGCGTCTCTCAGGCTGAGAGACGTGCCAGGATTGGAGAGTGCAGTTTCCTGTCCTGGAGCTTCCAGGAGCAAAGACACCCGAGTGAGGAGGACATCGTGTGGCAAGCCTGCAAGATAAGTGATTATTTTTTATTATCTTAATGCCACCTGTATGTTGCCAGCCCTACCACCCTAAATATATGCCAGCCGCCACCGCTTGTCTGTTCCAAAGTGCTTCGCTCTCACTGTCTATGAGAGAGCGGAAGAATACGCTTTCTCACCAGGGGCTATCACACTGAGGATTGCCTTGGGAGGCAGGTGAGATTGCAGATGACGACAGTAAGATGGTAGCTGACAGTCCTATGTTTCCATTGGTGCCTCTGGAGACTCATTTGAAACTGCATCCTCCAGGTATAGTAAGTAGCCACACATACGAGCATGCTCGGTTCAAGTGGCAGAGCTGCGAACTTCCAAAAGTATTTGTTGGACACTCATTTAAAAGTATTTATTTTGTGGAATTGAGTGAAAATAATGCTCTTTTCATTAAATTATTCACCTCTCCTTGGCCTAAAGCATACTAGATGGAAAAATCTAAATAATACTTGCCAGAGTCCTCATTCCATTTGGGAATGATGGTCTTTCCATTAGCCCCACATTTCAACAACACATCACTCGTTTCATGCACCACAGTTCATTTACTTATAAAGTCAATTTTGGGTCCTGTTTACCATCAAAGTTTTAGCATTACAGTCAAGGACCTTAACTGTTTATGTCTGGGGCTATGAGGCCACCCTAACTGTGTCCCTTGCAAAACAATTGTGTTATTGACACATTAAAACCAGCTCAGTTGCACAGATCAAAGGGGGGACTCTATTGAACATGTGTGATAAATCTGCTTGCCCTCAGCTGGCAGCCCCCACCCCAGAAATAATCTTGTAGCATATTTACTGTAAGGAAGTGAAATAACATGGACACTCAGAGAACAGGAAATAGTATATTTAGCAGGCTGAAGATAAGAGCAGAAGGAGAGGAAGAAGGGCAGACATATTTAGTAACAACCACATCTCTGTCCTGCTTCTTTCAAAGTCAGACACATACCACTGTAAAAAGATCCATGCTTGAATTACAGGGAAGAAAGGCAGTAAATTCATTCTGGCACGCTGATTCATTGTAATTTCCCATCCCACCAAAATATTCTTGCATCGTTTTTGATTGCCCTTATCAGGAAGTGTATCATACTTCAAAAATAGCTTGGGAAAGTCACTGCCTTTAAGATATCCTTGCTGGTTTGACCCACGATGGGCCTTTATATAGAATGTTGTCCTGAGCAGAACTTTGCATTGTTTACATTTTACATAGCAGCCTAAGCTCCCTGTACCATGGTTGCCCTGGTTTAGTCTAGCACAAATACTCGCCAAAACACAGTGAGCACAAGTAAGGCACAAGTACATTTTAGAAAATGTGCTTGCAGCACGTGCAGGAGGCAGTGGTAAGTGTGCAAGCCACTGTGGCAATGCAAACAGAGTGGCAGATCTCCCAGTGGTGGAAAAAGTAACGTTGTTGAAAGCTTGTTTATTATTAGTCTTATCTCGGATATTTTACATATACAAAGGCTCGAAGCTTCATATATGTACATCCTGTCAAATATAAACTAAGACAAAATTCAACACCATGTATATTTGTAAAGCACACGTTCACCCAAGGGCATCTCGGCGCGGAATAACAGATGTTACTGTTACCCAACTCAATGGTACTCATTTTATCGACCTCAGAAGGATGAAAGGCTTAGTGGACCTGCTGGGATGTGAGCCTGTGACCATGAGGTCAAACACAAGCCCCTACAGTGGATGCATTAGTCCACGAAACCACCAGACCCAGCATACACAACGAAATGTGCTTATATGACAAATCATGAAATGAAACACAAGCACAGTATCTAGAGTGACCTATGATAGAGGAAAAGGATGAGAATTATACTAGTATAGAAAGGCGGTCGGTAAGACAGTAAATCATATGTACATTATATGTGGGTGTGCATGTATTTGTGTAATGCAAAACGCGCTTAAAGGCAGGGGAGTGCTCTACAGGGTCAAAGGCAAGAATACCGTCAACAAGTGATTCGAGAGGTAGTTGGTTTGTGGACTAATGATGGAGCATGACGTAGTGCCCTTCAAAGAGGTGTGTCTTCAACTCTTTATTGCATTGGCGCAGGGTAGGGACTGTCATAATGGATAAGGGAATGTTGTTCCAGATCCTGGGTATATAGATGGAAAACACCTGCTGCTTTGTTTTCTCTTTTTTTACACCACTTTGTTTCCAGTCTGAAGGTGTCCTGACTGCAGGTGTTCTGAGAGTCACCAGAGATAGCGAGGTTGTCAGCCAGTGAGGCAGGGATGCATGTTGTGATGGCGATAGGGAGCAGTGGAGTTCCATCAGGATGGGGGTGTGTAGAGGGACGGGCGGTAATAAGGTCTAGGAGGCTTTGGCGTCATACATTTTGCAATTTAGAATTTTTATTTTAACAATAAAGGATCAACTCTTAGGGCTTGTTGATAACTAAAAACTGCACTGTTCCCAGCTCTGGGTCTAATACAATATTTCTTTCTCCTCTTTTGGCAAGCAGACAGATGGCAGTGTTGGTTGGTAGTACCCTAGGAAAACTAAGACGAGAAAATGACGGTGCAAAGTGTTCATGGTCCCGTATGAGAACTAAATAAGATGTAAGGTGATCTTCAAAGTACAGAATGTCTACTGCAGTGTGCCACCTTAACACTGATTCCTTGCCACGTGACCCTAAGTGCCTGCCTTTACTGCTGTGAGAATCCCCTATCGCCAAAACGTGTACATTTGTCTATAGGAGTTTGTGGTGCCCAGGCTCCCACGTTCCTAGGCACCATGGGAATTCATCCGCAAAAAGTCTCAACCTCATTCACATAAGCCCGTCACCAAGCACCGGTCTCTGTGGACACCATACTACTCACAACATTAGTGACCCTCAGTGTGTGAGGATTTTTCTACTGGTTGTGACCACCACTCCTCAGACCAAGCATCGTTGTGTGGGCCATGCTGCAAATCCCTATTGTCACTCTTGGGCTTGTCCCTCGGTTCAGGAGTCTGGCCCGCATCCCCACTTCACTTTCCCCCCCAGTCCTGTCCCTTTTCTTCCTCTGATTGGGTTGTCCACTTCCTTTCTTCTACAAAGCCATTTTTCTTTTCTCAGAAGTGTGTTTTTGAGAGTGAGGTAGGTGTACAGAGTGAATTCAAGTGACTTGGCATTGGGTGATAGTTGGGCTAGACCGTTGTCAAGGTTGCGTCATTGAGCCAGGTTTGTACTGCTTCTTGCTTGTTGCTCTTGGTAAATACCAGTATTTCTGCCTTTGTACTGTAGCTTGCTAATGCACAAAGCACTTTCATCCAGCGAGCCTTTAAGATCATGGATACAACTGTGATTGCGCGCACCTTGCCTACTTAAAACCAGTACTTTATCCTACCAAATGTGCCTCACTCCTTAACCTAATGAGCCTTTAAGTTCATGGTTAGGATCTTATAGCAATCTTTCTTTTGATTACATACTGATCCCTTAGTTTATTATTTTACACACTTGCTAATGTAAAAAGCACTTACATTTGTAAACCCTTAGGACCACAGCCATACCGGTCTCCCAATCGATCTCGTGTTTACATCTTGATGTATCAATAGTATGAAGAAACTGCCATAAATGGGGGCAGGGTTACTGGGTCCGAGGACTGCATCAGGTATCTTACTGTGCAGAGCCTTTAAGATCTTGGCCACAGCTTGTACCGACTATGCGTTCAATTGCACATCGCCCATCTTAGCTGAGCACCCTACAAACCGGCTAAAGCACTAGGCATTTAGCTTGAAACATTAATTTCGTGCTCACACCTTGATGTAATCAAAGTAAGAAATAGCTTACGATAACTGCCGCAGACAGGGACAGGGTAACTGGGATTGAAGAGTTAAAAACAATTATTGATTTTTACTTGCTTTTAATTGTAAATTTTAATTAACTGAACAATAAAGTTATTCATTCATTCATTCTGTCTTGGTGGTGTTGAGCTTCCGGCAGATGCTGGACATCCAGGTGTAGATGAAGCGCAGGCAGTGTTTGAAGTGTTGGATGTCTGCAGTGGAGAAGACTTTCAAGTAAAGTGAAAACAAAAACAAAAGATGGAAGACATACCAGAAGACTTTAATGAAAAATATAGGTAATGGTAGTGAAAGATGAGATGAAGAAGTTTAAATGCCATCAGATAGGCTACTTGTAGAGAAACCACCATATAATTCAATAAATCTTCCGAAGACGGTGTCTATGTTGTAAAAATGCATATACAGACCTGAAAGAAACTATGGTGTCCTAATCATACCTTAACCGAGTTTTTCTCGATCAGTTGCTCGTGCTGCAAGAGTTTACACTTAGCACCTAACCTTCCCGTAATCCAACGCATTTTTCTATTCAAGTAGGAATGATAAGGCATGACCCAGTCTTATTAGTGCTGGCCTAGTTTAAGCTAAAAATGTCCGTACTAACTCCATCCATAATATTAGAACCATTTGAAAAATGTATAACATATATCTGTGTCAAAATGGTGTGTGGTTGCCACAGTTCCAATAAAGTTTGCAGTCCTTCAGTCTAATCCAATGTTTAATTCTTTGGTGGTTAGAGAAGTCAGATCAGATCAGATAATACTTTATTTCGGCAGCAAAACACAGCCATAAAAGCACAAGACAGATATTAAAAAATCATTTAAACAATATTCAGGGCCTCGGTTGTGCACAATTTTAAAAACAGCAAACAGGTAATTACAGAATAAAAGCAGACAATATAAAAACATTAAGAAAGTTTTATAGCCAAAAGCAACAAGGGTAAGTAAGGGAGTCATTTTCGCGGGGATCAAGACCCAGAGCAGACCCATCAGGCAGATGCTCCTCTAACAGCATTGAGGCAGATGTAACTTATGTCAACTGTCTTAAAAAACAATTTGTTTCCTTTTGGCGATAGCACATTTTAAAAATGAACTATTGCTACTACAAAGTGTGGGGGAATTTAACTGTTGCAGGTACAACAGTGCCCCGGCACATCTTCTAATGCCACATATTAATTATTGGGATTAAAAACCTTTTGGAGTATACCAGGCAGTAGTTGCAAAAAATGATGAAGTGGAGCAAGCTCTGGGGCGAAGCCTCATTACAAGGACAGAGTAACACGTTACTGGAATCAGACTGACCCCGAGGAAAGCTCAGCTGCCACCACACAATGCCAAATCTGCATCTGGTAAAAAGGACTCTGTCCCAGGCGGCATCCACCCATGACAAATATGGCTCTATATTAGGGGTAGTTTGCAGATTCACATACTCCCTTATGGAAATCTTAGCAAGTTTGCCTTCCTCTCTAAGCTGCCTTTTCCTTGTTTGGAACGCTTTTCTAACCCAGGTTATGTCAGCCTTGGATATAGCAGAGGGGGTAGAAAAGCGTTCCGGTCTTCCCAGGTCAGACATTTCCTGCTTAATATATTGCAACCAGGGTATAGCCGAGCCTCTTTCCCAAGCAAGAAAATCAGTGAACACCTTCCTATTGAGATTTGCGTGTGGGTTTGCCCAGACAGCTCACCATTACACCAGGGGGGCCAGTTTGATACAGTCTTCTACATGCTCAACCCCAAGCTCCTGGTGAACTATATAGGTGGCGCAAGCCAAGGGTACACCTAGGAGACCCTATTCTCTTCAGTCTTCAGGGCAGTGGTATTTGACTATCTCCAGATGCCCCATAAGTAAGAATGGGGAGGCATTTGCTCCTGAATACCTCCAACAGGGGGGCCATGGGCTTTCTGCCAATACGTGAGGCTAAGCTGTAGAGCACGGGTACTCATAGTACGGCCCGCGGGCCGCCAGCGGCCCGGCAAGCCTTCCTTGGCGGCCCGCGGACCTTGCAGATATCTTACCTGTGTTTTTTCTTTTTTTTTTTTTAAGTGTCAGCAAACACCGCCGGTTGCAGCAGCGCTCTATGGGGGGCCGGGCGATTCTTTAGAAGACCATTCACTTGTTAATGAGGCTTTGTTGTATTTCACCTCTTCTTAGCACCCCTGCATGAGTGGAGATGCAGGGGCGCTAAGACGAGGTGAAATACAACAAAGCCTCATTAACAAGTGAATGGTCTTTTAAAGACCTGTGAAGTACTCCTGTGCGGCTGTGTGTGTGCCCGGGAAGCTGTCTCAGCCCCGCTGACACACACACACACACGCGCGGGGTGAGGTGACTGAGGGTGACAGAGCGAGGGAGACAGACAGAGGGAGGGAGACAGAGAGGGGGGGAGACAGAGAGAGGGAGACAGAGGGAGACAGTGGGAGGGAGTCAGGAGGAGACAGGGAGGGAGAGAGGGAGACCGAGAGAGGGAGACAGACAGAGGGAGAGAGACAGAGGGAGAGAGACAGACAGAGGGGGAGAGAGAGAGAGGGAGACAGAGGGCAACAGGGAGGGAGACAGAGAGAGGGAGGGAGACAGAGAGAGGGAGGGAGACAGAGGGAGGGAGACAGAGGGAGACGGAGGGAGGGAGGGAGACAGAGGGAAACAGACAGAGGGTGACAGACAGAGGGTGACAGACAGAGGGTGACAGACAGAGGGAGGAGGGCGTCAGACAGATGGAGGGAGACAGATGGAGGGAGACAGATGGAGGGAGACAGACGGAGGGAGACAGACGGAGGGAGACAGACAGAGGGAGACAGACAGAGGGAGACAGACAGAGGGAGACAGACAGAGAGGGAGACAGAGGGAGGGAGGAAGAGAGAGGGAGGTGGAGGGAGAGGGAGGGTGAGGGAGGGAGAGGGAGGGAGATGGAGGGAGGGAGGGAGAGGGAGGGAGACGGAGGGAGGGAGACAGAGGGAGGGAGACAGAGGGAGGGAGACAGAGGGAGGGAGACAGAGGGAGACAGATAGAGGGAGAGGGAGGGAGGGAGAGGGAGGGAGACGGAGAGAGGGAGAGAGAGAGAGGGAGAGAGAGGGAGGGAGGGAGACAGGGAGGGCGAGGGAGGGAGACAGAGAAAGAGAGAGGGAGACAAACAGAGTGAGTGAGACAGAGAGAGGGAGAGGGAGAGAGGGAGGGAGAGAGAGGGAGAGAGAGGGAGGGAGGGAGGGAGAGGGAGGGAGAGAGGGAGGGAGACGGAAAGAGAGAGAGGGAGATATAGAGAGAGGGAGAGATAGAGAGAGGGAGAGATAGAGGGAGGGAGAGATAGAGAGAGGGAGGGAGAGAGAGAGAGAGATAGAGAGAGAGATGTGTGTATGCCGGGTCTGGTGGCTCAGTGGACGAAGGCGTTCGCTGCAGGTGCCTGTGTTCAACCTCATGGTCATAGGTTTTTTTTTGCTCTAGCCCCGCCCCCTCCCCCACTGACCCCGCCCCCACCGGTGCGGCCCTCGGCCACAAACCACACTGTAAATTTGGCCCCCGAGAGAAAGTTTGTGAGTACCCATGCTGTAGAGGTAGCCAGCGGCACTAGCAAACCTTTGGGAGGATTTATACTTGCATGGTCCCCTGTTTCCCCTGACATCACACCCAGGTGTGAAAAATCCTGGGTGGAGGCAGCCAGGTGGCCTCGGAGGAATATGCTCTTCGGCTTCACAGATTTGGTGCCACAAAACTTAGTGTACGTTTTCGAGCGATACCTGACTAAACCCATGAGCTGACAAACTCCTGAAATAGAGTGTTTAGACTCTTGTGTGTTCTCCCCAGTAAGACAGCGTCATCCTCGTAAAGTAACGCGGGGACATTTTTCTTGCCCACCTTTGGGACATCCGCAGCATAGGCAGAGAGTGCAGCCTCAAGACCTTTAATTTACAAAAGAAATAGAATTGGGGCCAGTACACATCCCTGGCATACGCCCTTTCCAACAGGAAGTTAGAGGTGCCCGCGCCAGCAGATCCATACCTAACGGATGCTGACAGATCAAAGGGCAAGGCCTGCAAAAATTGGACAGGATCCACCCCCAGGTCACTCAACAAAGCCCACAGCGTAGATCTTACCACGCTTTCAAAGGCGCTAGACAGATCCATGAAAGCTAGGCAGATGGAGCCCCACTTTCCGATGGTGTACTTGTTAATAAGCAAGTGTAAATCTAAGCATCGCTCCACTGTGCCCAGCCCCTCCCGGAAACCATATTGCACCTCTGACAGCGTGTTCGTCTCCCTGGCCCAAGACAGCAGGCGCTCCAGCACAACCCTCCCTGTGATTTTTACCACGGGAGTCCAGCAAGGAGATTGGGCGATAACTTGGGGACTGGTGATTAACCTTTTTAAGATAGGTACGATAATGGCAGTATGCATGAATCAGGGAGGCCGGCATCAGTGAAAGCATTAAAATGATTACATAATAATGGGGCCCACAATACCGGGACATATTTATTCATATCCTTATTCGATGGGGGACTTTATGGCAGCTTCTCAAATCTCTTCCAGTGTAAATTTCAATGTTATTGGGAAGACCACCACTGCCTCCGGGCTTTCCTGGGACGTGCCAGAGCAGTAAAGAACACTAAAGTGGCTCACCCATGCCTCTGGGCTAATAGTAGTAATAACTGAATTATCGCTGGATCACAGGGTACCAATATCCTTAACCACCTTCCAGAAGGTCCTGAAACCCTTCTGCCTACAAGACTGAATCAGCCTCCCCAGTACTCCATTTTGTTCTCCTTACGCCTACTACACACGGCCCCTTTATACTCAACTTGAGCTCTAGAATCTTCAGGCTGTCTCTGGGTTTCTCCTTCAGAGCCCTATGCAGGTTAGCAGAGGCCTTTCTGCAGGAGAAATCAAACCACTCAGCCCCTGGAGTAACAGGTCTAATTGGCTTCATAAGGAGGTTACAGATGGCTAGCCCCAGTTGGGCAATCCAATTAGCCTCAACCCGCAGATCATCCAGGGGAGTTAGACAACTGAACAACATGTCAAGGTGGCTAGCACACACATTGTTCATCACCACTCCTAGGTCAGCATTTCTCCAAGCTAGAAGAAGCCCCTGTGACTTAACAGTTAAGCATGAAGGAGGGATACCACTGCCCCTACTTTCCCCCTTGTGGATACTTAAACTCAACCACAGAGGTCACCCCTTGGGACCATCCCCATTAGAGCCCTAGACACAAAAATATAGTCAATGATTGGCCCATATTCCCCCTTAACATAGGTAGCATTCTTGAGATAGGCAGGGTCAACGGTATCACAGGCGTTAATAAGATCAAATGTATTAACCATGGTTAAAAGAGCCTTAGCTTTCTGGTCCCACTGCTGAGAAAAACCTCTTGTGCTTTATCCAGGATAGCTAACTCTAATGAGTTAGAGGCGTATGTCTAATGACTGAGGCATATGGCCAAGTTTAATGTTAAAATCACCACCCACCACAATATGGAACCCTGTGTTAAAGTGGGCTAATTCAATATTGAGACCCAGTATAAAATTAGACAATGTGTTAATATTAGTGCACGCATTTATACCAAAGAGCCCATTATAAAAATTAATAAAACAACATGTATGCCATTGGGTTATATCAGAATTAATGCTTGAATTGGAGAACTCCTGGTACTTAAATTGGCAAATTTTGCACTCAAGGGCAACTCGAAAGTAGGCCATTAGTCCTCGCTAGGCTCGGCCGAAAGGGGAAGTGGTTGCTGGGACCACAAACAAACCTATCCATAGATACAGCTTCCGTAACCCAAGTCTCTTGCAAAAATATCATGTTGTGGCACGAGACAAGCGCAGCCAAGTAATCATCATCTTTTTTGTTAGATAACCCAGCAACGTTCCAAAAGAGTATTTTTACCTGGTGGGTAGTGTCAACAGAGCTAACCGGGATCACAGTGTAATTTTTAGTAGCGGGGAGAGTAGGGTCTGATAAACTTGCAGGGCCTTCTCCCAAGTGAGCACTGTCAGTTTCAGGAGGGGAGGAATGGACTGCGGTAGGCTTACAAGATCTACTCTCATGCCATGTCCTTCAGGGTGCCTGCCCGGGCCATAGTCGTCTTCCTGCAATGCACACACTGACTTATTTATTTATTTAAGGGGTTTTATAGAGTACGAACATGACCCGTCTGGGTATCAGAGCGCTGTACAAATAACAAAACAAGTAAAACACAAGGAAAAAACAAAACGGGCAATAAACAGATAAAAATACAGTTAGTAATATGTTGTGCAAATAAGTTATAGCAGCAAAATCAAAAAGAACAGGAAAGAAATAAAATCTATCCAATGAGAAACAAACAACTTAGAATACTCAGGATACAGAAATGTATATAGGAAAGATAGTCGGAATGACTTTCTTCGGACCATTCCCGAGTTAAACCACATTTGTCAGGTTTCTCAAAGGACCAATGTGATTCTGAACACCAATATTATAAAACTGTGGCTGGGCTTGCTTGGGGCCCTATGCACCTTCCGAATCGTCTGAATTGGCTGGGTAAGTGACCAAGGGCCTGTAGAAGTAGCCAAGGGGTAAGATTTTGATTTTGCTGGCCTTATGCCGGCCTTGGGAAAAGCCCCAATCAGGTTCCATGCTACTCTCGGGATTCGAAAAGTGTTGATGACACAGTCACCCGAGAAATCCTTTTACAACTTCCCTACCCAGCCCACTCTTCTGGCCATAAGCTCTTCATTGAATATCTTGTCTTGTCACCAAATGTTGAGATAATCTGTAAACCACCCTAATAATCATGTTTTCATTGAAATATTACATTATATTAATTTTGACCTAATTGTGATTCGCATAATTTCCAAATAGATTATATATATCGATATGAATAATAGAGTGTAGTATGAATGTATGATGGATGTGTGTAGTTAGGATGTTGTTCAAACTAAGGTCTCTGTAGGATTAGATTTATCATGTTTTTTTATCTTTAACAGTATCATGAACTTTAAATAAATTACTTTTGTATTTTTCTAAACACTAGTGTCACGATTTTCTATTCTGACATGTTCTGAGATTCTCACTGTTTTGGAAGTTGCCCTAGATTATTTACAAAACAAATTGTCACCAAATGTTGTCATGAATACATTAGGTAGATTTATAAATTATATTCTCAGTTGACTGCACTACACGAGGTCGAAGGGTTAGCACATCTGCAAGCACAGTAACGTAGGGGCAGGCTACAAGTGGAAGGTCGCACCGAGAAGTAGTGCCAGCAGCCAGACCCGAATAGCTACTAGTAGTGGGGGTCTTATTGCATGCAGAAGATGGCCCCTCTCGGCATCCCTGCACCTGACGGACTGATGTAGTATAGGATGTTGCAGGGTATGCAGTTAGCTCACCTTGGCTTACACCGCCGCCACAGCCTAAGATCTTACTCGAGTTCCCAGCTTTACACTGGAAGCTATCTTGCTGCACACTGGGTATAGAATTATTAGTATTCAGGAGTGCCGGTTCGGTACACTCTGGGTCCTGCTTTTGAGTGAGGCTAGTTAGTTTCGCCTCGATGGGCTCCAGGCGATCAAACAGTCCTTTCAATTTGGCATCCAGAATCGCTTCTACCATTTTACCCTGATAGTCCAACTTTCCCTCAGTACTGTCCGCAAGAAGTCCACCACTATTTGCAGACTCGCTTACCTTGGAGCCCGGGTAAGATCTAGAATAACTTGTTTTCCGGGTATTGCCTTTTTTATGTTTAGAGCTTGGGGGTTTAGCTGCTTAAGGGAAGTCTTGGTTGGGGGTGGGGCACTTGGGAGGGACAAAACTGCTAGCAATTGGGCCTGTACTTGTGATTAAATTCCAATGTTGCTTCTTCTGGATGGCTTATAGGAGCAGAATGAGGATCAGGTATAGCGTCTTCATATATGTTAGAGGCGGTCGGAGCAAGGGAGAGCCTTCTTTCAAGATTTCTTTGTTAATTACTCCCACTACCTTTTCGATGTAACCATCGAGAGAGCTAGCCTTTTGTTTGGCTGATGAACCCCCCGCACCCCCGTTCTGCATTCTAACTTCCGCTTGGACATCCTTCCAGCCCTCCTTAAGGGCACAAGATTGCACACCGTGTGAAGCAAATAGTACTTGCTGCGGGCCCCTCCTCACTGGGCAACAGTATCCTGGGGGTGACCCCCACTCCTGGGATGAACAATAGCTGGGCAAATTGTGGGCGTAAAAGCGATAGAATGGAGGAGAAGTTGCTTACCTCAAAAAGCCGATGTTAGGGGATGGCCCAACCCAGCCTCGTCTGGCCACGGACGGGTGCACCGGGCCCACCCTTGGCCTGAGCGTGTTCTGCGCTGCAGTAGAGATGGTAACGCTTTCAGCATGCTGGTGAAGGACGGCCTCGCCACCTCCCTGGAACGATGCAGCGCCTCTGGGCACTGTGACTAATGGTGGTGGTGTCTCTATATATATATATAGAGACATACCCAGCGCCCTTCCACTTTCCCTGATCTCCCTCAGATCTCCGTTCTCGGGTACTAAAAATACCTAGGCGCCGATATATGAGCAAAAAAGTTGTGATTCGTAAGATGCAAAAGAAAAAAAATCAAAACCCCAATTTACGAATCGCAAAATATGTACAAAGACCCCCCCCCCCCATTACCAATTATTGATTACTTAGGATTAATATTCTTCATACTTATTAAGCTACTGATGACATTGCAGCAAGTCAACCGTGTTGTTGAGAAGGTGTGCTGAACCAGTGAGAGCCATTTTAGACATGACAAGCCAAAATACACAGAAAGAGGTAAGAGACAGAAAGAGGGAGCACATTTTCTGATGTTGAGTCTTGCCGACAACAGTAGCAAACAGTCTCCATCCGTGCCTAAAGACATGAAAAGTCATCTCTGGTAACGCATACTCAAAAAAATCAATGCCGTCTGTGTTAACCAACGCAGCACTGAGGAGAAGAGGAAGCAACAAACAGGAAAAAATATAGCAACCAAGATGAGAGAAGACGCTGGTGATGGGCCCTCCACAGAACTACCTCCGACATCACTTAAGGACCAACCCTGCAGATTGAATCACTGCCTAGTCAGTCATACTGACACCTCGAAACAACCACCAAGAGACACTGGTTAGTGCAATACCAGCGCAAAAGTGTAAATCGACCCCTATCCTATGCCCATATCTAATCTTGAAGTTCTGTTTCAATTCATGATGGGAGTTATAGTGTTACTTAGCACGTTTGTTATATTTTTTTTATATGGTCCGTATTACAGGCTTAAAAATACTGATGTCAGAGGTGGTCCTTTGAAAATTTGAGTATCATCATAAAAGTCAGGATTGCACTGTTTTTTCCACAGCTGAAGCAACAAAACCTGAGAAATAGGATGGTTCCATGGAGTTTGAAGAAAAAGATGATGTGGGAGAACCCAGGCCTACACCACTCATGGCAAGAATCCTCACCAGCATCAAAGGGATTGATTTAAAAAGCACACACACAGGAAAAGCAATGTTGCCTACCACAACCAACCATGCAGGCAATATAATATTAGGATCATTTTTCCAGAGTATAAGACATAGAGGAGTTGGATTAGGGCGGGGCCTGAAAGTGGTGTAGTTGATGAAGATGCCACTCCATTGCAGAAGGAAATTCCATCCTTTGGAGGGTTCCATGCTTCCAATGCTAATAAATTAGGTAAAGGCAATGCCTGGGAAAACAAGTTGGTTGCTTACAAAGAACTATGGAAGATGTTTTCGGAGCAGGTAAAGAAGGGCAGACATCCATGGCACCACAGATAGAGTCTCTAACACAGGCAGGAACAAACGTATGCAACCTAGAGGGGTTTGAAAAGTCTGTAGACCTGCTCAATCAACAGATAGAAAATGGTTAGTTTAGTGGTGATGATGCTAAGGGTTTGCGTCACGTTACACCAGCTTTGGAACTCATGCAAACAAGTCAGGTTACAACAAGGGAGCCGGTCAAGCTTACAGAAAGTGAGGGCACCTCAAGCCTAAGGAATATGTCTGTGGCTGATGAAGGGGCAGCTGCTGGTTCTTCTGCAGAGAGGGTGCTGGGTTGGCTGAGTATGAAGGAGACAAAGGGAGTGAGAAGAAATATTTTTTTATATGAATTTAAGTTTACTTTTCCAAAATTGGTATTCAAAATTCATATCAACATTAAGTAAAAGGCAATGCTGGCATTTCTTGAATTTCTGTCACATTCTTCATCCTATAAATTAACAGATATTTTTGTTAGACGGAGAAACGTTGTAAAAGTCTTCCTTGAGAGTGGCTGATGTGAATACTTATTACATGAAATATCTGTTAGTAATGTCTATTTTG
Organism: Calotriton arnoldi; assembly: GCA_963921515.1. Lineage (NCBI taxonomy): Eukaryota > Metazoa > Chordata > Amphibia > Caudata > Salamandridae > Calotriton > Calotriton arnoldi. The sequence goes on from CAWUFW010001341.1 coordinate 1,407,259, forward strand.
CATTCCCTTCCCTTTGCAATTCATGTAGCTCCAACACCTGTGGGTGCCTTTGCTAAGATAGCGCCCTGGGTGTAAGCGGAGAAATCTTTGGCACCCTTACTGATGGTGGTGAATTAAATATGGCACCGGCCTGGATGTGCAGGGACTGGTCCTGAACACAAACATCCACGGACCGCCTTCAGCTCACCTAAATCACCGATAGCTTAGCTGCCCCACTCAGATGATGGTTTTGTTGATGTGTGCCAGCAGGGGTCAGAGGGTGAAGGGAGGGCAAGGAAGGGTGCTAAAGGGGCGTAAAAACATCACCCGCTGTATGGTAATAAAGGACTAAAACCTCTTTAAACTGTCAAATCAGACAGAAACGGACAAGGACACGGCTGGAGCAAGATGAGAAGGGCCCGCCTGTTGGCATAACCTTAATGCACACAGTCTATGTGCCCCTCAGAAAATTGGCGCCCTGTGCCTGGGCCCAGCTCGCCCGTGCTAAAGGCCGGTCCTGCTGTCGAGGATGGGTTCTCTCTTCATCCTCATAATTGCCAGTGTGCAGGCCTCTCCTAGTTGCAAGATTGCGTAGCAGGCAATGATTTTGCAGCTAGCTTTTAGGCATACTGCAGCCAGCACTTTTGTGAAGTCAACTGAATCCGTCTTTAAGTAGGCTAAATTTACACTACACCACACACTGTGGGGCATATGTACAAGCTTCTATTGCCACCACAACGTCACTTTTACGGACATTGTGGTGGCGATAGGGCTGCGCTTATGTACAAGGCAGCGTTAAGCCACTTAACGTGGCTAAACGCTGCCTTGTACATAAGGCACCCTTTACGCTATGGTTAGTGTGAAAGGAGCGTGCAGTGGGTGTTGTGGTGGGCGTTCTTCCGCAACACCCATTGTATTTGACCCTGCCCCCTATGTACAAGGGTGGCGTACATAGGAGGCAGCGCTAAAATTAAGACCAGGAAAACCCTGGTCTTAAGTTGGTGAAATGAGGAGAAATTAATTATTTCTCCTTGTTTTTGCTTTTTCCATGTGTGCTGCCTTGTGCAGCACACATGGAAAAAGCAAAATGCCATAGTTTGTTTATGTACATGAAGGTGTCCCTTCCTGTACATGAACAAAACCTTTAAAAAAAATGCAATTCTGTCACTTTCATGTGTGCTGCTTCATGTGAAGCAGCACACATGAAAGTGACAGAATTGCACTTTAGGATTGTTTATGTGCAGGAAGGGACACCTTCCTACACATAAACAATCCTCCCCTGCACGCAGCACCCTTGCACTCTGGTGCAAGGGTGCTGCATTGGCGCTAAGTTGTTAAACTTAGCGCCATCGCAGGGGAAACGCAAGGCTGCACCACATTCTGGTAAATATGGTGCAGCCTTGCGTTTCAGAAGTGGCAGAGCGTGCCGTTAAGCCAAGGAGGCTAACGACACGCTCCGCCACTTCCTAGTACATATCCCCCTGTGTTTCTTATGAGTTGGTCTGTACTTTCTCTCCGCTAGTGACTGTACATGCAAGTGTGGTGTTAGAAGCCAAGGCAGAATAAAAAAGAAAATCATTAATTAGATGCCAGGTAATATAAAGCTCAAGGGGCACAGTGTGACAACTTACCTAGGAAACACCCATCTCCAAGCTCTACTCTTGCCACACAGTCATACAGGCCATAATGGCAGAACATTGTTTTAGTCGGTGAAATCTTACCATATTGGCCGGCAATTCCTATTGTGTATTTGGGAAGGAAATGTGAACATTTATGCTAGATAACAGGGCATCAAGAAGAGAGATGAGCACACTGGAAAGTGCACTTAGTGAAAATCCACCTGCGACAGCAAATACGCCCAGGTAACTTCATTAGGCCAGCAGTTGTAAGGAGAACATCACCTGCCCAAGAGTAGGTTTTGCCTGACTCTGCTGGATGCTACTACCTGAATCGTGTTTAGAAAATCTCTAAACTCCAATAAGACCCACCTGCTCCACATGTAATTCCCACATAATTCCTTCTATTTGTTCACAAAATGTGACACGCTGTCAAAAAACTTTCACCTTTCTCCTCCTTCTAGTTTGTTGGGCTCCAAAAAGGTGAATTCTCCTCACCATAGCTTAAGAGTTGCCATGCTGGAAACGTGTACTGCATTGTGGGTCTCCTTTTATACTTTGCACGTTTTTACAGACTACTTTCACTTGGTGATAAATTACATGTGCTAAAAGCCAGTGCAGTCACTATTCACTAATTATGAATGTGTTGTACATTTCATTTGCGAATCTGTATTTGGAAATCACAATATAGAAATCGGTATTTCAGTGTTGAATCAGTTTGGTTTCGGGTTCTTGTGCTGAATTGCTGCAAGCATTGCCATTCAAGATTTCCTACAACGCAATCGCTAATCAGCTTGCGACCGATTCCTTTATCCACGAAATATACATACATTGGACCGCTAGTGACCTGACAACCTACCCTGCGGCTCCATCGTGAGAGCGGAGGAGCATTGCCCCCACTAAAAAATGCCCCAGAGCAGCTAAAAAATAAAATGGTAATAACGTTTATTTATTACCAGTGAACCGAGTGTCAGGGTGGGGTGGGGCCAGGGCAGCAGAGTGTCAGCAGGGCACTTCTGTTTAAAGTGTGCGTGTCTCTTTGGCTGGTCCTCGCAACATGTACATTTTAAACTTCTCTAATCTAGCTGTCTTAGACAGCGTGGTTAGAGAAAGCCCAGGCCCCCAGTGCTCATAGGAGCGCTGCGAGAGGCCGCTCCTCCAGTCTCTGACGCGTCTCTCAGGCTGAGAGACGTGCCAGGATTGGAGAGTGCAGTTTCCTGTCCTGGAGCTTCCAGGAGCAAAGACACCCGAGTGAGGAGGACATCGTGTGGCAAGCCTGCAAGATAAGTGATTATTTTTTATTATCTTAATGCCACCTGTATGTTGCCAGCCCTACCACCCTAAATATATGCCAGCCGCCACCGCTTGTCTGTTCCAAAGTGCTTCGCTCTCACTGTCTATGAGAGAGCGGAAGAATACGCTTTCTCACCAGGGGCTATCACACTGAGGATTGCCTTGGGAGGCAGGTGAGATTGCAGATGACGACAGTAAGATGGTAGCTGACAGTCCTATGTTTCCATTGGTGCCTCTGGAGACTCATTTGAAACTGCATCCTCCAGGTATAGTAAGTAGCCACACATACGAGCATGCTCGGTTCAAGTGGCAGAGCTGCGAACTTCCAAAAGTATTTGTTGGACACTCATTTAAAAGTATTTATTTTGTGGAATTGAGTGAAAATAATGCTCTTTTCATTAAATTATTCACCTCTCCTTGGCCTAAAGCATACTAGATGGAAAAATCTAAATAATACTTGCCAGAGTCCTCATTCCATTTGGGAATGATGGTCTTTCCATTAGCCCCACATTTCAACAACACATCACTCGTTTCATGCACCACAGTTCATTTACTTATAAAGTCAATTTTGGGTCCTGTTTACCATCAAAGTTTTAGCATTACAGTCAAGGACCTTAACTGTTTATGTCTGGGGCTATGAGGCCACCCTAACTGTGTCCCTTGCAAAACAATTGTGTTATTGACACATTAAAACCAGCTCAGTTGCACAGATCAAAGGGGGGACTCTATTGAACATGTGTGATAAATCTGCTTGCCCTCAGCTGGCAGCCCCCACCCCAGAAATAATCTTGTAGCATATTTACTGTAAGGAAGTGAAATAACATGGACACTCAGAGAACAGGAAATAGTATATTTAGCAGGCTGAAGATAAGAGCAGAAGGAGAGGAAGAAGGGCAGACATATTTAGTAACAACCACATCTCTGTCCTGCTTCTTTCAAAGTCAGACACATACCACTGTAAAAAGATCCATGCTTGAATTACAGGGAAGAAAGGCAGTAAATTCATTCTGGCACGCTGATTCATTGTAATTTCCCATCCCACCAAAATATTCTTGCATCGTTTTTGATTGCCCTTATCAGGAAGTGTATCATACTTCAAAAATAGCTTGGGAAAGTCACTGCCTTTAAGATATCCTTGCTGGTTTGACCCACGATGGGCCTTTATATAGAATGTTGTCCTGAGCAGAACTTTGCATTGTTTACATTTTACATAGCAGCCTAAGCTCCCTGTACCATGGTTGCCCTGGTTTAGTCTAGCACAAATACTCGCCAAAACACAGTGAGCACAAGTAAGGCACAAGTACATTTTAGAAAATGTGCTTGCAGCACGTGCAGGAGGCAGTGGTAAGTGTGCAAGCCACTGTGGCAATGCAAACAGAGTGGCAGATCTCCCAGTGGTGGAAAAAGTAACGTTGTTGAAAGCTTGTTTATTATTAGTCTTATCTCGGATATTTTACATATACAAAGGCTCGAAGCTTCATATATGTACATCCTGTCAAATATAAACTAAGACAAAATTCAACACCATGTATATTTGTAAAGCACACGTTCACCCAAGGGCATCTCGGCGCGGAATAACAGATGTTACTGTTACCCAACTCAATGGTACTCATTTTATCGACCTCAGAAGGATGAAAGGCTTAGTGGACCTGCTGGGATGTGAGCCTGTGACCATGAGGTCAAACACAAGCCCCTACAGTGGATGCATTAGTCCACGAAACCACCAGACCCAGCATACACAACGAAATGTGCTTATATGACAAATCATGAAATGAAACACAAGCACAGTATCTAGAGTGACCTATGATAGAGGAAAAGGATGAGAATTATACTAGTATAGAAAGGCGGTCGGTAAGACAGTAAATCATATGTACATTATATGTGGGTGTGCATGTATTTGTGTAATGCAAAACGCGCTTAAAGGCAGGGGAGTGCTCTACAGGGTCAAAGGCAAGAATACCGTCAACAAGTGATTCGAGAGGTAGTTGGTTTGTGGACTAATGATGGAGCATGACGTAGTGCCCTTCAAAGAGGTGTGTCTTCAACTCTTTATTGCATTGGCGCAGGGTAGGGACTGTCATAATGGATAAGGGAATGTTGTTCCAGATCCTGGGTATATAGATGGAAAACACCTGCTGCTTTGTTTTCTCTTTTTTACACCACTTTGTTTCCAGTCTGAAGGTGTCCTGACTGCAGGTGTTCTGAGAGTCACCAGAGATAGCGAGGTTGTCAGCCAGTGAGGCAGGGATGCATGTTGTGATGGCGATAGGGAGCAGTGGAGTTCCATCAGGATGGGGGTGTGTAGAGGGACGGGCGGTAATAAGGTCTAGGAGGCTTTGGCGTCATACATTTTGCAATTTAGAATTTTTATTTTAACAATAAAGGATCAACTCTTAGGGCTTGTTGATAACTAAAAACTGCACTGTTCCCAGCTCTGGGTCTAATACAATATTTCTTTCTCCTCTTTTGGCAAGCAGACAGATGGCAGTGTTGGTTGGTAGTACCCTAGGAAAACTAAGACGAGAAAATGACGGTGCAAAGTGTTCATGGTCCCGTATGAGAACTAAATAAGATGTAAGGTGATCTTCAAAGTACAGAATGTCTACTGCAGTGTGCCACCTTAACACTGATTCCTTGCCACGTGACCCTAAGTGCCTGCCTTTACTGCTGTGAGAATCCCCTATCGCCAAAACGTGTACATTTGTCTATAGGAGTTTGTGGTGCCCAGGCTCCCACGTTCCTAGGCACCATGGGAATTCATCCGCAAAAAGTCTCAACCTCATTCACATAAGCCCGTCACCAAGCACCGGTCTCTGTGGACACCATACTACTCACAACATTAGTGACCCTCAGTGTGTGAGGATTTTTCTACTGGTTGTGACCACCACTCCTCAGACCAAGCATCGTTGTGTGGGCCATGCTGCAAATCCCTATTGTCACTCTTGGGCTTGTCCCTCGGTTCAGGAGTCTGGCCCGCATCCCCACTTCACTTTCCCCCAGTCCTGTCCCTTTTCTTCCTCTGATTGGGTTGTCCACTTCCTTTCTTCTACAAAGCCATTTTTCTTTTCTCAGAAGTGTGTTTTTGAGAGTGAGGTAGGTGTACAGAGTGAATTCAAGTGACTTGGCATTGGGTGATAGTTGGGCTAGACCGTTGTCAAGGTTGCGTCATTGAGCCAGGTTTGTACTGCTTCTTGCTTGTTGCTCTTGGTAAATACCAGTATTTCTGCCTTTGTACTGTAGCTTGCTAATGCACAAAGCACTTTCATCCAGCGAGCCTTTAAGATCATGGATACAACTGTGATTGCGCGCACCTTGCCTACTTAAAACCAGTACTTTATCCTACCAAATGTGCCTCACTCCTTAACCTAATGAGCCTTTAAGTTCATGGTTAGGATCTTATAGCAATCTTTCTTTTGATTACATACTGATCCCTTAGTTTATTATTTTACACACTTGCTAATGTAAAAAGCACTTACATTTGTAAACCCTTAGGACCACAGCCATACCGGTCTCCCAATCGATCTCGTGTTTACATCTTGATGTATCAATAGTATGAAGAAACTGCCATAAATGGGGGCAGGGTTACTGGGTCCGAGGACTGCATCAGGTATCTTACTGTGCAGAGCCTTTAAGATCTTGGCCACAGCTTGTACCGACTATGCGTTCAATTGCACATCGCCCATCTTAGCTGAGCACCCTACAAACCGGCTAAAGCACTAGGCATTTAGCTTGAAACATTAATTTCGTGCTCACACCTTGATGTAATCAAAGTAAGAAATAGCTTACGATAACTGCCGCAGACAGGGACAGGGTAACTGGGATTGAAGAGTTAAAAACAATTATTGATTTTTACTTGCTTTTAATTGTAAATTTTAATTAACTGAACAATAAAGTTATTCATTCATTCATTCTGTCTTGGTGGTGTTGAGCTTCCGGCAGATGCTGGACATCCAGGTGTAGATGAAGCGCAGGCAGTGTTTGAAGTGTTGGATGTCTGCAGTGGAGAAGACTTTCAAGTAAAGTGAAAACAAAAACAAAAGATGGAAGACATACCAGAAGACTTTAATGAAAAATATAGGTAATGGTAGTGAAAGATGAGATGAAGAAGTTTAAATGCCATCAGATAGGCTACTTGTAGAGAAACCACCATATAATTCAATAAATCTTCCGAAGACGGTGTCTATGTTGTAAAAATGCATATACAGACCTGAAAGAAACTATGGTGTCCTAATCATACCTTAACCGAGTTTTTCTCGATCAGTTGCTCGTGCTGCAAGAGTTTACACTTAGCACCTAACCTTCCCGTAATCCAACGCATTTTTCTATTCAAGTAGGAATGATAAGGCATGACCCAGTCTTATTAGTGCTGGCCTAGTTTAAGCTAAAAATGTCCGTACTAACTCCATCCATAATATTAGAACCATTTGAAAAATGTATAACATATATCTGTGTCAAAATGGTGTGTGGTTGCCACAGTTCCAATAAAGTTTGCAGTCCTTCAGTCTAATCCAATGTTTAATTCTTTGGTGGTTAGAGAAGTCAGATCAGATCAGATAATACTTTATTTCGGCAGCAAAACACAGCCATAAAAGCACAAGACAGATATTAAAAAATCATTTAAACAATATTCAGGGCCTCGGTTGTGCACAATTTTAAAAACAGCAAACAGGTAATTACAGAATAAAAGCAGACAATATAAAAACATTAAGAAAGTTTTATAGCCAAAAGCAACAAGGGTAAGTAAGGAGTCATTTTCATGGGGATCAAGACCCAGAGCAGACCCATCAGGCAGATGCTCCTCTAACAGCATTGAGGCAGATGTAACTTATGTCAACTGTCTTAAAAAACAATTTGTTTCCTTTTGGCGATAGCACATTTTAAAAATGAACTATTGCTACTACAAAGTGTGGGGGAATTTAACTGTTGCAGGTACAACAGTGCCCCGGCACATCTTCTAATGCCACATATTAATTATTGGGATTAAAAACCTTTTGGAGTATACCAGGCAGTAGTTGCAAAAAATGATGAAGTGGAGCAAGCTCTGGGGCGAAGCCTCATTACAAGGACAGAGTAACACGTTACTGGAATCAGACTGACCCCGAGGAAAGCTCAGCTGCCACCACACAATGCCAAATCTGCATCTGGTAAAAAAGGACTCTGTCCCAGGCGGCATCCACCCATGACAAATATGGCTCTATATTAGGGGTAGTTTGCAGATTCACATACTCCCTTATGGAAATCTTAGCAAGTTTGCCTTCCTCTCTAAGCTGCCTTTTCCTTGTTTGGAACGCTTTTCTAACCCAGGTTATGTCAGCCTTGGATATAGCAGAGGGGGTAGAAAAGCGTTCCGGTCTTCCCAGGTCAGACATTTCCTGCTTAATATATTGCAACCAGGGTATAGCCGAGCCTCTTTCCCAAGCAAGAAAATCAGTGAACACCTTCCTATTGAGATTTGCGTGTGGGTTTGCCCAGACAGCTCACCATTACACCAGGGGGCCAGTTTGATACAGTCTTCTACATGCTCAACCCCAAGCTCCTGGTGAACTATATAGGTGGCGCAAGCCAAGGGTACACCTAGGAGACCCTATTCTCTTCAGTCTTCAGGGCAGTGGTATTTGACTATCTCCAGATGCCCCATAAGTAAGAATGGGGAGGCATTTGCTCCTGAATACCTCCAACAGGGGGCCATGGGCTTTCTGCCAATACGTGAGGCTAAGCTGTAGAGCACGGGTACTCATAGTACGGCCCGCGGGCCGCCAGCGGCCCGGCAAGCCTTCCTTGGCGGCCCGCGGACCTTGCAGATATCTTACCTGTGTTTTTTCTTTTTTTTTTTTTAAGTGTCAGCAAACACCGCCGGTTGCAGCAGCGCTCTATGGGGGCCGGGCGATTCTTTAGAAGACCATTCACTTGTTAATGAGGCTTTGTTGTATTTCACCTCTTCTTAGCACCCCTGCATGAGTGGAGATGCAGGGGCGCTAAGACGAGGTGAAATACAACAAAGCCTCATTAACAAGTGAATGGTCTTTAAAGACCTGTGAAGTACTCCTGTGCGGCTGTGTGTGTGCCCGGGAAGCTGTCTCAGCCCCGCTGACACACACACACACACGCGCGGGGTGAGGTGACTGAGGGTGACAGAGCGAGGGAGACAGACAGAGGGAGGGAGACAGAGAGGGGGGGAGACAGAGAGAGGGAGACAGAGGGAGACAGTGGGAGGGAGTCAGGAGGAGACAGGGAGGGAGAGAGGGAGACCGAGAGAGGGAGACAGACAGAGGGAGAGAGACAGAGGGAGAGAGACAGACAGAGGGGGAGAGAGAGAGAGGGAGACAGAGGGCAACAGGGAGGGAGACAGAGAGAGGGAGGGAGACAGAGAGAGGGAGGGAGACAGAGGGAGGGAGACAGAGGGAGACGGAGGGAGGGAGGGAGACAGAGGGAAACAGACAGAGGGTGACAGACAGAGGGTGACAGACAGAGGGTGACAGACAGAGGGAGGAGGGCGTCAGACAGATGGAGGGAGACAGATGGAGGGAGACAGATGGAGGGAGACAGACGGAGGGAGACAGACGGAGGGAGACAGACAGAGGGAGACAGACAGAGGGAGACAGACAGAGGGAGACAGACAGAGAGGGAGACAGAGGGAGGGAGGAAGAGAGAGGGAGGTGGAGGGAGAGGGAGGGTGAGGGAGGGAGAGGGAGGGAGATGGAGGGAGGGAGGGAGAGGGAGGGAGACGGAGGGAGGGAGACAGAGGGAGGGAGACAGAGGGAGGGAGACAGAGGGAGGGAGACAGAGGGAGACAGATAGAGGGAGAGGGAGGGAGGGAGAGGGAGGGAGACGGAGAGAGGGAGAGAGAGAGAGGGAGAGAGAGGGAGGGAGGGAGACAGGGAGGGCGAGGGAGGGAGACAGAGAAAGAGAGAGGGAGACAAACAGAGTGAGTGAGACAGAGAGAGGGAGAGGGAGAGAGGGAGGGAGAGAGAGGGAGAGAGAGGGAGGGAGGGAGGGAGAGGGAGGGAGAGAGGGAGGGAGACGGAAAGAGAGAGAGGGAGATATAGAGAGAGGGAGAGATAGAGAGAGGGAGAGATAGAGGGAGGGAGAGATAGAGAGAGGGAGGGAGAGAGAGAGAGAGATAGAGAGAGAGATGTGTGTATGCCGGGTCTGGTGGCTCAGTGGACGAAGGCGTTCGCTGCAGGTGCCTGTGTTCAACCTCATGGTCATAGGTTTTTTTTTGCTCTAGCCCCGCCCCCTCCCCCACTGACCCCGCCCCCACCGGTGCGGCCCTCGGCCACAAACCACACTGTAAATTTGGCCCCCGAGAGAAAGTTTGTGAGTACCCATGCTGTAGAGGTAGCCAGCGGCACTAGCAAACCTTTGGGAGGATTTATACTTGCATGGTCCCCTGTTTCCCTGACATCACACCCAGGTGTGAAAATCCTGGGTGGAGGCAGCCAGGTGGCCTCGGAGGAATATGCTCTTCGGCTTCACAGATTTGGTGCCACAAAACTTAGTGTACGTTTTCGAGCGATACCTGACTAAACCCATGAGCTGACAAACTCCTGAAATAGAGTGTTTAGACTCTTGTGTGTTCTCCCCAGTAAGACAGCGTCATCCTCGTAAAGTAACGCGGGGACATTTTTCTTGCCCACCTTTGGGACATCCGCAGCATAGGCAGAGAGTGCAGCCTCAAGACCTTTAATTTACAAAAGAAATAGAATTGGGGCCAGTACACATCCCTGGCATACGCCCTTTCCAACAGGAAGTTAGAGGTGCCCGCGCCAGCAGATCCATACCTAACGGATGCTGACAGATCAAAGGGCAAGGCCTGCAAAAATTGGACAGGATCCACCCCCAGGTCACTCAACAAAGCCCACAGCGTAGATCTTACCACGCTTTCAAAGGCGCTAGACAGATCCATGAAAGCTAGGCAGATGGAGCCCCACTTTCCGATGGTGTACTTGTTAATAAGCAAGTGTAAATCTAAGCATCGCTCCACTGTGCCCAGCCCCTCCCGGAAACCATATTGCACCTCTGACAGCGTGTTCGTCTCCCTGGCCCAAGACAGCAGGCGCTCCAGCACAACCCTCCCTGTGATTTTTACCACGGGAGTCCAGCAAGGAGATTGGGCGATAACTTGGGGACTGGTGATTAACCTTTTTAAGATAGGTACGATAATGGCAGTATGCATGAATCAGGGAGGCCGGCATCAGTGAAAGCATTAAAATGATTACATAATAATGGGGCCCACAATACCGGGACATATTTATTCATATCCTTATTCGATGGGGGACTTTATGGCAGCTTCTCAAATCTCTTCCAGTGTAAATTTCAATGTTATTGGGAAGACCACCACTGCCTCCGGGCTTTCCTGGGACGTGCCAGAGCAGTAAAGAACACTAAAGTGGCTCACCCATGCCTCTGGGCTAATAGTAGTAATAACTGAATTATCGCTGGATCACAGGGTACCAATATCCTTAACCACCTTCCAGAAGGTCCTGAAACCCTTCTGCCTACAAGACTGAATCAGCCTCCCCAGTACTCCATTTTGTTCTCCTTACGCCTACTACACACGGCCCCTTTATACTCAACTTGAGCTCTAGAATCTTCAGGCTGTCTCTGGGTTTCTCCTTCAGAGCCCTATGCAGGTTAGCAGAGGCCTTTCTGCAGGAGAAATCAAACCACTCAGCCCCTGGAGTAACAGGTCTAATTGGCTTCATAAGGAGGTTACAGATGGCTAGCCCCAGTTGGGCAATCCAATTAGCCTCAACCCGCAGATCATCCAGGGGAGTTAGACAACTGAACAACATGTCAAGGTGGCTAGCACACACATTGTTCATCACCACTCCTAGGTCAGCATTTCTCCAAGCTAGAAGAAGCCCCTGTGACTTAACAGTTAAGCATGAAGGAGGGATACCACTGCCCCTACTTTCCCCCTTGTGGATACTTAAACTCAACCACAGAGGTCACCCCTTGGGACCATCCCCATTAGAGCCCTAGACACAAAAATATAGTCAATGATTGGCCCATATTCCCCCTTAACATAGGTAGCATTCTTGAGATAGGCAGGGTCAACGGTATCACAGGCGTTAATAAGATCAAATGTATTAACCATGGTTAAAAGAGCCTTAGCTTTCTGGTCCCACTGCTGAGAAAAACCTCTTGTGCTTTATCCAGGATAGCTAACTCTAATGAGTTAGAGGCGTATGTCTAATGACTGAGGCATATGGCCAAGTTTAATGTTAAAATCACCACCCACCACAATATGGAACCCTGTGTTAAAGTGGGCTAATTCAATATTGAGACCCAGTATAAAATTAGACAATGTGTTAATATTAGTGCACGCATTTATACCAAAGAGCCCATTATAAAAATTAATAAAACAACATGTATGCCATTGGGTTATATCAGAATTAATGCTTGAATTGGAGAACTCCTGGTACTTAAATTGGCAAATTTTGCACTCAAGGGCAACTCGAAAGTAGGCCATTAGTCCTCGCTAGGCTCGGCCGAAAGGGGAAGTGGTTGCTGGGACCACAAACAAACCTATCCATAGATACAGCTTCCGTAACCCAAGTCTCTTGCAAAAATATCATGTTGTGGCACGAGACAAGCGCAGCCAAGTAATCATCATCTTTTTTGTTAGATAACCCAGCAACGTTCCAAAAGAGTATTTTTACCTGGTGGGTAGTGTCAACAGAGCTAACCGGGATCACAGTGTAATTTTTAGTAGCGGGGAGAGTAGGGTCTGATAAACTTGCAGGGCCTTCTCCCAAGTGAGCACTGTCAGTTTCAGGAGGGGGAGGAATGGACTGCGGTAGGCTTACAAGATCTACTCTCATGCCATGTCCTTCAGGGTGCCTGCCCGGGCCATAGTCGTCTTCCTGCAATGCACACACTGACTTATTTATTTATTTAAGGGGTTTTATAGAGTACGAACATGACCCGTCTGGGTATCAGAGCGCTGTACAAATAACAAAACAAGTAAAACACAAGGAAAAAACAAAACGGGCAATAAACAGATAAAAATACAGTTAGTAATATGTTGTGCAAATAAGTTATAGCAGCAAAATCAAAAAGAACAGGAAAGAAATAAAATCTATCCAATGAGAAACAAACAACTTAGAATACTCAGGATACAGAAATGTATATAGGAAAGATAGTCGGAATGACTTTCTTCGGACCATTCCCGAGTTAAACCACATTTGTCAGGTTTCTCAAAGGACCAATGTGATTCTGAACACCAATATTATAAAACTGTGGCTGGGCTTGCTTGGGGCCCTATGCACCTTCCGAATCGTCTGAATTGGCTGGGTAAGTGACCAAGGGCCTGTAGAAGTAGCCAAGGGGTAAGATTTTGATTTTGCTGGCCTTATGCCGGCCTTGGGAAAAGCCCCAATCAGGTTCCATGCTACTCTCGGGATTCGAAAAGTGTTGATGACACAGTCACCCGAGAAATCCTTTTACAACTTCCCTACCCAGCCCACTCTTCTGGCCATAAGCTCTTCATTGAATATCTTGTCTTGTCACCAAATGTTGAGATAATCTGTAAACCACCCTAATAATCATGTTTTCATTGAAATATTACATTATATTAATTTTGACCTAATTGTGATTCGCATAATTTCCAAATAGATTATATATATCGATATGAATAATAGAGTGTAGTATGAATGTATGATGGATGTGTGTAGTTAGGATGTTGTTCAAACTAAGGTCTCTGTAGGATTAGATTTATCATGTTTTTTATCTTTAACAGTATCATGAACTTTAAATAAATTACTTTTGTATTTTTCTAAACACTAGTGTCACGATTTTCTATTCTGACATGTTCTGAGATTCTCACTGTTTTGGAAGTTGCCCTAGATTATTTACAAAACAAATTGTCACCAAATGTTGTCATGAATACATTAGGTAGATTTATAAATTATATTCTCAGTTGACTGCACTACACGAGGTCGAAGGGTTAGCACATCTGCAAGCACAGTAACGTAGGGGCAGGCTACAAGTGGAAGGTCGCACCGAGAAGTAGTGCCAGCAGCCAGACCCGAATAGCTACTAGTAGTGGGGGTCTTATTGCATGCAGAAGATGGCCCCTCTCGGCATCCCTGCACCTGACGGACTGATGTAGTATAGGATGTTGCAGGGTATGCAGTTAGCTCACCTTGGCTTACACCGCCGCCACAGCCTAAGATCTTACTCGAGTTCCCAGCTTTACACTGGAAGCTATCTTGCTGCACACTGGGTATAGAATTATTAGTATTCAGGAGTGCCGGTTCGGTACACTCTGGGTCCTGCTTTTGAGTGAGGCTAGTTAGTTTCGCCTCGATGGGCTCCAGGCGATCAAACAGTCCTTTCAATTTGGCATCCAGAATCGCTTCTACCATTTTACCCTGATAGTCCAACTTTCCCTCAGTACTGTCCGCAAGAAGTCCACCACTATTTGCAGACTCGCTTACCTTGGAGCCCGGGTAAGATCTAGAATAACTTGTTTTCCGGGTATTGCCTTTTTTATGTTTAGAGCTTGGGGGTTTAGCTGCTTAAGGGAAGTCTTGGTTGGGGGGTGGGGCACTTGGGAGGGACAAAACTGCTAGCAATTGGGCCTGTACTTGTGATTAAATTCCAATGTTGCTTCTTCTGGATGGCTTATAGGAGCAGAATGAGGATCAGGTATAGCGTCTTCATATATGTTAGAGGCGGTCGGAGCAAGGGAGAGCCTTCTTTCAAGATTTCTTTGTTAATTACTCCCACTACCTTTTCGATGTAACCATCGAGAGAGCTAGCCTTTTGTTTGGCTGATGAACCCCCCGCACCCCCGTTCTGCATTCTAACTTCCGCTTGGACATCCTTCCAGCCCTCCTTAAGGGCACAAGATTGCACACCGTGTGAAGCAAATAGTACTTGCTGCGGGCCCCTCCTCACTGGGCAACAGTATCCTGGGGGGTGACCCCCACTCCTGGGATGAACAATAGCTGGGCAAATTGTGGGCGTAAAAAGCGATAGAATGGAGGAGAAGTTGCTTACCTCAAAAAGCCGATGTTAGGGGGATGGCCCAACCCAGCCTCGTCTGGCCACGGACGGGTGCACCGGGCCCACCCTTGGCCTGAGCGTGTTCTGCGCTGCAGTAGAGATGGTAACGCTTTCAGCATGCTGGTGAAGGACGGCCTCGCCACCTCCCTGGAACGATGCAGCGCCTCTGGGCACTGTGACTAATGGTGGTGGTGTTCCCCAGCAGCGCTCACACTGTCACAGGAGTCCCATGCTGCGGGAGAGCCGGGATGCACTTTGATAACGCGGTGGTGAAGGATGGCCCCTCCCCCTTCCTGGAACGACACAGTGCCTCCGGGCACTGTGGCTTATGGTGGTGGTGGTCACTTTCCAGGGGAGAAGCAGTGCTAGTAGGGGTCTGGTCCCCCTCACACTGTCACAGAAGTAAAAAAAAGAGTCCTCTACTGCAACCACCTTATGGTTTTTATATCTGTGACAACTCTGAAGGTTTTTATCTGTCTTGGCCCAACAATAATAACCACCCCAAGTTCCAGTCCCTTTCACTTTTGAGGTCAACGTACATCGGGCCCGATTCACAGAACTAACTTAAGACAAAATTCTAAACTTACTACCATTTTGGTATTCACAAAAGGCACTTACTCATTTTGGTATTCACAGAAGGCACTTACTTATTCATTTTGAGTAACTTCCTAATTTTGAGTAACTTACTCCTTTTGTGTAACTTACTCATTTTGGTATTCACAGAAGGCACTTACTCATTGATGAATAAGTGCCTTAAGTGCCTTCTGTGAATACCAAAATGAGTAAGTTACACAAAATGAGTAAGTTACTCAAAATGAGTAAGTTACTCATTTTGTATTCACAGAAGGCACTTACTCATCAATGAGTAAGTGTCTTCTGTGAATACCAAAATGAGTAAGTTACACAAAATGAGTAAGTTACTCAAAATGAGTAAGTAAGTGCCTTCTGTGAATACCAAAATGAGTAAGTGCCTTCTGTGAATACCAAAATGGTAGTAAGTTTAGGATTTTGTCTTAAATTAGTTCTGTGAATCGGGCCCATTGTGTATATTCATTTACTATCCACTTGTAAGCCAACTTGACTTTTTTCGTGACCCAAGATACCATCCAGAAAATGTCTAACAAAGTCAACTCACTACATCCTTTTTCCGCATCAATGCCAGCCAAGAAAGTAGTAGGTCTCTAGAATTTATTTCATCTTCATCAAGGATCCATGAGTGTGAATTGTATCTATGGGCTTCATGTAGAGTAAAGATTGCTGGCACCATAATGGCTAGCGTGGCAGAGGTATCTGCCCCATCAGCCTACCTGTGGCCAGCTCCGAGTACAATCGATCGACCCTACTGCATGCCACTTTTTTGAAAGAGAAACAGTAATGGCATTCCCGCCATACTATAGTGCAGTGGTGAGTGTGCCAACACTTTTGTTTATTCTGAAGACATTGTGGGACTTTTACTTTGGAAAAGGCACTGATGTCCTGCATATGTTCAGGGTTTTGTCCAAGTGCACAGGGAACACTTGTGCAGTTCTTGTGTCCAGAAATGGCATGGTTCATATTAACTGAACAGGAAAAATCCAGCAGGTTTAATGTTGAAGGCGGCCCTCCTCAATAGTCTGGGCCCTCCCAGGCTATATCTGCTGTTGGGAACTCGCCAAGATGGGACTCCTGATGGCAGGGCCTGTGGCGGCTCTGATGTCAAGAAAATTGCCCTTCTGTGCAGGGCCATCCTAACAGCATTATAGGCCCCCAGGCAAAGCAGTGTACTGGGCCTTGCCTACACAACCACTCACAGGAATAAAATGTTTAACTGAAAATTAGTGTTAAATTTTGGTCTGCATGGGGCCCCTATGCTCATGGGGCCCCCGGGCACCTGCCCAGCGTGCCCATGCGTTAAGACTGCAATTATCCTGTGCACTCTAAATGAGGCATGGATTGTAGAGTGGACAATCCGCCCATTTTTGGTAAAACACCATTAAATACGTACCAAAGTTTTTCAACACTCAGGTTATCAGTTATCCAAAAATGAAGGACGATTATGAAACAGGTGATATGATGCGAAAAATTGACAAGGGATATTACCCAGCAGGCCAAGCTGCAGTCGTCTGCCTACTTTCCTGGCTACTGCAACTCTACATATGCAAAAAATGGGGGACCCCCTCTAAGAAAGATAATTTGAGGTCAGGGAGAAGAGGGGAAAACCAAAACACACAATAAAGAGCTCCCTCATGACCTATATTTCTTTCGTAAACGTAGAACTAAATTCAGCATAGGCTAAACAACAATGTAATGACATCAACAAGACTAATAAGATAAAATTGATTTTAGCCTATGCTGAATTTAGTTCTACGTTTACGAACGAAATATAGGTCGTGAGGGAGCTCTTTATTGTGTACTGCAACTCTACAGCCACTGCCTTCTCTCCTGCTCTGTCATTGCTCAGACTCACATCATTATTCCTGGGCACCTCTCAAGGTCAAGTGAATGTCCCATAGTCAATCCAGATCTCCATGTTTGGGAGCCAGCAGCTTAGCTGCTAGAACTCAACTTCTACCTCTGCTTTTTTCTTACAGAATCTGTAGATTCAAGTCATCACTTCTAATGTGACAAATCAGCTGTTTTAAGCATGGGCATTCCATGGGACCATAAATGATGGCCACGATGCCTAATAGGGCCAATGGGGCTGGCAGCTGTGTGTATATATTCACTGAAAAACTAAAGGTTGTAGTAACATTATAGTTAGGTAAATATGTCCGTGACAACATTAACATTCTGAACTATAAAAACACAGAAATATACCAGTTATAGTTAGCACAGCTAACTATAACTTGCGCCTCCGCCATGCACTGCTTATGGCATCACATATTACATCACTCATGCCATGTTCAATGACATCATTTATGACATCAGTGATGACATCTCAACTGATATAATTGATGATATCACTGATAACATTACTGATTATATCATCCAAGCTTAGTTTTTGCACATTATGCTCTATAAATTTGCATACTAGACTAAGTACAAAGCAAAAACGTCTGACCGGGTCGAATCTAGTTTCTGTATCCCACACACGCTCCATCGTGGTTGGCGTTAACTCGTACCCAGGTACCGGTCAAGTGCAACCAGATGACCACTGTTGGCACTTAATGCTTTTTAGTTCTAATTTATAACTTTAGTTTCCGTTATTGGATTTTTGGCATTTTTGTGTCATTTTATTAATTAGAATATGCTATATTTTTTAACATTGGTTTGGGATTTTTCATGTGCTGTGTTTTGACATTATTACTGTTTCAGTGCTGCATAAATACTTTACACATGGCCTCCAAGTTTAGCCTGTCTGCTCCGTGGCATAGTAACCAGAGGGTCGAGCTTAGGCTGATTTAGTGACTTTAGTGGCTTACCCTGATAAGGATTGAGACTATTGTTTGAGGTGGGTACTCACCCCCCTCAACTAATTCAATTTTTACATTACATTACAGCTTGGAACGACCTTTCCCTGCACTCAGAACCGAATCATCGCTCCAGCAGTTCAGGAAAGGACTCAAGACCTGGCTGTTCGAAGGAAGAGATCAACATCTAGCAGCTCTAGCGCCTCAAGACCTCCACGGGTGATTTGCCGCGCTCTACAAATCCTTGACTGATTGATTTACAAAGGTTTGCAGTTTGCCATAGGTGCTCAATTTAGAATTGCCTTTTTCTGGGCTCAGTGATCATTTGAAGCAAAGTGTTGTAAGTTAAGGAATTATAGTACAGGGCTGTGTATTGAGGGAGGGCATTATTAGAAGGCTGCGAGGGAAAGTTGAAGGAAGGTCTTGTATTTATTTCTTGAATTAGTACGGGGATAGGGGCAGTCTGAAAAGCAGAAGCAAGTGAATCCAGATTTATGGCTCAATGCATGACTATGATTCTCTTTAGGTGCCTCCTTTATTAGATGTTTGGATTTCTATTGGGCAATGTCAAGGCTATCAGTTGTTTTTTGGCCACCTGAGTGCACAAGGTTGTTGGTGAAACAGACGGCTTTATTGGTACAAAGTATTGCTAAATAATATAGTGCGCCTTGAATGTAATATTTGGTGGCAGGGATAGCCAGTGTGCAATTGTTAGGTTAATGGGTATTTTGTCTAGTTTCTTTTGACTGGCACTTAAGCGGTAGGCAGCATGGAGGTCTACGTTCAGGGGGAGGAAGGCAGAATGTTGCAAACTATTGTACAGCTTTCCACCCATCATTATGGGACGGCACAAGAGATAAGGCATAGAACGAAAGGAGGTGGGAGTTAGGGTAGGTTTTATTGTCTATTGGTGAAAGATTGTACTTTGATGTTTGTGTTTCCCTGGTTGCATGGTCCTTGAATGTGAGGTCAGAGCTGGTATAGTGGAACCGTGGGGAATTAACTGAGTCTATGCTGGGTTTCCTTTCAGGTTGATAGCAGATATTCAGGATGAGGAGGAGACAGGACCTGAATGTCATGTGTTGGAATGTGAAGCTGGACGCTGTCATTTGATTTCAGTATTGTGAGGTTGCTGTTGACAAGACTTATTCTTGGGGGCTCCGTGTATATATTGGATAGTATAGGTGTCTTAAATTGAACTTGGGAGACGAATCAGATTACTGGGAGATGGGAGATCTGAGGTTTGCCATTTCAATGACTTATTATCATTGAGTGGGACGATGAGAATATCTGAGGAGAGTCTAGCTGATGCCCATGCAACTGTAGATGGTTGTTTGGAGATATTGATGGATTATAGTTGGTAAAATCACCCATAAGTCTAGTGGCACTATTAGATATGGGTCCCCACTTTCCGTGACGCATATAGCAGCTTTGACTATTGTTACACATGCTCTTTCACTGTTGCTTCAAGAGTGTAAGTAAGTGCAGGAGGTTGTTTTGGTCAATGTGTGCTTTAAGTTGTAGTGTTGCTGCTTTTCTGATGTTTAACCAATGAAAACCAAGTTGATTGGAAACTGGTATGGTTGGTTGTCAGTGGATTAGATGATGTTCCTGTTGAGACCAATATGTTGAAAACTTAGTGTGGGGAAGGGAGGAATATTTCTATGTTGAATGATTTAAAGAAGCAGGAAGATTATATGTAATCTTCATAAGTAGTGGCCTCAACTAATAAGACGATGTAGGAGGCGTTATATAGTATGGAAGGAGTGAACGTATGCTACACTGATATGATGCACTGGGGCTGCAGCAGGGTTTCCAGTAGTGTTGTCAATGGTGTGTCTTAAGGTGCCGATTTTGTTGGCAAAGACCAACGGTATTCCTCCCTTATCAATGTTTGCTAAGCCGGTCATCTACATCGCACTGATAAGTCTAACGCTTATGCTCGGAGAGCTTTGAGGTAGGAAGCCTTGAGGGAAGAGCATTTTGACCTACACCTACCCAAGGAACAGGAAGCCTGGCCGAGAGAACTCTCGATTCAGTACTTTAGACAGTGAGTATATGGATCAGGGAGGGACAGAGACAGGCAGATATGGGGATTGAACCAGAGTGACATGGAGTGACTTTAGGCTATGAAAATACATAAGCACACTGGGGGAGAAGGACTCAAAAATATATAAACATGCTGAGAAATAGGCTGATCAGAAAGTTCAAGGAGACATAGAAACAAGGAGTGAGGGCATTAACTATCTGAGATTAGTAACAGTATACTGTCACGCGCTGCTCTATGGAGACTGACACCTTCATAACATAGTCTAATGTAAGGGCACAAGACCACCACCCATAAAGAGGTCTTAGACATTACTGCAGATGGTTGTCTCACCACAACCCCATTTGTGGAAGACCTCACACGAGTACCCCATGCCATAGCTCATATTTACTCCTGTTAGGTTAGGTGGCCACCTCACTCCACAAACAGGTTCACTTACTCCGGTCAAAGGAAGTTTAGGCTACCCACAACTTCCCAACATCAAAGAAGACCCTCCACTGGGAAAGTGTACCAAACACAGTCAGCAGTCTATCTTCTAAAGCATGTACAATACTAGGAATTTGCAAATGCAGCACTGCACAGAAACCATATAAAAAAACACAACACAATATGGTCCTGCTGTGATCACATATGGGAAAGAAGGAGCTGGAAAGATAATAAATTGGCTTTACGCCATGCCTGCGATGCGATTGCTTTTGCAATAAAAAAAAGGAATTTTCAGATCCTATGAAAAACTGTGCCTACTTCACTGAGACAGTGGCTACTTCTGTAATGACACTGCAGGAATGTATAGTAAGACTGTAATGTCATATCCGCAAAAAGCAACACCGACACTCATGGGACACTCATGGGATTTTTGGCACGGAAACAGAAAAAACAAAGAAATGCATAAACGCAAACACAAAATCAGCAAATGGAAATATGGTGGAACCCACGCGCTTAAGTAAATATTAGCAGTCTGCCCTCCTTTCTTATTATGAAATATGTCCAGGGCATACAATTCCCTCTGTAAGAAAGCAGGTTGTATCTCAGTGCCTAGGTATGCAATTGACTTGTCATGAGCTATAGCAGTTGACAAAGAAAGTAAGCTAAGTGGCAAGCATTAGTGTATTAAACCTATTGCAGGTCAGATTATCAGACTCAATAAATAATAACATATCACAGAAAACAGCATGATTGTTACAATTGTGCACTTCCTGGTTTCTACTTTCTACTCATCCCTAGATGATGGGGGATACCCATATACACTAAAATGGCAGGGGTCCTGGTAGTAGTCATGCACCTGTGACCCAGGATTAACCCCTTGCCTCACTCTTTGCTACTAAACAGCTTTGTATCTGGTGCTGATGGATTCTTAAGGCCAAGGAATGGAACTACGGAAAGTAAATATGGCTCTTACTTTACATCTGATTATTTTTTATTCCTGCCACAGACTCCTTGACCTCTAAGACCAGGGGTAGCAAGGACTGTGTAGTGGAAGAAAAGAGCAAGCCACGGGTGGCAACTGCTAGCTCCTACCTTTGACCGGAAAGCAACCTGAGAATAACACAAGAAACAAATATCTCCCAGGAGTTGTTGTATACCTACCATGTCTAGGATCACCAAGACGCACCACACCAGATGAAAGACACTGACGCATCTATAGTACACTAAATTAATTTTTGGGGATGGACCTTCTATAGTACTTGCTCTTGTGTTCCTTGCAGAGCTAATCTCTCACCATTTAACCTCGCTCTGCTCTATCCCTAATGGCCCTTTATGCCTTGATTACTGTTTTCCATCATTTGGCTGAAAGTGGTTTCCTGTGTCCAGATGGTCAGCTGGTGTCTTCAGAGTCCTGCTGCCCACACTCTGTGTGGTGTCTTGTGCTAGTCACATGACATCTCCCCTCCCCACTTTAACAAATGCCTCTGAAAGGCCCTGGCCCATAAGTTCTAAGCTGTTCTTGAATCACAATCCGATGGTTCTTTTTAGCAGCATGCATGTGTAGAGGGGAGAAAAGTCATTAGACAAACAGTCAATTAGCCAGTAATTCTTTTGTATACATAATAACTCACGGACAACTACTTCAGGTTAGTTAATTTATTACAAAGCCAATAGCTGAACATAGAGAAACCTCAACACAGGGGTATAGAAGTACATAGGAATTAGCATGAAGCAAATCTGTGCATCCAATTTAGTCAATGCAGCATGAACAACACAATTAACTCAAGAAGTAGAATACAGAAAATCAGGAAGCATGAATCCAAATTTCCCTGCATCGAGTGTTGGCGAGTGAAAAGTATAAATCTATCCCTACTATAACACTAACGTCACATTCCTAACTAAGCATTTTAAGAAAGAACGGTAAAAGGTATCAGCACTTTGAGCCTCTCTAAGAAGTCCATCCATGATCGATGGGTCAAGTAACATGAAGCTACAAAAGACAGAGCTCGCTGTAGGGTGCCCTCTCTGAAGACAAGAAAGGAGTGGCGCACTATCCCTAATTGCAACAACCAGTTATTCACGGGTAGCATTCCCATGGTGCAGTTCGAATCCATTCCATCCTGGGTACAATCCTAAAGGTATTTTTTCACGATGTCAATGGTGTACCTTCTTTGCTACAGTTTGTCCTTGGTTCCCATACCTTCTCCTGTGTGAAGCACAATGACCTACATTTATCGACTCAAGACACACGATTGTAACTTCTTCACTCCTTGCCTAGCTTACTAAAACAAAGACATTACTTTTCCTAAAGAATTTATTCTCCACCTGCAATGGAAACGTGAGAAAGAACAGAATCTGCAATGCATGTGAAATTCAACTATTAGTTTTAGAGTTTCCAGGGACTTGGACTTCAGCTAACATAAGACATGTCTCTTTCAACAATACAATTTGCATAACCATCATTAGCATTTCAGTTAATACATTTACCTACTAATTTGAAACATCGATTGTCGAACACATTTAATAAGTGAATAATGTCAGTTCACAGCACGAGTTTCACATGTTAACATTTTCTGCTAGTTGCAGCTATACCCCACGTTAATTCCCCATACCATCTATCAATAACTAAAGCACGTCACATAATTGCATTAATATGTTTCACAATTCTAACACCTCATGTGAACAATAATTGCATGATTCTATGTGGATGCATTCTACACGTGATTATAATGTACCCCTACAAATTAAATGTGATTTCCGCTACATCACCTCTCCTCCCTCTTAGACTTGATGCATATGGTGTACCCTCATCACTGGCACAGTTCCTTCAGTTTGCTCTCTCAATTGCAATAGTCTTGTCACCACTCTGTTTTAGCTCCTTTGCTTGAGGATTAACACTTACATGGTTTCAGTTTAGCGGGTCATGAAACTATCTGCTTTTCACTTCACGTCACTCTGTCCTCCAGCGCAAACATGTCATTGTCTGTAGTGTTAAGTTGTGAGGATTGGACGTGTATGGTGATAGCACTTGAAGTGAGAGACATTCTTGGTTGTTTTCATTCCTTCTTTGCCAGAGTTGTCCCAATTCTTTTCAGGGTGATTACCTGCAGTTGGTGAGACATGTATTTGGCATCTGACATTTGTCTTTGCTCTTATTTGACTCTTATCCAGTCCCACACCTTGATGTCTGATTCTCTGGCATGTAGTCTATTGTCAGCATTGCTCTTTCTCTTGCCTTTTTCTCATTGCTAATGGAGCTGTCATTCACCCTCTCTTTCTCCTATGTTTGCCTTCAAGTGGCATGTAGTCCAACTCGGTATGTGAGAAGTATCCTAATGGATACAATCTATAATAGCTCAATTGAAACATATGGTTTAGATACTAGACACATGACATCTTCATCTTTTACTATTCATAATACATATTTATTTCCCTATCCGTTGATGACAATAAGTGTAGAGCTGCAGAACAGCTTAGGGAAGCCTTGTCTGACTTTAACCTTGTACAGAAAGTCAAGGGTCCCACTTATAAGCGGTCGGCGTATACGCTCGATGTTATCTTCTCAAATAACCCTAGAGTCGGCTCTATGGTCCCTCTAGCTTGGAGTGATCACTTTCTAGTCCCTTTCAGTTTAGTGCTACCCACTTTACAGGTCCCCGGACCACTGATGCCATCGCTCTGTTGTCCGTGGAACTCTATTGACGATGCCACCTTAAATATGGCATGCTCTCATATAGTGGTTAACCGTCACACTGACATGGATTTGGAAAATATCGTCCTTCAGTTCAAATCTCAAGGCTACCCTCGACGACTTAATACCTCTGAGAATGAGCAAAAACAGAAGGACCTCTGCCTCGGAGCCCTGGTTTTATGCCTCCCTCAAAGCTGAAATACAAAGGGGAAAAACCCTAGACAGGAAATGGCAATGGAACTTCCTGGAGAAAGACAAACTTAAAAATATTTTAAAAAGCCAGAGCTTCACTATTCTCCAAACAAATCTATGAAGCAGAAAATACACCTCACACAATTTTTAATTGTTAGCGCCCTAATAAAACCTCCAGTTCAAAATCAATCTGTAGCTGCCTCCCAGGAGTTTGTTGACAGCTTATCGGGTTTTTCCCACGATAAGGTGTTTAACGTCTATTTTAAATTTTCCAACAGTATGTACACAGGGTTGGTCCCCCCTGGACCATCCCCCCACACACCCTACCGCACAATGTCCTCTTTTGAAAGCTTGCGTTAGAGGACTCAGAGAGCGGATTCTAAAATCTCAGTCTGGCTCACATCTTCATCTGTGCCCGCCACACATTCTCAAAAGTGTGTCTCAGTCACTGAATTCATAGATTAATGTGCTTTTCAACCTCTCCCTTGAATCAGGCTCAGTGCCTACGTGCTTGAAGAAGGTGATGGTCCTTCCACTCTTCCAGGGCTGCCTATCGACAGTTGCTGGTTGGATGAATGATAGTTGCCTCTGCCTGAAATCCGATAAATCCATAGTTCTGATTCAAGGCTCCCCTTTCATACTGGATCTGACCCACCTGTGGCCTTCTGTAATGGGTCCCCCCCGGCCCCATCCACCACTGCAAAAAACTTGGGGTCAAGCTAGACAATGCCCTCACTTTCAGGCCTTTCATTAGTGCCACTGCAGGAGTTTGTTTTTCCCTTTGAAAACCTTAAGGAAGACTCCGAAATTCTTGCCAGAGCACTCCAGAAAAATCATCATTCATGCATTAATAACTTCAAGAATTGATTGTGCCAATGTGTTGCTCCTGGGTTTTCCTCAAACATTGCTAAACAGACTTCAATAAGTTCAGAATGCGGCAGCCAGACTAGTGCTGAATATTTCCAAAAGGCAATCAATTAGGAATGGAATTAAAAGCCTCCACTGGCTTCTCGTCAAACAAAGAATAGAATTCAAAGCCCTGACATTAACGTTTCGGGCCTCCCAACTGAAAGGCCCTGTGTACATCTGCGACAAAATCAAAGGATATCTTCTTTGCCGAGCCTTACGTTCAGCCAATCACAACCTACTCTGCATTCCCAAGAAAAAAAGTCCAGAGTAGATGTAAGATCCTTCTCTTTCTTGGCCCCAAAACTCTGGAACCTTTTACCGGATCAAAATAGAGGGGCTACCTCAGAGAATTTATCCAAGAGCCTCTTAAAGACTCACCTCTTTAGAGAACCTAAGAATGGTGGGTCCCTCCTACATCTGCTCTTCTACTGCAACTTACTTTTCACCCAGTGCCGGGACGCTCCCTCTTGGAGCAGCTGTTTTGCCGGGACGCTCCCTCTTGGAGCAGCTGTTTTGCGCTTTACAGATCTACTTCATTAATTCAAATCTACTTCATAATTGACAATGGGGCGCCTTATTTAGAAATTGGAAAATGATCTCAGGGTAAGAATCTCAACAGTTCACAGATGTAATTGTACACTTATTGCTGCGTCCCAAGACTGAATTGTTTGGTAGTTCTCCTCGGCATTGTTCACAATGATTCAGATGCAGACAACATGTGTTTCGCCACCTAATTCACTTGCAAGTCTAGTGCCTTCTCAAGGCTCAAATATTGAAATATGCATATGATAGATTACCTAATATTACTTTAATATTATTAACCTCGTGTGTGAGGTACCACACTATATGTGAGCCCATTTGTGTGCCAATCTGTGTTCAGTTGGTTGAGTACCAGGAGTTGGCTGGCCACTAAGGATTTAGGACAGGGCAAAATTTATGCATAGTAGGGATTTGACCTCCTAAGGTGGCTTCGGTGTCTGGACAAAGTGGGGTCTCAACAGAGGAGTTGTGCATAGGGCAAAGATCGTGCACCGTTAGGACTTACCCACCTGTGTCTGATTGTATGCCCACGAGAAATCGGCTATCTGCTAAAGGTTGGGTACGGGCAAAGGCTGTGTGTATTAGGAGCTTGGCCACTTAAAGGAACTTGGGTAGTTAGAGGGAGTAGACTGTCCTGAGGGCGAGTGCAGGTGAGTCAAGACACTGTGCAGCAGGCGCTTGTTCATCCATGTGTGTTTGGTTGAGCACATGGGGTCAGCTGTCCACCAAGGATTCAGAACAGTGTTAAAGCCATGCATAGTAGGGGCTTTGCTACCAAACAGGGCTTGGGTGTCCAGTAAGAGTTGGCTGTCCCTCAAGTCCATGCGCAGCAGGGGTTTGCCCACCCATGTGTGGTTGATTGTCCACAAGGGGTTAGATATCCACAAAGGGTTCGGAACAGAGCAAAAGCTGTGCATAGTAGAGGTTTGCCCATCTAAGAATGCTTGAGTGTCTAGAGGGAGTGGGTTCTCTGTGAGGGGTTATGCATAAGGCGTAGACCATGCACAGCACGGTGCTTGCCCACTCTTGTGATTGGTCACTCACAAGAGGTTGGCTGTCTGTAAAGGGTTCGGAACTGAGCGAAATCTGTATGTATTAGAAGTTTGGCCTCTTAAGGAAGCTTGAGTGTCTGGAGGGAGCAGGCTGTCCGTGAGGTGTTGTGCACAGGGCAAAGACTGTGTGCAACAGGAGCTTGCACACCGTGTGTGGTTGTCTGAGTAAGAGTTAGTCTCCAAAGAGTTTTGCCCACAGGAGATTTTTGTTTTTTTAGTTTTCCAGTGTTCTCATGATATGTCCGCGGGCAGTGGCTGCTCCTCCGCTAAGGCGGAGGAGCGTCGCCCCACTGCTTCAACTGCGAGCTGAATGCCAAAAATAAAATGATAATAACGTAGCTGGGCTCCCCGCGTCACAGGGGGAGGAATAGTGGCAGCACCTAAAGTGCGCATGACGCTTTGGCCGGCCATCGTGGGCCGGCCAAAGCATCATGCGCACTGTGCATGTTCTCCACCCAGGCTGCATTACAGCCTGGGTGTTGAACATGCACAGCCTGCCAGCCTCTGTCTGAGCGCCGAACCACGGCGCTCAGACCAATCACAACGCTGCTAAGGCAGCGTTGTGATTGGTCAGGGGAGTCTGGCCTCCTGCTGCTGACCGAAACTCCGGCAGGGGAGGCCTGGACAATAGGTTTCCTGTCACAGGGAGGTGTTACCACCTCCCAGACAGGCTTTAGTGTATTGGGGCTGGGTGGGTGCACTCTCGGAGTGCTTTGAAGTCCTGCACTGGGGGCACATTTGGTGTCCCTGTGTATAGCCCAGTTCAAACCGGTTGCAGGGGCTACCAGCCCCTGCTCTGGCGCGAAACTGGACAAAGGAAATGGGTGTAGCCACCCCTCTTTCCAAACCCTCCCATAGGTGGGTCCCCTGAGTTAGTCCAACCCCTTCCTTGGGTATAAGATAGGAACCCTTGGCAACAGGACTTTAGATATCCCTGGACGAAACTCTGAAACTGAATCCTGGACCTTCGACGATCTGTTCAATGCCAGATGACTGAAGAATCTCCCTTGGAGTAAAGGAGTTACTCCCCTGCTTGGAAGGCACCAAACACGCATCTGTCTGGTCTGCATCTCTGAAGCTCCCGCCGGACGCCGACGACTCTGCAACCCAGGAGCTGGATTTCCAGACTTCCCAGAGGCTGACCCGAGTTCCCAGCAAAGCTGAGACCTGTAGCCCTCGTGGGTACCGTGGAACCGGAACCCCTGGACACCGTGCACATTTGCTAGTGCATAAGCTTCTGGTCGATCCTAGAGGCTGTGCTTTGGGTTGCTTGTAGCCCTGACCCCGAGCAGTGAATCTACCGAAGATTGCTGGCCTACCCACTCAGAGTGATCCGTGGGTCGCCATTTTGTGATTCCTCTTGAGGTCCCTTTGCGATCCCTTGTCCGTCGACTTGTGGGTCCCTCAGAAGGACAACTCTACTTTCAACAGGCCTCCCTGGTTGCTCCAGGCCTGCCCTGACTCTCCCTTGCTTGGGGAGTCCCTCGGACCTCGCTGGTCCGCACCAAAGCCTTTGTTCTCTTCCTGCAGGGGTTGCTGTTGCCAAGGCTTGTTGCATCCAATCCGGGCACCGATACTGCAGCACTCAACATCCTTTGTGGGACAGCTCGAATCCAGCTCCTGGTTGTCGTCGACGCCTCCTGGTCCTCGTGGCTGAAGAGTCAAGCTTCTCCTCCTAGCACCTGAAGCACCCGACATCAATGGGCATTCGACTATCGTGCCCCTGGTTACTGGCTAGTGACCCAGACTCTGTCCCCTCTGCTTTCAGGTTCTTCACATCGTCGATCCAGGCTTGGATCTCTTCGGACACTTCTCATCTTCCCGGCAGCAGCACTTTCCAGCAAGCTGCCATTGAAAACGACGGCGCGACCCGACACCATTTGACACCTATGCACCCGGCTTCCCTGGGTGAGGTAACATGAGTACTCCGGTGCTCCCGTGGGTGTTGGCCCTAGAACCATCTAAGTCCAAAAGGGTTTGTTCCTAGTCCACTCCGAAGTGTCCCGAAAATTTAAAACTCTAACCGCGACTTTCCCCATAGAAGCTAATGGAGCTCGCGGCTGAGTTCAAACACTGCACACGTCCCCCGTGGGTCCCCTGTGTCACTACCTTGGGTGGTTCCTTGGGGTCCCAGCGATTCTACAGGCTCTAGGCCTTGTTTCAGGAATCCATTCACCCTAATCCTAAAACTAAATTTAAATTAATTTATCGCAATATTCCAATCACTCTTATCCCAAAACTAAATTTAAATCAATTTTTTCAAGTAACCTGTAGGAGAGTAGGATCTGCTTCTTATGGTTACCCCTATTTTTTGCTGACGTTTCACTGTTTTTCGACTTTAGTCTGGCTGGGGCCCTGCTATCCAGGACCCCAGTGTTGTGTGTTTAAAGCTTTTTACCCTAGCTACAATAGGTTGCTCTTCTCCTTCTGGTTTATGCTTGTCGTCCGAAAGGACAGCCTTGGCACATCTACCGGTAAGTTCTGCCCTTTTGACAATGTCAATGACTTCTTGGAGAGGAGCCTCGCCCTTAGCCCACAACCTTTCTTGGATTTCACGATTGGCGGCTCGCATAACTATCTGGTCGCGAATAAATTCGCCATGCAATTCACCAAATCTACAGGATAATGCTAAGTTCTTAAGTGCAGAGACAAAGTCTTCAATGGACTCTTCTGAACTCTGTTTGCGATGGAAGAATTTGTACCTATGGACTGATACACAAACGGTGGGTTTAAAATAATTAGTAAGATCTTCTAGGGCATTTGCGTAAACGTCGTCTTGACTTGCAGGTCTGGGTTTTTATTTATGCTGTTGTAAATTTTCATAGTTTTTGCACCTAAACAGTGTAGTAGGATTTTCTTTTTCCTTTCAGAAGTTAGCACTTCACCCTCCTCATCAAAAGTGGAGATGTAATTTTCAAAGTATTCGCGCCAGTCTTCCCATCTGAGGGATGAATCACCAGGCGCAGGGATAAAAGGTTGAGGAGGTGAGAGGTTCCAAACGTTGCCTGACGCCATGGAGAGAACGGGAAGGGCGAGAAGAAAAGTGAGAAGAAAAAAAAAAGGATAACACAGGAAGAGTATAGAAGGAGTTGAATAAGGTAGAAGAAATAATCAGGTATAGGAAAGGTGTGAAGTGGAGAAGGAACTAGAACCGGTTTCACAGAGACAATAGAGGTAACAACTGTATATTAGAATTTCATAATGAAAGATGCACGAAGTAGTGTGTGCATCACTGAAGTATCCTGGACGTAGTGCTTGTTATGTGGAACGGGGGTAACTTGAAAGAAAGTGTGCGTATCACTGTAGAATTAAAATCGCTGTTGTACTTGAAACGCACTATATAATGCAGAATGAAGTGTGCGCATCACTGTAGGTTAGTTTTCCAAATCGCCGCTATAACTGAAACGCACTGTGTTCCATGAAGAAGGTGTGTGCATCACAGTTGAAATTGATTAAAATGGCTGCCGCAAGTGGAACTAGTTGCCCAATTCAAAATGGCCGCAACCTGCGTTCCAGTGACGTAATGAAGTGCGCAGAGGAGCCTCACGGTACCGTCTGAGGAGAAGTGCAAGTGTCGCGTTAATGCCTCACCCAGATCTGAGGTAACCACCCCTGAGCAACACTAGCGTGCAGCCCTACGCAAGGGAGCAGCGTGGGCGGAAGGATGACTGTCAATGCGCAGAGGTTCGCTTAAGGTGCCGATGTGCTGCCAGCGAAAAGAGCGTCTTAAAGCAAAGGCTCCTCACAGGTAGATGCGAGACTGCGCAAAGCAAGCAAAGCAGTCGCTATCAGCGTAGATCTCACCGTGAAGTGAAGGGCACCACTGCTCATCACGCTATCCTCGACAACACGAAGAAGGCACAGCAGCTGTGGAACTGGAGTGAATGAGCCCCGGAACAGCAGGACGCAGGCACAGCAGAAAATGACGCCAGAAGAATGGTGACCACTCTAGTGTAGATCTGGAAGCAGACAGAGGTGTGCAGGAAACACACACGCAGGTCCGTCGTGGTGTCAGGGCACTCGTCGCCAAATTTGTAAAGACCACAGGAACGAGTAGAGGTGAGTTAAGCAGTCTTTATTGTAGATAATGCCCTGATACCAAATGGCGTCCGGTGAGAATGACAGATTTCCTCCAACTGCCCTCCAACCGTCACCCTTGCCCAAGGTTCCACAATAGAACGAGGGAACGTCATAGAACCCTGGGCAAGGGCGCGTGGCAAGGGGACAGCGCGAGGCAGGTCGCGAGACCAAGAACAATAGTAAACACAACACCCAGCCTAGCTGCTTCCTCTCTAAATTGATTCCCTGTACCTTAGTTACACCACAGATTGGATTCTGGGTTGCCCTTATGAGTTCCTAGTATATGGTATACTATGTACCCAGGGCATAAGTACCCCAGAGGCCTACCAGGGGCTGAAGCATGTATTATGCCACCCCTGGGCAGCTTTCCAAAATGACACCACAGGACTGCTACTGCAGCCTGAGTGAGGTGGTGCATGCACCCCTTACCGAGATATAGGTTCACTATATCTCACCCTATCACTGCACATAGAAACCTATCAGTCACCCCTATGGCAGGCCTTATCAATCCTGAAGGCAGGATGCTTGGTTTTATGTGACAGGGTGCCATGCATGAGCAGAGCCCCTCTGCAGCCTTCGGAATCTATTCTCCAGGGTTGTCTGTGATGCAGCCTGACCATATACTCTTAAGTGCATTATAACCTAGCGGTAAATGCTAACTTTGGGATGGCTGCACGGAAACATGTCGTGTTTGGTGTCAAACACCTTGGAATCATACCCCCACACCAGTAACTGGTGTGGGAGTATGATCCCACCCTTCTAGAGGGAGAGACATGACAGCACCGGTATACCCGGTACCAGCTAACAGAGCCCTGGCATCACAAAATGGATGCTGCAGCCACAGGCTGTGTGCTTCCTACCAAGTGCAGATAGGAGGACGTAGGAAGAAGAGGCGACGGCCGGCGGTAAAAAGATAAGTGCCGTTTTTATTATTTCCCACCCCTTCCCTCCGTTCCCCCGTCCACCACTCCTGTTTGGTAGCAGCCGCTACTGTCCGCGGGACCAAGCGTATGATCGTTTGAAAGTCCTCTGACCCCCATATGGCCCCTGTGTACGGGTCCCCCTGTCTTGCGATGGCGGCCACAGCATTTCTGTTTGAGTTGCAGCCAGCCAGTCGGATCGCTCGGTCCTGCAGGACCGACAGGAAAAATGCCCTCTCGGCCAATCAGATTGGTGTATTTTTTAATTCGCAGTACTCTGGGAAAACCGCGGTACTCCGGCTGGACCAACCATCCAGATAGCAGTATATTGTGAACATTAATTTCTCAAAAACCACTGAACAGCTTTACACCAAACCCTAAAATCCATGCTTTCTAAGTAATGATTTGGTGTAATTCATTTCCGCCGCTTTTCCTGTACCACTTCTGAAAATCCCTATAGGAATTTGCATTGGAAAACACGTTTTGGGACCCCTTCTTTTTCTCTGCCATCACTTTTCAGATCACCCCAAAACTTTCCAGGGACGAACTGAGGTGGAAAAACTATTTTCTGGGAAGGTTTTGTGACAATTTGTGAAACTTCACCAGAAAAAAACGCTCTTCCTCTGAAAACTCTGACCTGTATATAACTACACAGCGGCGTAATAAAAACAACCAAACACTAACTTATTTTGGATTTCTTTGTCTATATTTAAATATACTTAAATTATTAACATATCCTGCATATTCCAACCAATTAAATGGTTCCAGGTAGTCCCTGATTACATTTAAAGTCGGGCACAATGGCTATCTATGAGATGATTTAGTTCCGTGCACATTTTTTAAATATTTGTTGCTGAAAACCTCAGGGAAAAGGAACACCACCACCTTTGTCAATCTTTAATACACACTTCTCTAAACGTGGGATTTAGGATGTGGCATCATTTACTTCCGGTTTCCAGTCCTTTGACACTAAAGGTGAGAAACTGGGTCATTGCTAAGTTGATTTCCAGGCTCTAGTGTTGTCGAGAGCGTACAAGGAGTACAAAGATGTAAAGATGTTAAATTGTCATCTCTTCCATTCCCCTCTAACACCACTTCACGGATGGACGTGCTAGGGAGAACATTAGGCTGGTTGCTGTTGCCCAGGGCTTTGGTTGCCGCAGATGGAATGTTTCTTTGGCGTGGACAGAATGGTCCCTGAAACACAAAAGTTCACCAGCGTTTACTGTTGTTCTTGTTCCTTGTCTTAGAAACCAATTAATTTTAACACGTCCTGGCTGAGTCACTGAGTTGCTATGGAGTACGTGGAAAACCATGTTATCACCTGGGAGAGCCATTGAAGGGACGTCAACAGCTAGACTCACAGGACAAGTAAGTGAGACTAAATGACGGGCATTACTGGAACAGACATTCACAAGGATAACACCTTCAACACAACTATCACTGACAGCTAAAAACAGATTGCACTCCTGATAATGCATCACAACTTAAAACATGAAAATGACTGGATATCCAACCAGTGGCGGCTCCTCCACTAAGGCTGCGGAGCGTCGCCCCACTGCTCAAAATAAAAAATAAAATGATAGTGTATCGTTATTATCATTTTGTTTTTCGTATTGAAGTCAGTGGCTCCCTGGCGGGGCGAGGCGGAGCGGGGCTGGCCAGAGCAGGGGGAGGAGTGGTTTGCGCTCCTTAAGTGCACGTTACTGCTTTGGCCTGCCAAACAGTCATGCGCACTTTGCATGTTCCCCACCCGGCTGCATTACACAGCCTGGTGAGGAACATGCAAAGCCTCCCATTCCCGTTCCTCAGACCAATTACAGCGCTGTATTGCATCGGTGTGATTGGCTTAGGGGAGCCTGGGTGCTTCCTGCTGCCGTCAGAGACAGGAAGAAGGAAGAGGACTGACTAGAGACAGCGGCCGACTGGTCCAACCCACCCGCCCCGACTCCTGTCCGGTAGCAGCTGCTACCGTATCCAACCTTCCTGCATTAAAGAGGAAACTTTAGTCAAGTGCCTTTTTCTAATGTAATCCTTTCACCTTAATCAGGAAGTGTGTTTGACATAATAACAACAAAAATATGAAAAATACTGATAAAGCTAATACTGGTACTACAACCATTATTTTTGATTATTAGTAGTACCATTATTAGTATCATTATGACTACTATTTTCGTTATTGTTATAATTATTAGTGTTAAAATTAGTGTTAGGATTATTATTATTATTGGAACATTGGAATGACGAGAGGTCCATTTAACAGTGGAGTAGCTTCGGGCATATATTGGCTGGTATAAGCCCAGAGCTCCAACATTCCAATAGTTGTCTTCATGTTTCTCCCTTTTTAATTTAGAACATTCTATCCTTAATTGGTGGAATGTTCTAATAGCCTTATAGGCCTTGCGATACTGGTTGTTAAAGGCCTCTCCCTCATTGTAGGCACTCGCCTATGGTTTCGGGCTATAACTGGGGTTCAGGGCCTTTAACAACCAGAGCTATAAGTTTATATTAATAACTTGATTTTATAACCCTTTAACCGCATTTATTTGCTGGATACCTGGGGCTTCATTTCAAATCCCCGACGGGAACCCAACTCATCCTCCTGCAGCGGTGCTGATTGGATCACCAGAGCAGATGCCATACCTTGAGACAGTCCTCCCTCTTCCTGCGGCACACCATCATTGGTGATCCTTCCCCTGTAGTATAGATTGTGCTCTTCTACAAAACTCGATTTATTAACCTCTCAAGCAAAATCCATTTCACATTTGGGTGCGCAGCTCCTTGCTCCATGGTCAGTCCTTGAACGTGTGATTGTGTTGTCATTCACATTGTTCAGCGTGCAAAAATTTGATATTGTTTGAAATTGTGAAAGCACCATGTAAGTGATGTCTCAGTTAGGTATCACCGTATACAGATAGTAATTTACTTTCTTCATGGAGTACAGATTTTTAGAGGTTATTTCAAAATGTAGTATTTATAGATTTGTCAAGGGTTAAAGTAGCTGATCAGTTGTTGTTATGCATACAATATTTTGGTCAGGTGAAAACTAAGTAGCAGAGGGTCTTGTTGCTTTTTTTCAAGACCACCCAATGTGCTAAACTGCGGCAGCTATGAGTCGAACATGTGTCTGTTATAGGCTTTTCGTTAGCAGCTTTGCCCTGACTTTCTCCATGACAACAAAGAGAGCAAAGCTAGTTGAGAGGGTGATCGATATCCTGGGCTTTCTTTGCAAGTAATTATCAAGCATTATTAATATTTACTTTTGACAGGCAAGCCAAACTGCCCAGTGAAGAGGAGAAAGCCAGTGATCACTCAGTGGCCAAACCAGACAGCCAGCCCCTTTACACAGAGCCTAGACAACGCTCAGATGTTGATCAAAGGTGAAATTCTACCGAGAAGCATCTGTTGATCCCCTTAGCACATGACTCTTCCTCTGCCATTCTCTGTTGCTCAGTAGACCTGGTCTCAAGCACCCAGAAGCTGTCTGCATATGACAGGTGTCACGGTATAAATATAGGTTCTAGAGTAAGTACTTGGCTGTAGCAGACCCATACAGCCCCTACGGTGTAAAGAAGAGGTTTGCACCACTCACAGGACCGGGCACTCAACCCAAGGAATTTATAGATCTGTGAGGAGGCTTATTTAACTGCACTGTACTAACAGCTGGGCACTTAGCCCACATGTTGTGGCCATTTTTAGAAGCCACCTGCAAAATTCTGCAGGGTGTGCATATCATTTTGCATCAAGCCACTAGGTCAACACAGCATTTTTTTTTTAGCTTGTAGATATAACATAGTGAACACTACATAGGTAGGTGTAGTGTAGGCAGTGTGGGCACCTTTGGTGAACAGACAATCTGCTATGCTTTCTGTGGGTACAGGGATCCCCTAAATTCTTGCACCTTAAAAAGACACCTCAATAGCAAGCCCAAAGGTGGATGGGTCCGGGACGGGGTTATAACTCAATTTTATGAGGCAATGTGTCCCACGACAAGGCATCACACAACATATCAAAAAATACAGTCGATTAAGTAAGAACAGACCCAATAAGTGAGTTCTAGGGCGGAATTAGAACACTGAAAAGGATTTATTTTAAAAATTCAAAAGATAGTATACATAAGTTGTAAATGCAGATGCATTAAATCGTTGCCATGAACGCTCTAATTAACAAGGCAATACAGAATAGCAAGCAAAACCAGAAAATGTTAAGTCCCAAATGAGCAGTAACATCGGGAGGGAAATCAGACAGCATCCCTAATAGCATCAGAAAATCATCTGACACCCCCACAAATCTGAGGGTTTATGTAAGAAATATTCTTATAGAATATAACTAAAACTGCAAAATCCTCATGGCGCGAGCAAAAGAAATACAATTTTGACAAATCAGAACACAGAATTATTAATGTCATAGTGCCTTAGCATCTAAGCAGTATCTCACTACATGAATATTGATTTAGCCGCCTCTGTGCCAATGTCGTTCGGAAATGTCAGGACAGACTAGTTACAAAACAACATTGAACTATTGTGAATGAATGCAGTACAGTGAGCAAGCGGAAGAGACTTTGAGCGGTTGCAACATTACTGAGTCCATGTTGGAATTGTTTTCTTTGAGAAGAGAGAGAACAATGTCCAGTGGTGTAGCAAGGGGGGGCGGCCTCCCCCTTCACCTGCGGCCGTGGCGGCGCGGCTGTCGCAGGAATCGCCAGTACCCCCACCCCTCCCCGCTCTTGCATGCGGCAACCGCAGGCGGCAAACACAGGGACTGCCATGGGCAGCACTAGGTCTAGCTATGCCACTGACAATGTCAATAGAAATAAACAAACGTCTTCACTTGAATGTGTGCAGCAGCAACAACAAGCATTGGCATAGCCAATAGGTCTCGCCTTTGGGGCCTTATAAGTGTTTAGCCAGAGCTATTGACTTTGCCAATGTCTTCAAGCTGTGCTGTAGAGAAGTGTGGCTGCTGTGCAGCATGCTGAAAAGTTATAATAAAAAAGTGTCAGAAGCATTTTTGTTACTTTATATATGACCAAGAAGGCATTATGTAAAACTGAACGACCATATTAAAAAAAGTATTTACAATAAAAAATGTCCTCAGTTTTCTTTTGTTCTTGCAATGCTGGCAACTTGTTTCTGCCTATTGCAATGGTTGTTTGTTAAAGCTTTTTTTTTGAGGGGGCATAAACAATCGGAGGGTGAAGGTTGGGAACTAGTACCTGTATTATAACACTAGCAGCGGCCAGACGCTAGGGGAGAATCAACAGATGCCAGATTCCGAGAGCAGGCTGAGCTGGTGCTGAGTGATGCTGAGGTGGTGGTGGTGGTGACTGTTGCGGAGACGATGCTGAGATGATGATGAATGATACTCAGGTCTTGCTGAGTGATACTGCTGTGGTGCTGAGTGATGCTGTGGTGGTGCTGAGTGATATTGTCTTGGCGCTGAGTGATGCTGTGGTGGCCCTGAGTGATGCTGTGGTGGCCCTGAGTGAAGCTGTGGTGGCCCTGAGTGATGCTGTGGTGGCCCTGAGTGATGCTGTGGTGGCCCTGAGTGATGCTGTGGTGGTGCTGAATGATGCTGTGGTGGTGCTGAATGATGCTGTGGTGGTGCTGAGCGATGCTGTGGTGGTGCTGAGCGATGCTGTGGTGGCCCTGAATGATGCTGTGGCGGTGCTGAGTGATGCTGTGGTGGCGCTGAGTGATGCTGTGGTGGTGCTGAGTGATATTGTTGTGGCACTGAGTGATGCTGTGGTGATGCTGTGGTGGTGCTGAGTGATGCTGTGGCGGCGCTGAGCGATGCTGTGGCGGTGCTGAGCGATGCTGTGGCGGTGCTGAGCGATGCTGTGGCGGCGCTGAGCGATGCTGTGGCAGCGCTGAGCGATGCTGTGGCGGCGCTGAGCGATGCTGTGGCTGCGCTGAGCGATGCTGTGGCCGCGCTGAGTGATGCTGTGGCGGCGCTGAGTGATGCTGTGGCGGCGCTGAGCGATGCTGTGGCTGCGCTGAGCGATGCTGTGGCGGCGCTGAGCGATGCTGTGGCAGCGCTGAGTGATGCTGTGGCGACGCTGAGTGATGCTGTTGCGGCGCTGAGTGATGCTGTGGCGGCGCTGAGTGATGCTGTTGCGACGCTGAGTGATGCTGTGGTGCCGCTGAGTGTTGCTGTGGTGCCGCTGAGTGATGCTGTGGTGGCGCTGAGTGATGCTGTGGTGGCGCCGAGTGATGCTGTGGTGGCGCCGAGTGATGCTGTGGTGGCGCCGAGTGATGCTGTGGTGATGCCGAGTGATGCTGTGGTGGCGCCGAGTGATGCTGTGGTGGCGCCGAGTGATGCTGTGGTGGCGCCGAGTGATGCTGTGGTGGCGCCGAGTGATGCTGTGGTGGCGCCGAGTGATGCTGTGGTGGCGCCGAGTGATGCTGTGGTGGCGCCGAGTGATGCTGTGGTGGTGCCGAGTGATATTGTTGTGGCGCCTAGTGATATTGTTGTGGCGCCTAGTGATAATGTGGTTGCCCTGAGTGATGCTGTGGTGGCGCTGAGTGATGCTGTGGTGGCGCTGAGTGATGCTGTGGAGGTGCTGAGTCATCCTGTGGTGGTGCTGAGTCATCCTGTGGTGGTGCTGAGTGATGCAGTGTTGGCCCTGAGTGATGATGTGGTGTCGCTGAGTGAAGCTATGGTGGTGCTGAGTGATGCTGTGGTGGCGCGGAGTGATTTATTTTTTTTATTTAAGAGGTTTTATATAGCGCTGGCCAGACCCGAGGGTATCGGAGCGCTTTACAACAGATATATGGGAGAACATCACATAGGAGAGACATAGGTAGGCGTAAATGTTCGAAAGGTCCAGTGTGCTGTGCGTCATCGAGGTAGAGAGGTCCTGAGATAGCCTCGCAGCGTGCACAAAGTCTTGGGTTCAACCTCCCTCCGGGAGCTGGCAGCTAGGAGGGGGTAGGGAAGCGAGGATGAGGTAGGTAGTGGTGGGACATTGACAAGTGACTATAAAGTGCAAGAAGAGGTAGGTTGTGGCGAAACATTGTCATGAGGTCGCAGAGTGCAGGCTTGAGCGTTTCAGCAGCGGTTCTCAGTTCGGGAAGTCACGGTTGAGGTAGAGATCTTTTAGGAGTCTTTTAAATTTTAAGAAGGAAGGGATGGTTCTGATGTCGACTGGGATGGAGTTCCAGATTTT
Source organism: Calotriton arnoldi (assembly GCA_963921515.1). Classification (NCBI taxonomy): domain Eukaryota; kingdom Metazoa; phylum Chordata; class Amphibia; order Caudata; family Salamandridae; genus Calotriton; species Calotriton arnoldi. The sequence continues at coordinate 1,446,576 of CAWUFW010001341.1, forward strand.
GGGTGCGTTTCCAGTGAAGGATCGTGCAGCGGTTTTTTGTTTACGTGTATTCAGAGGGATGAGTAAGAGGGTGTTGGAGCTCCTGAGCTTTCTTGTCTGGCCGGCTTTCTTGAGTTTGGAAGCCAGGTACTCCGGTTTCCCTGTGTGCAGGGCTCTGTGCGTGAGGCAGGCAGTTCTAAAGCTGGCACGCATTTCGACTGGGAGCCATTTCAGTTCTCTGAGTGCGGGAGATAAGTGGTCGTATTTCTTGACTCCGGTGACCATTCTGGCAGCAGCATTGAGAGTTGTTTTGAGTGGCGCTAGGTGGGACCGAGCTGTACCGGAGAGGATTGCGTTCCCATAGTCAAGTCTAGATAACACCAGTGCTTGGGTGGCTTGTTTGAGGTCCTTGGGCTGGATGAAGGGCTTAATTTTGTTGAGAAGCTTCAGATTTAGGAAGGCACTCTTTGCGGAGATCTTGATGTGTTTGGTCATGTTCAGTTTTGGGTCGAGGGTGATTCCTAGGGATTTTACCGAGTTGGCCAGGGTGAGATTGCCGTTGAGAGCATCGATTGCTTTCAGCCACTCTGCGATTTGAGGGTTTTCTTCTTTATTGGATATTAGGAGGATTTCGGTTTTTTCTTGATTGAGTTTAAGGTGGTTTGTTGATAGCCATTGTTGAACTTCTCTCAGTGTGTTGTTGAGTCTTAGAATGTCGTTAATGGAGGAGGTTTCCAAGTAGATCTGGGTGTCATCTGCATATAGATGGAAGGGGATGTTGGCTTTTTTGAGAATGGTGGTGAGGGGTTCCATGTATATGTTGAACAGTTGCGGGGAGAGTACTGAGCCTTGGGGGACACCTCTGTTGACGGGGTGTAGGTCGGACGTAAAGGATTTTATTTTTATCCTTTGGGAGCGGTTGTGTAGGAAGGAGGAAAACCACTGTAGGACCGCTCATCTGCACCTACTCGATCTTGGAGAACCTTAATGAGTAGGTGGTGATCGACCGTGTCGAAGGCTGCCGATAAGTCCAGGAGGATGAGTAGGCAGCATTGGTCAGTGTCAAGGGATTTGTGTAGGTCATCCACGATGTTAAGGATCGCGGTTTCGGTGCTGCAGCCCTTTCTGAAGCCCGATTGGTGGTGATCTAGCAGGCTGATGTTGTCAATGTGCTGAGTCAGTTGTAGGAGAACGCATTTTTCGAGGATTTTAGATAGGAAGGGGAGGTTGGAAACAGGTCTGAAGTTGTTCATATCGTTGGAGTCTAGGCCTGGCTTTTTCAATAGTGGCGTGACTTGACCGACTTTGAGGCAGTCTGGTATGGTGCCAGTTTTCAAGGAACTGTTTATGATTTCGCACCATAGTGGTGCGAGGGAGAGTTTCAGCTTTTTGACCAGTTGGGTAGGTATAGGGTCGAGGATGTGGGATGCGGGCCTGGAGGAGGAGATTAGTTTGAGAATCTCAGCTTCAGGTACGGGGTCGAAGGATTTCCAGGCTTTTATGGGGAGCATGGTCGTGGTGGATTCGATTGTTGGGGCTAAGTTTTTGTGGGAGGGATGGAGGTTGATGTCGAGTGATAGCTCAATCTTGGTGATTTTGTCGTGGAAGAAGCTGGCGAAGTTGTCACACAGGTCTTTGGAGGCCTGGACTGGGGTTACAACGGTCTTGGAGGTTTGTTGTCTGATGATGTTAAAGAGTTCTTTTGGCCTGTTTTTCGCGTTGTCAAGGGCGGTGCAGAAAAAGTAGGTTTTTTCCTTGTTGATGTGTTTTTTGTAGTTCCTTCGGGTTGCTTTGAGTTGTTCGCAGAGGCTAGAGGAGGGATTGTTTCGCCATAGACGTTCTGTAGCTCTAAGTTGTCTTCTTTCATCGTTAATGTCCTTGTTGAACCAGGATCTGGAGGGGTGTTCCTGTTTTTTTCCGTTTCAGGGGGCTAGTTGGTCTAAGATGGACGACATAGTTGTGTTGTAGTGGGATGTGAGTTCCGTTGTGGAGAGGCCGTCTGGGGAGATGGGCAGGAGGGTGCTTATTTTATCTTCTAGGTCTGCTATGTTGATCTGTGTTAGGTTTCTCGTCCATGTGTGGGGGTCTTGGATGGGAGGTTGGCACAAGATCGGTTGCGTGATGTGGAATAGGATTAAGTGGTGGTCTGACCAGTCCACCGGTAGAATGAGGTCTATTGTGATTGCGTCGTGTTGGGCGATGATGGCATCCAGGATTGCCCCTTTGTTATGTGTCTTTTCTGAGCAGTGCTGGGTAAGGTTATTGCTATGCAGTAGTTCGTTCAGGTTTTGTATTGGTGGGCTGTTTTTATCATTCCAGTGCAGGTTGAGGTCACCCAGAATTAGGTTGTTGTTGTCTCGGAGAGAGCAGTGAGCGACCAGGTCTGACAGGTGTTCAGTGAACGTGGTGGTGTTGCCTGGGGGATGGTATAGGAGATGACAGTGTAGAGCTTTGTTGTTGCTGGTGTTAATGCTGGCGGTTAGGCATTCAAAGGTGTTATAGTTGAAGGTGTCAAGTTCGGTCACGGACAGGTTGTTATTGTGGATGATTGCTAGCCCTCCCCTTTTTGGTCTTTTCGATCTTTGTTGATGATTGAGAAGCCCGGGGGTACGAGGGTATCCATGATTGGGGGCGAGCTGTCATTTAGCCAGGTCTCGGTGATGAAGGCTATGTCTATGTCATGGCTGAGGATGGATTCAGCTAGCTCTGTGGCATGTTTAGTGGCTGATCTGCAGTTTATGAGCATGCATTTAGTAGGGGGTGTCTCTTTTTTGGTTTTTTTCTTAGGGGTGCAGCAGGGATGTTGATGAAGGAGGCTGGGGGTCTAGGGGTTTCGGAGTGGGGTGGTCTCTTCTGAATCCAGTTATTACCTGAATCGAGGATTGAGGGATGTGAATAGAAGGGGTGTTGTACGAGGAGGCCAGCTTGGTCGCTTCATCTGGGGACATAGCTTCCGAAGTTCTCTTGGGCCTCAGCGTATGGCTCGGGAGGGGGATGAGGTCCAATTGGGTCGCAGAGCCTTGGGGAACTTTTGGTGTATGTGGTTAGGGGTGGTGGGAGTGCAGTGGGGTTTTGTAAGGGCTTGTGGGGTGTAGCGAGGTTGTATAGGATTTCATTAAAGCCCTGTATTATAGTAGCCAATTGGCTTTCAAGCAGGGAGAGCCGGCGCCCCGTCTCCTCTTGGGTGGGGGTGGGTGGATTCTGGGCGGGGTATTCCTGGAGGGGGACGGCCTGATGATGTTGTGTTGCCTTCTGGTAGTTGATGAGTCGTCCGTTAGGGCTTTGGGATTGGCCGCGGGGTGAGGGGGTCATGTTGTGGTGATTGCTTTCTTTTGCAGGAGAGTATGGGAAGGCGGTTGGAAGAGTTAGACTGAGTATTAAGGCCGATTGGTATTGCTTGAAGGGGGTTGCGGGCGGGGGCTGTTCGTGGGGACGGACCGGCGGGGAGGGGGAGCCTTGTTCTTGGTGCTGGCGGTGTTGGTGGTGGCTCGAAGTGGAGCGTAGGGGTTTGTGATAGCGGGCGCAGGAATGTTGTGGGTGTTCAGCTGGGGGGTCTGGTTGTCCGTGTAGAGGGGGAGGGATGGGAGGGGGGGTGTGTGAGAGCGGCATCGGTTCGCAGTGAGGGGAAGAGGAGGTCAAATGCCTCAAGGTTGTCATTGTTCGCTTGAATCAGGACTGTGCCGTTGGAGTAGATGGTCACAGCAGTGTTCCCGCATCTCGTCGAGCGGTTAGGGATAGAGAATGATAGTTTGCAGCTGTGGGGTGTGTTGGTAGTTTTGGTGACATGGAGTTGTGCTCTGAGGGTGGCATTCCACTTGCCGGGCCTGTGCGTGTGAAAAATGAGATCCATTTTTACTTGGCCTTTGGAGGAGCAGTGATATATGTCCGCAAATAGTGATTCTGGGTATTGCCTGATCAGTTTATGTTTGAGGAGTTTTTTTGCCTTTGGTGAGAGGTTGCGGGGGAGACTAATCGAGAAGGAGTTCGGGCGCGGTTTTACGTAGGTCGAGGTGAGGGGGTTGGCGTAGGTTGGCGTGATAAAAGGCATTTTATCTAGGCTGGAGGAGGGGCTAGTTCTTTTCGGGCTTGGTGTGATGCGCTAACACAGGGGTGGGTTATAGTGCTGTCCGGGACTGGTGGTGCGGTAAGGTCGCTTTTTTATGGGTTGGTGGGGGCAGGAAGAGTGAGGGAGGGTGGGGGCAATGAGGTACGGCTTGTGTCGTTTTGTTTCTGGAGTGATGCGAGTTATTGCTGTAGTCTCGCCGTTGGGTTTCTATTTACGTAACCCATCAGAGTTCTTTGAGTTCTTTGGGTTCTGGAGTGGTGCAAGTTGTTGTTGTTGTCTAGCGGTTGAATTTCGACTTATGTAACCCACCAGAGTTCTTTGGGTTGGCCCCCGGGTGGTCGGGCAGTATTGGTAGTTAGGTCGGAAGGGTTAAGTAGAAACCCTAGAAAGCTGAGGACCCTTAGTCGAGAGAGGTAGAGCCTAAGTGTTGGCCCCCGGGTGGTCAGGCAGTATTGGTAGTTAGGTCGGAAGGGTTAAGTAGAAACACTAGAAAGCTACCTTAGTAGAGAGAGGTAGAGCCTATGTGGGCCAGCGTTACGTTATAGTGAGGTCAGTGGGTTCTGGAGTGGTGCGAGTTGTTGCTGTTGTCTAGTCGTTGTATTTCGATTTATATAACCCACCAGAGTTCTTTGGGTTGGCCCCTGGGTGGTCGGGCAGTATTGGTAGGTGGGTCGGAAGGGTTAAGTAGAAACCCTAGAAAGCTGAGGACCCTTAGTAGAAAGAGGTAGAGCATATGTGGGCTAGCGTTACATTATAGTGAGGTCAGTGGGGAGCGTCGGAGGGGGGTCTAGATGAGTGTGTCTCTCTAAGGAGTAGGGGGTCTTTGCAGTCTCTATGATGTCGGAGCCTTTGTGTCGGCCATATTAGGGTCAGGCTCTGAGTGCATTTGGTTTGGGGTGGGGGATGATCTGTGATTCAGGGGCCTTCCTTGTTCTTGTTGAGATCGGAAGGTATAGGGTGTATAGGGGGGCCTTTAGGGTGGGGGGGACTCACCGGTGCAGTCTGTATGTTGGTGGGAAGTACTCCTTCTGTGAAGCCATCTAGGGGTTAGGCATTCCAGAACCCCTTGCTTACTCGCATTCTGGTTGCCTAGTGGTGGTAGGTGTGATTGTGGTGCTGCTGCTGAGTAATGCAGTGGTGGCGCTGAGTGATGCTGTTGTGGCGCTAAGTGATGCTGTGGTTCTGCTGAGTGATGCTGTGGTTGCGCTGAGTGATGCTGAGTGATGCTGTGGTGTTGCCGAGTGAGAGATAGAGTGAAGATATAATGCCCAATTAGAGAGGGTGGTGAGAGAGAAAGAGAGAGAAAGGGTGTACATAGAATAAAGAGTGGAGCGGGATAGAGAGAGAGAAAGAAGGGGGAGAGAGAGTGAATGAAGGAGTTTGAAAGAGAAACAGATAAAGGGGTGAGAGAGAATGAAAGGCTAAAAAAGATAGAGAGGGGAGAGTTAATTAAGTAGAGAGAGAATTAGAGAGGGGAGAGAGAGAGAAGGAGAGAGACAATAAGAGTGGGGGGTGTGGAGTTTAAATAGAGTGAAGAAGTGACGCGGAAAAAATAACCTTAAATATAGCTTTGTGCTTTGCGCGAATAAATATAAAGAAAAAAAACAGAGTGAGACAAAAATACTGGTAATTAGGCTGTGACTCCCAATATAAAACAAATAGCGATATAAGGTGAAATCAACCCACCGAAGCAATATTTCTAACTAGACAAAAAAAAGCTTGCATTTCAATGCTAATCGCTGTTGTTTTTCATGTGACTGTATTGTTGTGGCGCCTAGTGATGCTGTGGTGGCCATGAGTGATGCTGTGGTGGTGCTGAGTGATGCTTTGGTGGCCCTGAGTGATGCTCTGGTGGCCCTGAGTGATGCTGTGGTGGCCCTGAGTGATGCTGTGGTGGCCCTGAGTGATGCTGTGGTAGCCCTGAGTGATGCTGAGGTGGCCCTGAGTGATGCTGTGGTGGCGCTGAGTGATGCTGTGGTGGCGCTGAGTGATGCTGTGGTGGCGCTGAGTGATGCTGTGGTGGCGCTGAGGGATGCTGTGGTGGCGCTGAGCGATGCTGTGGTGGTGCTGAGCGATGCTGTGGTGGTGCTGAACGATGCTGTGGTGGTGCTGAGCGATGCTGTGGTGGTGCTGAGTCGTCCTGTGGTGGTGCTGAGTCATCCTGTGGTGGTGCTGAGTCATCCTGTGGTGGTGCTGAGTAATGCAGTGTTGGCGCTGAGTGATGCTGTGGTGCTGCTGAGTAATGCTGTGGTGGCGCTGAGTGATGCTGTTGTGGCGCTAAGTGATGCTGTGGTTGTGCTGAGTAATGCTGTGGTTGCACTGAGTGATGCTGTGGCTGCACTGAGTGATGCTGTGATGGCGTTGAGTGATGCTGTGATGGCGTTGAGAGATGTTGTGTTGGTGCTGAGTGATGCTGTGGTTGCGCTGAGTGATGCTGAGTGATGCTGTGGTGTTGCCGAGTGAGAGATAGAGTGAAGATATAATGCCCAATTAGAGAGGGTGGTGAGAGAGAAAGAGAGAGAAAGGGTGTACATAGAATAAAGAGTGGAGCGGGATAGAGAGAGAGAAAGAAGGGGAGAGAGAGTGAATGAAGGAGTTTGAAAGAGAAACAGATAAAGGGGTGAGAGAGAATGAAAGGCTAAAAAAGATAGAGAGGGGAGGGTTAATTAAGTAAAGAGAGAATTAGAGAGGGGAGAGAAAGAGAGAAGGAGAGAGACAAAAAGAGTGGGGGTGTGGAGTTTAAATAGAGTGAAGAAGTGACGCGGAAAAGTAACCTTAAATATAGCTTTGTGCTTTGCGCGAATAAATATAAAAAAAAATAACAGAGTGAGACAAAAATACTGGTAATTAGGCTGTGACTCCCAATATAAAACAAATAGCGATATAAGGTGAAATCAACCCACCGAAGCAATATTTCTAACTAGACAAAAAAAAGCTTGCATTTCAATGCTAATCGCTGTTGTTTTTCATGTGACTGTAGTCCAGGGCCTTCAGTTGGTAATGTGAGCTGCTGCTGCGATTGAAACATCAGAGTCCAGAGAGTTAATGAGCCATGACGAGGAAATGAGGAAGAGATAGGAAACCCAGATGGCAGCTGCGCGCGTGCACGCCATCGTGAACGCAAGCTGGTCGCCAGCCGAAAGCCAGTGGGTTTGCACTTCCAAAACCCGCTTACTAAAACTCTCGGCCAGACCAGCGCAAGCGCTGGTGCAGGCCGAGACCTAATAAACCATGGACATGCAAGGTGAAACATCAATTTTAAACAAGATGGCGTTGAGGCCTAACTTAGGCCTAGTTAACATAAGCCAAGAAAAGACACATTAACATGTCAGAGCAAAATCGTTCCAAAATCAATAACATCAGATAAGTATACACGTAAATTCGATCTATATTTTGCATATTGTTATTAATGCATACATGTTATAAATGCACAAAAACTCCCACACTCCTCCACTTGCAACGAGGCATTGCATAATGCTTTTGTAGCCTTGCTGGTCCAATACATATGTGGTACGTGACAATGCACTGAAACAGTTTGAGTAAAGAGTGCAGACGCTGTAGAAAACCTAGGAAGAACACATTTTAGTAAGGGATTAGAGAACCGAGGGGTCGAAGGGGAGGTGGATAAGAAAGAACGCTGAAAGATGTGGTTGGTGGGCACTGCCAAGGCGCTACACACTTGGGGATTTCTTGGCTGTTATTACAGGTTTTGAGTGGGTACAAACCAAACATCTTCGGAGATGTGGGAAGTCTCCCGTCATTCATTTTCACACAGCTATTTGGACCCATAAAAAAGAAAAGCAATTTCGACTTCACAAGATGGTTTCTCCTGACCACACGCGATATAAATATGACAAACCTCAGGAGTTTGGCAAGAGAGCGTGGAACAAATGCATTATCTTGCATCCAGTTCTGATGTATGCAACCACAGAGCACTGTGACTCACGGGTGTCAGCATATATTACTGACATATTTTATTGCCAGCCCAGGCCGCGCGTTCCTTGCCCACGCTAGAGGCAACTTATTCAGCAACAGGATTGCCAGTGTTTGCACAACTCCTGTGCAGTATCTCCCGAATTTCTTTGAATGGAATAAATACATTGAGAAGTTGTTTGCAGTGCTTGTTAGTTATAAATCAGACAAAATCACGTCATTGTTCTGTCTGTCACACCCAACACCAGGCTTGATGAAGGCGTAGGGTAAATGATATGGGAAGCAAAGCATTTAGAAGGACTTGCATTATTAGACAGAATTTTAATTACATGTCACCATCTAAGGTAGTACCTTTTTTGTTGTCACGCTCTGCGGGTATAAATAGGCAGCCCTCCATTGCCCCTCTGGCTAGGTTTGCTCAATATAAATTTTGAAACCTACAGAGCAAGCAAAACACCTGCACCCAGCCAGTAATGAATGCCATGAAACAGATACTAACAAATTGCTGTAAAATATATCTACTCCACACTACCTTTAATCCACTGGAGTACCAAAGGCCATACAGGTGGCAACGTTTCATCACCCAGTTCAAAAACTGCACATTACATACATAAGTACCAGAATACATGCAAGGGACCAGGCAATAACAACTCTATGAACTATACGCTGCAATACAAGATATCACTGTGTGGTTCTACTCATAGTGCATGACCTATGATGCTAAATATAGCACTGAAATTAACATCCCCTCTAGTTCAACACATAAAGACCTCCGACACTTACCAGAGCACCCAGTGAACATGCCTTCTGGTGCTACACCACACCGACCACTAAAACACAAAATCCTTATGGAATTAGCCATCTGGTACTACACTTAGAGCCTGATTATGAGTCTCGCGGTCCATGGACTGCCAGACTCATGGTGGCGCTTCGGTGGCAGTCCCGCCACCACCGCACCGGCGGTCCGACCGCCCTATTACAAGTTGGGCGGTCGGACCACCGTTGCACCGCTGCAACCGCCAGGCATCAGACATCCCTGGCAGTGGCATGGCGGTCTTGAGGCCACAATATGCTTCGTGGGACTGCGGTGTGTGCTAAGCATATTACGAGTTTCTTCCCTGCCATGGTATTCATTGCCGTTCCTCCTATATGAAAACTTCAGCTGAGAGGAAACAAAGGGGGCCCTACAGGGCCCCTTGCCTCTGAGCCATGGGGCACATGCAGGGGGGGCACATGTTGTTCCCCCCGTGTGCATGCACCCCAGTACCTGCACAGCATTGACTGCACCAGTCCGTGTCATGCAGTGACTGCCTTTGACGTTCCCATTGCAGTGCCTATTTCATAGGTACTGCTGTAAAAATGCCAAAGAACTGCCAGCCAGTCACTAAAAAAGTAATAATCTGGTGGGCGGTGTGCACACGGGTTTGGCGGTGCAGGAGCGTGGCAGCGGCATGGTGTGGCGGTCCTGCTCCTGCACCACCAGACTTGTAATCAGGCCCTTAATACTTATTGGTTCTACACGTGACACACTTGACCCTTAGGAGACACTTTAACACAAGTGATTCATTAATTGGGCTTCAGTTGATTGCAAGCCCAATGACAAAGACAGAGACAAACAAACCCATAGTGCTGCAAGGCTTTGCCAGGTGTGGGTGTGGCAAAATATCACAGACACAAAGGTGTGCCTTTTATTAGAGTGGTACTTTGAAAAGGTCTTGTAAATAGTCACTGATTAGTTACCCATCCATTCAAGAAGCAATGCACTTAAATCAGCAGACAGATGCAATAGTACTTCGATTCAAAAAGTGAAGGGAAAGACAGATCCAGCTTGAATAAATTCTAGCCCAAACCAAGTGCAGCTGCGGATAGATGGGACCATTCGAAACCCATGTCACAGGCTCTGAGAATGCAGTAACAGGAAAGAGCATGCAGAGATCATCAATGCTTAGTTTGGTTGTGGTGCATGCAGAAGGTTGGGCGTTTGTTTAGATTTTGCATTGATTTATCTGTAAGAATTGCCGCTTGTGGATTGATACAACCATGTGAAGTCTCATGAAATCTACACTTATCTGTAAAGTATGCTAACTGTACCCAATGAATATTGTGCAATTTCCGGTGGTGACCAAATTAAGAGTGGGGCAAATGATTAGTCTTGATGTGGTTCCAGGTAAACGATGGGACGAAATGTAGGCAACCTCTCCTTGACCTAATCTACAGCTAGTCAGTGGTAAAATTGTAAGCAAAGCCAGTTTGTACAAAGTTATTTTTATACAACACACATGGGCAAAGTGGTTTCTGTTTTTTCATTTTTGTAGACATCTTATTATTGAAAAGATTAGCACACATCCTAGAAGCATATTTGTCCCCAATAATAATTCTCTGTTATAGATGCTCTTGTAGAATGAGGGAAAGAGGAGATGGGACAGTTTTCCTGACTTATTTTGATGTTAGTATGCTAGTAATTATATAGCTGCTCGATTTAATAATCAGGTTTTGGAAGAGTTGGTGGTATTTCTTATCACCTAATAAAACTACATCTTTTAGTATTCTGGTGCACATTAACATCATGATTTTCCTAAGCTTTGATTATTCAGGTCATGTTTTGCCATTCCTGAAGGATAGTACTGGTTCATTAGCATAACGAGAAGTATACACAGTTTGTTTTAAAACCTATGTCAACATGGATAAAGGTCAATGCCATGACTGGCCCTCTGACTCCATAAAAGACACTAAATGAAAAAAGAAATTAGCCCATTAATCATTGATCAGCCAAATTGATCGGAATGCACTGTGAAACTAGTGGAGCAAGTCAAATGTTCCTATTTGTAGATTGTAGAAGCCTAGCTGCAGTCAATCCACCATTTGAGGTTCCAGGATTGACAATAAAATGTGGGTTCGGGGGCAAATAGCAGGCAGAGTACGGCAGCAGGACATAAACATGTGATAGCCTGCATTCCTAGAAACTCTGGCTCGAGCAACCAGCTGCTTTACAGGTCTTACCTGAAGCTGCACATGTGCTGTTGCTTGCAAAACATTTTGTTAGCTTGCAGCCTGCCACTGCTTACCATTGGTTGACTTCATTTTCACTCTCTCTTTTCCTTGCTTCTCTTTGTTCAGCACGTGCTAACTTTACTTCCTCTTCATGTGTTTGTTTGTCCCTCTCTGAAGCTTGGCCCAAGTACTGCTTCCTGGTTCGGATGTGTGTCCTTCCACTGCTCTCACTTTTGGAGGTACATTTTTTTCTTTATTTGCTTGCTGTTGCTTGCCCCATCATTGCTGCTTACCCGCTCCCTCTTATGTTGTTTTCTGTTGCACTGTCCCTCACACCCCCCCTCCCACGTTATTTTGCTTCTCCTGTTCCTCCGACCTCCCTGCCACGTTGTGTTGCTTTTCCCATCCTTCTCACCACCATCTGGCTCTCTGCATTTGCCCACCCACAAAAATCGCTACGACGTGGTCAGGTCTGGCCTCATCATAGCCCCTTTTTCCATAACGTAATTTTTTTAACTTTATTTAATCTGGTGCACCCTGCCACATTGTTGCTTGCGTCCTCTAACTCGCCCTCCCTGACCCGTGTTGCTTGCCCTCCACCGTCCAGCCACAAAAAGTTTTTATATTCAGGTTGAACACGTTGAAGCGTTTTTTTTTTACTTTCTGCCGTGAGGCTGATGTACAATATTTACCAAAATAAATGGACAAAGACAAAACATCTGACATAGGCAAGACCTATTGGCTTTGCTAGACCTTGTTATTGGTGGAAGGTACAGCACGTCCAAGCTGTTCTAGATAGTCACTGAATAAACCTGGTGTTTCACCCAATATGTACGGCGATTATTTAAACAACTGAAATTTGTGCCTGTGTTCAGACATTCTGATTGGCTGGAGGGCAGCTGAATAGGCAGGAATTCAGGTCAGTTGGTAGATCAGTTTTGCAGTCTATGCTGATGCAGGTGGCGTGGGCACTCTAGACTGCCCCATTCGTTGGCTGATAAATCAAAGAATTTGATAGTACAGAGTTCAAATGCAGAATACACTTAAATGCTGCTCTCCTAGTAGAAAATTGCATTTTTATTTTTGATATCTTTTATTGTGTTCCATGAAGACAGTGTACAATCTATGTTGCAGCATCAGTGATCCATGACCATCAACATTGCAGCCCAATCTGGTATTTAGAGGGTTACTTTCACATATGAACAGGTCAGGAGTGTCACAAGGAGTTCCCAGGCTTATGACAAGGTAATAAAACCAACTAACATGCTTATAACCAAAACGTCAGGTGGATAAGTGAAAGTACATGAGGTGATGTGTGGGCACGAAAGATGATTTTAGCTTCACATTTCAATACCTATAAGGATTCACCGAAGGGCTTCAAGGCGGAGTGGTGGGCCAGTTTATAGTTTACTAGGGAAGTTCTGGGAATTCCATCAACCAGGATCCTACAGAGTTCATCAAAGACTCAGGTGCAGGACAGACTATCCTTATTGGTAATATTTGTAAACATCATCGTTATCTCTTCTCACTGGAGTGGAGCATACATGTAGCCCCTCCCCTTGAGTTTTTCTATACGCAGGACTTCGTCTCCATAGCTGCCTGGTATTCCAGTCTCCTAATCGACTTCTTGTACCTCGGGTCCCAAGGAGACTGATGTGTCTGTGCTATACCTCTTTTGGATACAACTTGGGCCAGGTCAAGCAACCTGCTCCCCAGCTTCTCTTTTTTTGAAGGAGGCTAAAGACCAGGCAGACGTATCTCTGGCTTCAGATGCACCATGAAACCCAGGGTCTGTTCCAGGGCGCCCAATACCTTCTCCCAATAACTGACAATTCTCAGGCACGTTCAGACCATACGGTAAAAATCTGATTCTGGAATGCCATACTGTGTGCAAGTCGCAGATCTGTATGATACATTTTGATCAATCTCAGAGGGGTCCAATACATCCTATGTAAAAAATGTAATTGCGGTAATTCAACATGGGCATTGGTGGAAACCCTCTGTGTGTGCGGTAAGATTGAGTCGCAGTCACTTTCAGTCAACTCTCTCCCCATGTCTTGCTTGCTCATAAATCTATATGATTAGTGCTGAGATCAGCGAGTAATTCTCTCTAAAGAAAGGTTACCGCCTTTCTCCCGGTCCCCAACGTGTACGACAAAGGACATAGGCGGTTCAGTGGTAATTGTGCCCCCTGGACCAAATCTTGTACTGCACTAATTAACTGTAACACAGGGAGTGTGCTTTTCCTTGGCAGGTGACCGATTCATACAGATCACCAAGTGTCAGAATACCATAGTCACTCTGCCCAGGGAGGTCCTCTCATTATTCACCAGTCAGTACCACTAGCAAAACTCCATAGACATACACAGCCTCGCAATGTCTGCTGCGTAGGCATAGTAACCTGCAATGTTATATCGCTTTAAGTGGTTGTGAGAGTTGTTTCTACACTTGTGTGGCCACGAGCAGCAAAGCCATGCTGTCAACTCGGCAGAGCTCTGTTGTCCCTATTTGCAGTTCTCCTGCTGAGGGCACCGCAAATGATCTGGACACTGCAAGCCCTCCCCCGACTGAACATGGACGTTGGAGTGTTTGTAGTCCCACGTCTATGTCTGGTGTTGTTCCATATCGGGGAAAATAATGGGGCACAAAATTCCTAAAAGTTATTCCTAGTATTGTTAAAGTCAAATTGGCAAAATGATATAGAAGGCATGGTAGGACTACCCTTTTTGATAGCGCTATGCCGTCCATAATCATGATCAGGAGTGTATTCCAGAAGGCTGTATATTCCTGATAGATGCACTGCTCTGCCCACATTTCCTTCCACCATAGCTGTGGTGGGGTAATAAACCTCTGTGCTTAAATATCTAAAGGTTCTCGACTCCCATCTGAGAGTGAGTGCTTCTGCCAGTGAGGGCATCAAACATACGAAAGGTGATGGGAGTATGCTTGCAATAAGTCTAACCACTGGCAATCACTCAGGGTAGCATTCCAACCCATTGTTCTTCTGCCAACCATACCACCTCACATTAGACCCAGCCATATGCAAATCAGTCTTGACCCTGCTACAATAGAAGCAGTCCAGCCCGAATTGCCAAGTCTGGTCCTCTGTGAAATAGAACACAAGCAGCTCATGACAGGTTTCATCCTGATTGGTGCTCTTCTGTGAGGTGTAGCTTGGTTCCAGGGGCACAGTGAGCAAGGGATCCATGGCACACAAAAAGTGATGGGAGGGTGCTCGCAATAAGTCTAACCACTGGCAATCGCTCAGGGTAGCATTACAACCAATCATTCTTTTGCCCACCATGCCACCTCTAATTAGACCCAGCCATATGCCAGTGAGGGCTTCAGAACTTGTGTACGATGGATTTGGAACATGCACAACTTTGTTGAATTTACTGACAAACCTGACCCAAGGCTGATCTCTGTTAGCACTGGGTCAGGCTGATCTCTGTTAGCACACACCTAAGCCTGATAGCAGCATCTTGCAAGTACATCAGTGCATCATCCACGTAAAGGGAGATGATATGTGTTGCTCCCTAAATTGTGATACGAATTTCTTTACCCATTGCCGATAGCATATTCGTCAGGGGTTCCTTCTCTTCCCCTCAAAGGGACAGGAGACTGCTGCCTGTAGGTGGGGACTACAGTTTAGTGCCAGAATGCCCTGTGGATGACAAAAAGCACTATTTTCACAAATTAATGTGACAAGAATCTCAGGCACTTCCAGCTAATGGCTGAAGTTTTACCCCCCCATGATCCCACACTTCACATGATAAAAACAGTGCCCCCAAGTGTAGGTGGACCTTACGCACGTCATAGGAACGATTTAGATCTTGGAGGTATTACCCCCATCCTGCTATGGCAGCGGTACCAAGTACTCCGTTGAGCTGACGGCGGTCTGCCCACTGTATTTAGATGGTACGGCTGTAGACAGGAGACTGCTGCAGCGGCGGTCTTCTCTGCTGGCTAACAGTACTGTTCTTGCAGTTTGCTCAGTTCCTTTCGCAATACATCTCTGATCATCAAAGGAACCTTCCTCATTGTATACACTACAGGCTCCACCCCTTGTTTAAGCCGTGTTTTATGCTTGAATCCTCTCCCCATGCCGACCTTCTCAGTGAATACATTAGGAAATTTCATTTCCCACTCAGATACCTGCATTGCCCAAACATTCATACATTCCTTCTTTATCAAACCTTGCTCATCATTATTAGGGTCCAGAATTACCTCCAAATTCTTCCTCTCCAACTAACCCAATAATGAAGATCCAGACTTGGCTACATATACAGTAGCAGAAGACATGTTTCCTTTAAAAGATAACATGGTGTCAAACTCACCAATTACCTCTGTAGGTTTTCCACCATATGCTACTGGTTTTATACTGGATTTCTTCAGAACAACACTTTTATCTCCAAAACATGTCCATTCATTCACCCTTATCAATGTGAACGGCGAGCTGGAATCCGCCATCATATTCACCATCACATCTCCATCTCCCACTTGACAATAAGGTCTTTTAATGCCAGACATATTCATCAAAAACACTCTATGGTATTCTACGGTTAAATTTGATGAAATAAATAAAACTTCCTGGACTTTTTATTATTCGAGTGCTCAACCACCTGATCACGAATCAATTCATCCTCAAACTCCTTATATTCACATGTGGAAGCCAGTGTTCTTAATGCCCCCACGTAACTTTCCACAGGTTCTCCAGGTAACTGATGCCTTCTATAGAATTTGTACCTTTCTAAACTAACATTTTTATGGGGTTTAAATCTAGCATCCACCATCTTGATCGCAGAGGCAGATTCATCTTCCACATCACCTTCGCCCAGCACTACTTGTCTATGTAAATATTTAAAATGTTCCCCCTTTTTGTACCCAAACAGTGTCTTAACAGTGCATACTTTTTCTTGTGTGTAAAATCGTCGCCATCTTTATCTTCAATATAAGCTATGAAACCCTCCTTCCATTGTTCCCAATCAGTACCAGCAGTTCAGGGTTGGGAACAAATGCAAGTGGTGGTACTATATTTTGCTGCATAATGGTACGCCTGTGTAAACCTGTGTTAAATCTGTAAATATGCTCTATATGCAGCACACGTTATTGCACATAAATTAAGAAATAATCCCACACCAGTGCTGTGTCACCAAAATACTTTTACATTAAAACCTTGGCTATGCTTAGACCCTGCAAAAATGTGAATTCCAGGATAAATGTCACCATAACATATCGTAATCTGCAGCCGAAAAATACCAATTGCATTAATTTTATTAGTCACAGTGCACAAAAATAGCCAGAATCCTTATAATTTGCAGGCACACAAATTTGATATGTTACGGTGTGCGTGTCACCGAAGGAATGGTAAAACCAGTCAGCACTATTCTTAATATATCGTGTTTCGTGTCACCGAAGTAATAGCAGCACGCGTTAAAAACAGATTAAGAATTTTGTTATGATCCTGTTACGCGTAAGATGTGACCACCAGGAGAAGTGGAAACAGCTAATAGCACTTCCGCTGCAAGATTGCCTAGCAACATTCAGAAGCTGAGGACTGCACGCAGGAGGAAGGCGTCAGGCACATTGCTGATGTAGGCAACACAGTGAAGTAACGTTGTCCGGCATGTCGCTTGAAGCGAGTCAGGCAACGAAGTTATCAACAATCCCCCTAAGTTTAGGAAGACGGTACCACACCTCGCAATCGCCACAGAATCGTAGTGAAATTCACCACATAAGAGTGCCAATAAGAGTGCATGGTGACGCTCTTCACCACGACTGCTGTAGTGCTAAAAACGAGCCAAACTAGGCCAAATAATGCATTCCTGAAATCCTTCCAACGAAGAAGCCCCAAAATGCATAGTAAAACCCTGACAGTCCGCTCGTTGCCAATAAAAAGATACGCATCCACAGTAGTTTCCAAAGGTAAGTATTTAATCCTAAGTACTATCATACATGGACTGGCAGAGACACAGGTGCACAGCAAACTACCTAGTCCCTTTCAAAGTGTACATTCCAAATCTAGACATTACAATACCCTAATTCTGTCCTACTCCAAATGCCTACTATACTAACAAGATCCCAACAACCTAGAATTCCAGTCAACTGGATCCCTCTAAGTTCAGTCTCACAAGCCAGGCTAGCAATATAGCGGCTCTGTCTCCTTACCATGCATCTTGGACATATATGTCCTATAATTTAAGCAGTGTAGCTGCTCCATCAGTTGAGTCAGAGCATTGTTTTGGAAAGTAAGCCTCTCTTGGACTTATGGAGACGGAAATTCTAGGGCATGAAATTGGATGTCTAGTTTCTCTACATCCCCCTCCAGGGATATCCATTCACCGTATTCCATAGAATACGGTGCCCGCATATCATGATCATGATTGTAACATCCCATTCCACTAGGTCTGAGGCTGTGTCCTCATTTTCCTTAAATAAGTGATCAATTTCATCTCCAATGGCTTGCTTGAATGGAGGGTCTTCCATCAATGCCGGATGGAGTTTCCAGGAAGAGATCGCTGTCCTACACCTACCCCATTGTAAAGATATCCAAAGTGGACTGTGATCTAACAATGTCCTGCATGAATATTCAGCATGGGATGTGACTATTTGCAGATCTTTGGACCAATAGACTCTGTTGAGCCTGATTAGTAAGTCATCAACATGTGAGAAAAACGAGTAGTGCCTGATTCCGGAGTTAAGGTCTTGCCATATATCTGCCATTGTTCAATTTTGTTGCAATTTCATGTTCGTCTTAGCCACTCATATGGTGGTCGATGAGGGCAGTGGGGAGTGGAAGCGAGCCCAATCCATATTCTCTATACTGTTAAAGATCCTTCCAAGTATCATCCGTAAGTGGACATACTCTGTTGGGGTGTCCGATACTTAGTTGAGAAAGCCTGACTGATTTGCATCTGTTGCATAAATACTAGCCAGAAGAACATCACTCCCACCCGACCATCCTGCTATAAAAGATATATCTTCCTTCTCAGTTTCTTGTTGTAGGGCTATTTGTACCCTCTTTCACTGAAATAGTTAAGGGTTTTTTGTCGCTGGCTCACACTATTCAAACCAACAGTATTCAATGTCAGGGCCATATATTTATCTAATAGCATCTTATACACTATTTGGACAGATGTATATACCAGCATCTCTTCTTTCTTCCATGCCTTTGCCATCTAAGAAACAAAACAAGGCATCAATTGTAGCAAGAGTCTTCCTGCAGAATAATAAAATTAACTTTCCCCTATTCAACACAATACCCCAGGACAATAGAGTAGCATCTCCTGTCCTAAGCATCAACAAATATCAAACTAACAAATGTCGTGTTCCACGGAAGGTGTAGGAACTAGGAGGGAATAGCAATATCCAACAGGGAGTCCTCTCTGGTCTTTCACTTATCAATTAAGGTGTCAATTGCTTGAGCGCAGGTACTTATAATACCAGTTACATCAGCATTACATTTTTAAATTGTCATGTTCATCACATGAGTCTATGGTGCAAACTCAAGAGTAGTTCATTTGTCATACTCGGGGTGACTTGTACAGTTCAGTAGCTTTTATTTTTGATCCATTGCTTCATGTAAGCTACCTTGTCAGACCCTTTGGCAGCCTCCAGCAGGCCCACCGCTCTCAAATTATTTTACAATGATTCTAAGTCTTCTGCCTTACCATCTGGTAAGCTAATTTGCTCTATGAGTGCCTCTATCTGCTCCTTTAGGTTTTAGAGTCAGGTTGCAGTTTTGCAAGCAGGCATTCAGCTTCCTTGACCCTATATTTCAGTTTCCATTGGTTATCGTGAATTAGGCTAAGATTGATGATACACTCCAAGGCATCTCTTGTGGTCATGATAGCTGCTAGAATTATGTCAAGCTTGTCAACGGAGTGCTCAAGTGTCTGTGCAATCCCATTCAATTATTCCTTCACAATCTGTTCAGGATGGCAGTCCTAAAACTTCCTTTGCTGTTCTTCCAAGTAGTCTTGTTTCTTTACAGCTGTGGGATTGCCCTATGTGAGAGATCCCTAAGGCCGGGAGCAGGCATCTGTTTAAACTCAAGAGATTGCAGCAATACAATGCCATCCCCAGCCAGCAGCGCAACAAGGGTACCAGAAATTCACTCTTAGTCTCTAGCCCACACAGGTCAACACACATGTCAGGTAGGTGCCCAACAGTGGCACTATGTGAGTCCCATGCGGGAGAAATGTACCACACTTTCTCCCATATTGCTTCTGTTCAAGTCTAAGGCTCGCTAGACAGCAAACACCAGTCTCCATTGTCTAATGTGCTGATCAGCACCCGCCTGCGATTACGCCCCAGTTCACACATCAGTGTGAGCATCTTCACCCCACAAACCTCAGTCCTGGCCAGATTCTTTCAGGCTAGGTGTTTTTCCCATTGCACATGGGTAAACTTATAGTCTGAAATCTTTTACCCTGCACCTTGCTTACTCTGAAAGGGGAGCCATATCGTTCCTTGTATTTTTCTTTAGGCCCTCTGATCTCCACAAGGGGGGCCCATTACATGCACTGTGCTGCTCCAAGGATGCAGGGGCAGTGGCTCTTCTGCTTGTGCAGACAGCTCTCGTTACCATGGAGACCTGGCTATCCAGTGCGCCCCACCTTCCTCCTCTTGTGAGTTTAGTTCCTTCACCTAAAATTTACATACTGGTGTTCCTGTTTTATATGCAGTAAATGGGCCAGGTTTGAGCTTATCTTATTATTGTGTATGTAATGTGTTTGTTTCAGCTTGAGTAGGGTAAGCTAAGCTTTATTATTGTCTGTAGTGCGCAGTTGTGCCCGAATCGCTGTAAGTTGTCAAAGCTTTTGTAATGTAGGCGCTATTTTGTAGTCATTCTCCAAGGTTTTAAGCTCCTTCTCGGGGGAGACTCTGTGTTGTTGTCTAAGCCTCCTAAGGTAGGATAGCTTACTTATGCAAGTTCTCTGTATCACTGCCTTAAAGGCATCCCAGACCTGTGTCTCAGGATTATCGCTATGCTGAAAATACCCCTTAATGGATTCTGTTAGTTCACTTTTAAGCTCTGAGTTCTCAACACTTAAGCATTACATGTCCATCTGGGCCCTCTCCGGGGGAGGCTCCTCAAGTCAAGCATTACGGGGGCATGATCAGAGACACTGTTAATACCCATCTCTGATTGCGTAGTCAAGGCATCAGTGGGGAGCTGGGGAGTATGTAATCAATTCATGAATGTGCACTGTGAGTATGGGAAAAGAAGGTGTAATCCCAATCTATTGTCTGTTGCTCTCGCCAGATGTCATGGAATCTCAATTCCGTCAATTTCCCTTTTAGTTTCACGGACAACCCCCAGAGTGCGGAGTGCCTAAGCATGTTCTGCTGTATCTTCAAGAACACCAAAGCTCTGATCTAGCAATAACCACCCACCTGCCGGAGATCGCGGTTGAAGAGCCGAAGACTGGCCCGTCGTAGTTGTCGTGGGGAGGGGAGGATTTGGCCCTCAACTAACCTCATCATGGCAGCCCCTGAGATCGCAACAACTATAAAGATGTGACCTGGAAAGATGGTATGTGACTAGATTTGTGGGCAGCATGATGAAACCGTGCCTTACCCAACAACGAAGGTACACTCACAACCCCTCCAGGACAGAAGGGGGATCATGTCAACTGGATGAGGAGCCCTCTGGCATCGTGAGACAGTTTGGTTAAATGTTACTTTCACTGTTATCTTGATTTTCTCTGTTAGGGATGACAGGGGAAGAGGAGGGAAGGAAGGGAAGAAAATAGGGGCTTCATACTTTCCGCAGAGACCTTTTCTCAATGATTTATCAATCAAACAGCATTCGTAAAGCACAACACTGTCACCCCTAGGGGTATCTGGGCGCTGTATCTCCAAGAGCCAGGTCTTTAGTCTCTTTCTGAAGTCTGCCAGCGAGGAGGCTGTACAGAGCTGGAGTGCAAGGTCGTTCATTCCAGGCCTTGGAAGCGATGTAGGAGAAGGCGTGGTCACCTCTGCGATGGATGCGGGGGGTGTGTGCAAAGGCGAGTGAAGAGGAGCGCATGTATCTAGAGGGTTGGTGGAAGTTGGGTCGATGATTGATGTAGGCAGGTCCTAGGTCGTGGAGGACTTTGTAAGCGTGCGTGAGGATTTTGAACTAGATTTAACAGATACACCGCACTTAGTTATGTAAGCACTGCCCATTGCTTGGCAAGCTACTATCTGGAGTTCCTACTGGAGCAAGACTGGATGGCTGTTTGATAATGGATACTCTTGTTTCCTTTATGGTTAGGGTACTCTCTATCAATGTTGTGGGACTTATTTGCCTCAATATCGAACTGAGATATGGCAACACATGAAGCAGGGTGGACATGATATAATTGATTGCAGGAAACACATGTTATGGTTATGCTTAATGCTGTTTGGAACTGTTGAGCATTGTGGTACTGTTTCCATGGTTGCGTCTCGTGTGTGAGACGGTTATCTGGAGGAGAACTGACAAGCTGGGAGCTGGAGTTGGTGGCTCTGTAACTTAAGTAATAAAAGCCTAGAAATCTTACCTGGAAGTGTCTTCTTAACACTGACGACGAGTGACGCTTGCGGGGGACAAGCCTGCCACCAACTCTCCCCATTTTCAAGGACCCACGGAGTTATCTTCTTCTCCACGACGGTTCGGAATCGAGTGACAAGTGAAGAAGAGGTGCTTTTCTGCTTCCGATGCCTGCTCCAGCTTATCCTGACTTTCTAAGTCTTTCCTGCTAAAATTGAGGCAATTTCCACACTTTTCCTTCTCCTCAACGTTTTTGACTCGCGACGATCCTCTCGTGCACTTGCTGACGTACACGGCTTTGCCAGCGCTAAATGATGTAACCACGCGACGCGCACGTTACGTGCGTGCCGCCATTTTGGAAGTGGATCTGTTGTCTAGTTCCCATGACAACGCCGGCACACGCTGTTACGGAGCTCAAATAGTTAGGGAGCTCGAGTTTATGGAAACTGGACACCGCATGGCCTTGTGCACATTGACACACTATTAAGCAGCGAATATTTCAAACAATCTTTCAGGTACTGCTTTTCTTCTCCTATACTTAGTGTTTCGCACACAGCACTGTTGTTGCTGTACACACTGTTATGATATTCGATCTGTGCAATTTTAATGGAGACTGGCATGGCGTTGTGCACATTCACACACTGTTAAACAGTGATTATTTTATGGAAATCCTCCAGGTACTGCTTTTCTTTCCCTAATATTTATTCCATCACCCTCAACTGTTACAGTGCTGTTCAAGTTCTCCTGTGCCTTGGTTTTTACCTCCTTTATTGTATTTTTGTTAGCGCTGCCACCATGTCAACTACCTCAATGAACCAACCTCCTCCATTTCTTTGCGAAAAGGGTGAACCACTCTTGCCAAGGAAGAGGTGGAAACTGTTATTTGATTCATACTTGGTAGCCATAGGTGGTGAGAAGTTTTCAGCGCACAGGAGGCAAGCAATACTTCTTCACAATCTCGGAATAGAAGGGCGCAATATTTACGAAAGTATTGACGTAATTCCTGTTGGTGAAGGTGATGGTGAACCCTCTGATGTGTTCGAGATGTCTATCAAGATGTTAGAAATGTACTTTGGACCGCGTATTAATGTTGTCCTAGAGAGGCACAAATTTTTTATGAGAGTACAAGAAACCAACGAAAAAGTTGGGAACTACATAGCTTCTTTAAAAACACTGGCACGCACCTGTGATTTTGGCAATCTTACTGACTTGTTGATACGGGATCAATTGGTCAGGTGCACCAACAGTCCTAGAGTGCAAGAAAAACTTTTGTCTAAAAACCCATCTCTCAAGGAAGCTGTAGCCATCGTAGAGGGGATGGAAAACACTTCTGGTTGGTTTATAGAGATGAAAACCCATAAGATTATAACAGACAATGCTCCTACTCCTAGTAGTATTCATGAGTTGGTCTTAAAGGATACTTCTCAAGACTCTGTTGACTCTGTTTCCAAAAGTATGCGTGGAATCAAAGCCAAACTTTCCACTTTTACAGATGTTTCAAGGATGAAATGCTACAGATGTGGTAGCACCAATCACTCCTCCAACTACCCTAACTGTTATGCGAAAAATACCACTTGCCACAAGTGTGGGATCAAGGGTCACTATGCCAGAGTATGCAGATCTGGTAGCAGAGTACGCACTGTAGAGAATGTTGAAACCTGTGACTCATCGAGAACTGTTATGCTGAGTGTACGAGGTGATGGTTTGGTTGATGCTGATCTTATCAGCATGCCAGAATGCGAAGTAATGATTGGAGAAGAGTTAATTGTCGTTCTAGCAGACTCTGGATCACCTTTCACAATGCTTGGCAATGAGTTGTGGGACAAAACTTTTCCTCAAGAACAGCTTTCTGCTCCTGACATCAACCCTGTCAGTTATGGTGGTTCACACATCGATGTGATAGGATTTTCCATCAAGAAGATCAATTTCAAGGGAAGAGAGACCATAGGAAAAATGTATGTTGCTAAGCGAGGTGACAATCTCCTCGGGTGGAGACACCAGAGAGACTTGGGGATAATTCTTAACCCTAATGCTCGTCACCCATCCGAGCAGGTCATGTTGATTGATCAATCTGGAACTTCCTGCAAATTCTTTGAAGAGTTTCCCCAAGTTTTTTCCGATAACCTCGGCCTTCTCACAAATTTTGAACACCGTATAGTACTCAAGCACAATGCAATGCCTGTAGTACACAAGGTTAGGAGGGTTCCCAACTTGATGCTTGAACCTCTCAGAGATGAACTCAAAAGACTGGTATTGCTGGGCGTGATTGAGGAAATCGAATCCTCTGAATGGTTGGCCACAGTGGTTTTGGCCCCCAAGGATGGAGGGAAGAGTATCAGGATGTGTGTGGACCTGAGGAGTTTAAACAAATGGATTTGGGTTGATCGTCAACCCCTTCCTAATATCTCCGAGTCAATTAATATGCTTAACGGTGCCAAGGTTTTTAGTGTGCTAGACTTATCCTCTGCTTACCACCAGGTACCCCTCCATCCAGAGTCTAGACATTTAACATCTTTTGTGACACCACTGGGGGCTTACCGCTTTATCAGGATGCCATTCGGGCTAGCTTCTGCAGCTGCCTGTTTCCAACGTATCATGAAGATGATTCTAGGCGATGTCTCCAAGGTCATGTTATTTCAGGATGACATTTTAGTCTACGGGAAAGATGATTTGGAGCATGATACTATTCTGAGAAATGTTCTACATAGGCTAACTGAGAAAGGTTTGACTGTAAATAGACTGAAATGTAAAATTGGAGTGTCTTCTGTCACGTATTTGGGACACGTTATCTCTGGGGAGGGTATTTGTCCCAAACTGGATTTGACTAAGAGCATTCTGGATGCTCCTGCCCCAACTGATGAAGAGCAAGTCAGGTCCTTCCTCGGCCTTGCTGAGTTTTACTCCAAATTTGTGCAAAGTTTTGCTTCCATTGCTGAGCCCATCAGGGCTCTTCTGAGAAAAGGTGTACATTTTGTTTGGTCACCTGAGTGTGCTTTAGCTTTTGATTCCATCAAACAGGCAATTGGTAAGATGCCTACACTTGGTCACTTTGATTCTAAAAAGAAAACCTTTCTAACTACAGATGCCAGCTTGTGTGGCCTGGGGGCAGTACTTTCTCAAATCGATGATGGTGAGGAAAAAGTAGTTGCATTTGCCTCAAGAGCATTGGAAAAACCGGAACAACAGTACTCATGCATTGAAAGGGAGGCTCTGGCCATTGTCTGGGCTATTAAACATTTTAAATTTTATCTTTGGGGCATCCCTTTTTCTGTTAGATCTGATCATCGCCCTTTAGTTCAAGTTTTCTCGTGTGCAGAGAGTGAAAGGCTAACCCCCAGACTGAAACGTTGGAGTGAGGGATTGGAAGATTACAATTTTCAGGTACAGTATCTTCCAGGTTCTGCCAATAAGGCGGCAGATTGTCTATCAAGGCTCCCCATCGACTGTCCTAATGATACTCAAGATTCTGAGTCTGTCGGTGTTAACTGGGTCAAGGAGCCTGCCATTCAAGAACTAGAATGGAATCAAGCCTTATTGGAAGATGTACTTCTTCCAATTGTAATGGATTTCGTGGTAAGAGGGTGGCCTGACAGCAAGAAATTTGATTCCGACTTGTTACCTTTCTGGTCCATCAGAAATGAACTCACTTTATGCCAAGGCCAACTTATGCGTGGTGAGAGAGTGATACCCCCCGATGCCTTGAGGCCTAAATTGGTGAATCTCGCTCATGAGGGGCACTTGGCAAGGAATCTCACGAAGTCTCGTCTTCGTGAGAGGTATTGGTGGCCTAGGATGGATAGTCATGTCGAGCAAATTGTTAAAGAGTGTTACCAGTGTGCCTCTAGTGACAAATCTCAGGTCACTAATACTGCCCCCTTGTCACCTGTGGAGGTCCCACGTGAGCCCTGGATTAAACTTGGCTTAGACCTTATGGGTCCCTTTGAGCTTCTAGGTCCTTCTCAGCGGTTTGTGATTCTCTTGGTGGATTACTCTTCTAAGTGGGTATCCACCAGATGTGTAAGCTCCATCAACACCAGGGTGGTTATAGACTTCCTTAAAGACGAATTTGCATGTGAGGGTGTACCTAAATTCCTTGTCACTGATAATGGGGTGCAATTTATATTGCAGGAGATGCAAGATTTTTTAAGGGACGATGGCATCACTCATCATAAAACTGCCCTTTATGCTCCACAAGCCAATGGACTTGCGGAGCGCATGAACAGGGTGGTGAAGGCGTGTGTGCAAAGAGCTGTTGATAGGAAAGTTTCCCTCAAGGGTGTTTTGAGAGATACTTGGTGGGCACATCGCACTGCTCTCAATGTTGTACTACAAAAATCTCCATTTCAGATACTGAGGGGCAGGGTTGCCCTATCCAAGCTCAATCCAGGGTGGTTGCCTCTGATTGAAGGTCCTGTTTTGGATAAGGAGGAGGTGGGTGCTAAAGTTAAGTGCTACCAAGACAGATACAAGGAAAGGTTTGACTATAAGAATTCTACTAAAGCCACAACATGGAATGTTGGTGATTGGGTACTTATTAAAAAACCACGGTGGCACAAGAAGGGTATCACAGAGTTTATGGGCCCTTTTGCTATTATTTCTGTTTACAAGAATGTTGTCACTGTTCATAATGGATCCAAATGGAGCATGTCCCGCCTGGTGAGATTTAAGGGGGACTTGTTTCCGTGTTCAGACAGTTTTCCTGGCCCGATTCTTACTAGGAGTGTCTTGCTTCCGAGATCTCGTTTACGGGATCTTCCTACAAGGTCCCGTCACCCTCCTAGACGTTATGAAGACTATGAGATGTATTGAATTTATTTAATGTTGGGATGGCTGTGTAACTTAGTAACCCTCTGTAGTATTTTCCTCTACTTTGACTTTTCTTCTTTCCATGCATATTTTCTCTCTCTTGTTCTTCTTATTTTCTCTTTTTCCTTGTTCTCTTTTCCTTCTTTCTTTCTGTTTTCAGTAAGGGGGATGTGTTATGGTTATGCTTAATGCTGTTTGGAACTGTTGAGCATTGTGGTTCTGTTTCCATGGTTGCGTCTCGTGTGTGAGACGGTTATCTGGAGGAGAACTGACAAGCTGGGAGCTGGAGTTGGTGGCTCTGTAACTTAAGTAATAAAAGCCTAGAAATCTTACCTGGAAGTGTCTTCTTAACAACACACCTTAAACTGGGTGATGATATCAGATTTAAACACAAACTCCACACACAAGCATTCTCCTCGGTGTCCACCTAACACAATGGAATTGCTTTGATTATGCAATGCTGATAAATCTCTCCAAACTGAACCATTTATAGTGATGAAAGAGCTAGCCCTAGCTGTATCAGCCAATCCATTCCAGTGATGCTTGAGGTGCACGGTTCTCAGATGACACATGTAAGTTGTTCTTCCCAGTATTTTGTAATTTAGGGCATTGTCCTCCGAATGGTTTCATTTCAGACTAGTGTGACTAGTAGTCACACTTACTCAAATGATACCCAAATTCGTTTTACTAACAGGGTTTACCTTTCCACAAACGTAACATTATGAATTGCCTAGTCCTCCAAATCCGTCTCCTGCCTCCAGACCAATTTGACTTTTTTTAAACAAAGTAGGATCCTTGTAGGTAATCGGTCCAGTAGCCAGTAGTATAGATTATGTAGGTTTATTCAGTTACAGGTAAGATGGTACAGCCCCACCGGGAACAGCATCCTGCTGCTCAGCCCCACTCATTCCAACTGAACACTCATCCAGACTGTGCACTCTTGAACATTCTATTACATCACACTCACACAGGCTGAGCAGCAAGGAACTAGGAGACACAGGATATAACACACTGGTATCTTGTCTTCCCCTTTTACATGTATGTAAAGACGCCCAATTTACCTTTATTTGGAATGAAGACCTTGGTCTGGCAGCTGCTTTTTTTCCAACTCTGCATGATGGCTGTATGGGACAAGATGGGCCACAGACGGTTTATATTAATTTCTCACTAGTGATGCTGGAAACGTTTTCAGTGTGATGGTTCTGACCATTGATGTCACCTCATAAAGTTAATAGGGCATGGAAGAAATTCAAGTGTTAAAGAATGAGTGTCTCAACGAAGTCGAAACACTTCGGCAGGAGAGTGTCAAGGAACAATGTGGATTTTCAGAGGCCTATGTCTAAAAGATGACATAGGAGGGTACTGCCATTTGTAGATCTGCACTATCCTGTAAAAGTTGACATGAGGTGTTCAGCTGTTTGGGACTCATACAAAATTACTGTGAAGCTAGGGAACAAAGCATCAATTTCTGGAGCACTGTCAGCAAAAGCATTACCTCTGGAAACATCTTGGGATGGCTGGTGGTAGCACACTTAACAACAGCTACTTTCAGAGGCAACTGGAGAACATTGAGTAAACCATTGACACAGGACCCATGTTTTATTAGGGTTCCTGCAGAATTGAGAATACCTCATTGTACCCACAGGAGTTCAAAGTCATGAACAAACCCAAACGCATACTTTGAATCAGTAAAAAAGGTTGCAGTTTTGTGGTTAGCTCAGTACGAGTGTAAGGGCAATCAGTTCTGCTACTTGAGCGGAGTGTACCTGCTATAAACATTGACTTGGCTTGTCAGTGTGATCAATGCGGAGTTGAATATGATGTGCAGTAATGAGGATGCAATCATCCAGTCATCCATCAAGGTTTGGTGCGAACATACCATACCAAAATGGTGTGAGTAGCACAATGCAACAATATTATATTTTGGATGATCTAGACATGGAAAGGTGCTCATTTTACACAATAACAACTGATCAGCTCTAACATGAGGTTCTCGAGTAGTGAGGGCATGCAAACACGGAGATACCGCTGCCTCAGCATCAAGAGCAGGAGAAGAATAAGCAGTGAGTATAATGTACATAAACTTTGAGGACAAAGTCTTCCTCACTTGCATTGCGACCCAAAGGTTGAGGCAGGAACAGGTGGCAATGCACGTTTCAAAGAAAGACTGCCTTGCTGTGCTTCGGTGGACCAAGGCAAAGGTTGTGGGTCTTCTTTTTTTATCACAAAACTTTCAGTGGTTTTACTATGCTAGTGTAGCCCAAGAGCCACTGCCTGCAGTAACCTACCATCTTCAGGGGAGTGCATACCTGGAAGACAGTAGTAGGTTTGGACAGCTTACAGACAACCTCGATACTTCGTTGCAATGAAAAAGGCATGACCTAAATATCAAACATTGGGTAAACAAAATGCAAATTCTCTATAGAGGTTTGATACCCTCGTTTGTCTTACGCAGTGAACAAATGCGTAGTGTCAGTCAACAAATCATCAATATCTTGTACCAGGGCGGCACCACCAGTGAAGACCGAAGTATCAAATTCTTTCCTAACTGATTGCAAAAAGATACAGGATAACTTTATACCCTTCAGAAAGTCAAGTCCAGGTTGGTTGGGACCCACCGAAACTGAAGACAAAAAGAAACTGACTTTCAGGGTGAAAAAAGAATGTGGACACAGATCAACAATAGTTAGCCAAGTGATGTTACGTGGGTCTGAGATCTGCTCTCTCCCCAGCAGCTCCGCTGTGTCTTGCCTCGCCGCTGACCCCGTATCGCCTCCACCTGCCTGGTGTTCGAGGCCGCTGCAGGTCCGCTCCTTGCTGTGCCTGTTCCAGCCGGCCAGCTCGCTCCAGCCTCTTCAGTGCCCCTCGCTGTGTCCTGCGCCGTGTGTCTGCCTCTGGCATCACTGTAAGTCTTCTGCTCGTTTTTTTTTTTTTTCCCATTGTGCATTTCAGTTTTTAGGTGCCCTGTGCCCAATTTTCCTGTGCTGACCCTGCATTGCCCTGCTCTCCCCCCGACGCTCCTGCCCCTGCGGCCCCTCCCCCAGCTGACGCCCGTTCCCGGCTCCCAGCTGCTCGTCCCTCCCCTACTTAATGGCGGCCGCTGCGCGGTTGCGCGCAGCAGGCACGCTAAAGGCAAGCCCGTCTGCGCCCATCCGCGACCCGACGGCGGCCAGCACCAGGAACCCTGGACCTCCTACCATCCACCACTATGACTCAACTGCCCTCCACGCACTCAACCCCGGAAAATCAACAACTGCCAGCAGTCCACCCCGAAAACAACCCACGACCAATTTTCCTGCCGCCAACACCGCTGACGCCCTGAAGTGCATCCACCTCAACGTGCGCGCCATGCACAGACACGCCATTGAGATCTGGAACCTCCTTGACACCCTCTCACCAGACATTGCCTTCTTTACATAAACTTGGACCAATGCATCCTCCGCACCAGACATCGCCATTGCCATCCAGGACGGATACAAGATCCAGAGGAAGGACCGCCCCAACCACCCGGGAGGAGGACTCGCCATTGCGCACAAAAACTCCCTCTGCCTCTCCACCTCGAGCGATGCCTTCTCCGCCGCCGAACACCTGTACTTCCAGGTCCAGACCAGCCCCAACTCCATACTCCATGGCACCCTCACCTACAGACCCCCCGGCACCCATGCCCCTTTCGCCTCCACCATCACCGACCTCATCGCACCCCGCCATCGCCTCAATGGACTACATACTCATCGGAGACCTGAACTTCCACCTCGACAACCCCAGCGACCACAACTCCACCACCCTCCTCGACAACCTCGCCAACATCGGACTGAAACAACTCGTTAACACACCCACCCACAAGGCAGGACACACCCTCGACCCCATCGTCGCAGGGGGAAACAGAACCCACTTCAGCCACACCACGCAACCCCCATGGACTGACCACCACTGCATACACTTCTCCGTCAACAAACCCAAGCCGTCCAAGCCTGCTCCGCGCCCTCCACGAAGAAACTGGAGCAGAGTCACTGAGGAGCAGCTCAACTCCACCCTCAACCGCGACACCCCCACCGCCACAACCGACGCCAACCTCGCAGCCAGAGGACTCCACACTTGGATCTCCAGCTGCGCAGACAAGCTCGCCCCGCTATGCAACTCCGACAGTCAGCGCCACAGGAAAGCCACCTGGGTCACCGCTGACCTCCAAGAAGCCAGACGCACCTGCAGACGCCTCGAAAAGAACTCGCGAAACAACAAGACGCCCGAAAACCACACCACCTACAAAGACGCCATGACGGGATACCACTAACACATCAGAACCACCAAACGAACCTTCATCCACAACAAAATCCTCGCCAACGCCAGCAACTCCAAGGAGCTTTTCAGCGTCATCCAGGAATTCACTAAACCCCCCCAGCGAATCCACGGACATCACCCCCTCCCAGGACCTCGGAACAAGCTTGGATCGTACTTCCACCTAAAAATCAAAAACCTCTGACAACTTCAACGACCAAACACCTGACGCCGCAACCACCGCGCCTTTCAGCAACACCAGCGTGCCCACCATTGCCTCCTGGACACCGGTCACGACCGAAGAGACCGCCTCCACCATGAAAGGCATCCACTTGGGGACCCCACAGACCCCTGGCCACCGCACATTTACCACACAGCCGTCACCGCCATCGCACTAGAATTACGACACACCTTCAACACCACCTTCACGACCGGCACCTTCCCCGACGACTGGAAACACGCAGAAGTCTGACCCCTGCTCAAGAAACCCTCAGCAGATCCCACGGACCTCAAAAACTACTGGCCCATCTCTCTCCTCCCCTTCACAGCAAAAGCCGCGGAGAAGACCGTCAACGCACAGCTAACAAAATTCATCGAAGACAACTCCATCCTCGACCCCTCCCAATCCGGATTCCACAGCAACAACAGCACCGAAACCGCCCTACTCGCCGCCACAGATGACATCCGCACCCTCCTCGACCAAGGACACACCACAGCTCTGATCCTACTCGACCTGTCAGCAGCTTTCGACACCGTCTCCCACCGCACACTCACCTCCAGACTACACGACGCCGGCATACAAGGAACCGCCCTCTACTGGATCCGCTCGTTCCTAACCGGCAGAAGCCAATGAATCAGACTGCCACCCTTCCTCTCTGAACACACGGAAATTAATTGCGGAGTACCCCAAGGATCAGCACTCAGCCCAACCCTCTTCAACATCTACATGGTCCCCCTCGCCGTCATCAACAGACAGCATGGCACTCAGCATAGTATCCTACGCCGACGACACCCAGCTCATCCTCTCCCTCACCAAGGACCCCACCACCACCAGACTCAACTTCCACGAAGGAATGCAGGACGTCGCATCCTGGATGAGTAACAGCTGCCTGAAGCTCAACTCGCAGAAGACAGAAGTCCTAGTGTTGTATTCTTCTTAGGGTGTCCATAACCGGGCTTTCTAGAATCATGTCCTTATATAGGCACAATTCGCCCTGCCCTTATATAGGCATAAAATCCCAGTCCTTATTTAGGCATAAACCGTGCACTCCAAATACAGGCATGGTCTCCGACATCCGTCCACCCTAACGTCACAACGAGTTCATGAAAAAACAGACCCTTAGGCAGCGGGACTTTCCCTAGCCCAGGACTATTGATTTCTTCAAGGACTCATATATTATGCATGAACCATTATTCCTTAGGGGTTCATTCATGACGTCTTCCGCTGTCCGACTCACGTCAATGCTAACATTCTTAGGTAAATCTCAGGTATAAATATACCTTCCCGAGCCCCTGTAAATCAGAGGAGACCTCGACTTCAGAGGAGCCCGTTTCCCAGCCGGACGCACTGAGAAGACGCTGTCATTCCTGCACGCAGAGAGTCCAGCTTCCAGTGATCTAACTTCCCTTGCGGGGTGTTGGAGTTCGAGTCTGGAAAGAGATTCCTACCTCTCTCATTCTTCAGGTATGGAGCTGACTAGAACCTAGAGGGACTCTTGGCATACTAAGCATACTAGGCTTAACATACTCTTAGTATACTATAGTGAGGAATACTTCACCTACTTCATACTTCTCCCTACACCTAGGACAGGTTAGGTACTTTGGGGTAGAACTAGGTTAGAGACGCATCGTATGAGTACTCGCATTTTTAGTCTGTGTCTTTATGTAAATGCATATATGCTAAAAGATAATGCTATCGCAGTATTATTTATTTCTACTGCTCACTCTGTACATTATTTATCTCGCATACTGTCTTGTGATCGTAACAGCACATTTAACTTACACCAGAAACAAGACTGTTCAATAAATCTTTTATTGAAACGCCCGTCTGTTCTTTCTGTGTAACTTTGAGGAAAACTAAGCATGCACGACTGAGCTGAGTGAAATAGTTATCTATTGTTTCTACGACCCTGGGACACGTTCTGATTCTAAAGAGAAACAAAGTGGTCATGTTTTGCGGCTGCCAGAAACTACTCCCTTCTTGTCGTCAAGAAGTTTCTAGTGGCCTCTGAGCTAGCTGGCACAAGTAATTAAGTTTAATATATTCGATAGGGACATACCGACCTTAGTCCTATGTCAAACCTATAGGATATATTATTCCAATGCGCAGAGCCTATTAGGGAAATAGGAGCTACACTACATGGCGCCCAACGGTTTGGTAAGGCAGTAATTCAACGTTAGATACTGAGTAACTCAGCCGTGCTTTTTCTCTCAGAGACCCCTACCCATATACTCCAAAAGACGTCTGGAGTGGGCAGGGTTAAATATCCACCAAGGCTACATAGGGCAGTACCCTATATATTAGCTGTTTGGTTTGTTGAAGGATACAGTGTCCCAAAATATTGTGCACCTTATCTTTGTTTCCTTGAAACTTGTTCTACATTTTTCATAAAACAAAATGACTGAAGACGCCGGAAACAGTGGAGCTGCGGCTGATCCAGCCCAACCAGCATTTTTTAACAATACCGGTTTAAATGAAACCGAGGAGGGTGTCATTGACATCGCTCCAAACTTAAGAAGAGCCATTACTCTAAAACTTATAAAACATGGCCTACCACCGAGAGGAGGTAGAGCAGTTTTCGTGATAGAGGCACACGAATCCTTTCAGACAGAGGTATTCTATTCATGGGTAATACTTCCTGAATCCAATCCAGTAACACACATGTTTCACTTCTACAAAGAAGATGAACCACCAGAGGAATACATTCCTTTCGAGGATATTGAGATTCCATTAACATACCAGGAGCATCAGCTCTGGTTTAAAGGCGCCCTAAAACATCACAGAAACATTACCAGGCTCGGTCCACTAGGTAGACCAGGAGCAACATGGCCGATTCTAGCCGGCTACACACCTCATCCTGAACTTGACATAATGACAGATGAGGAATTACTTACTCAACTCACAGAGTTAATAAAAATCTACAGACAATTGGTCCAATATGTCATGCGGACTTTCACAGTCCAACCACCATTAACAATTCCAAATCAAACCCCTCACCAGGGGAACACTCTAAAAATTACACCACAGACTCTATACGCAGTCATGGGTAAAATGCCCACAAAACGTGAGCAAATTCCATTCTGGATAGCTCAAAAAATTACTCAAATCGAAGCAGTATTTCCAAATACTAGCCCGCATGAGAAACACAGAATACTGACAATCAGTTTACCGATGGGGATAACACCACAACTGGAAGACTGCACCACTTGGAGCTCAGTCTTTGCTGCCATCTATACTAAAACACACGGCATTCCGTCAATTGCGGTAATACCTGATGTCCTAAAACAAATTCAAAACTAATACGGGGCAGAGCCTGCTCTCAATTTAGGTATGAAATTACTGAAAAATTTCGACCAGGTCTCAACAATAATATTATCTAATATTAAAGGGGAGGCAGCAGCAGTGGCGATCCGCCAAAAATTAAGGGAATTTGATGTTACAGAACATCAAACAGAGCTACCAAGAATAATAGAACAGTCTTATGCAGAATTAGGCAGAGATAGTTTGGGGGGAAGACCAGTTAAGCCGAAACTATCTGAAAGTCCTGAGAAGGACTCAATTAAACAAACTCCTACATCTTCTAAAAAGAAGTGGGAAACTAATAAACAAAATTCAAACGAGAATCGTTCTCAATCCCGAGGCAGGTCTCCTCAAAAGGAGCCCTCTGAAAGGAGGTATAACCTCAGGAATAGGGATAATTTGAGAAAACCTGATAGGTATCAAGATACTGATACACGTTCCTCTCGTCCCTTTCAGATCTCATCACAGACTTCGGAAAGAAGAGGACGAACAGAACATAGAGAAGAACGCGTGAAATCGAAAGACGACAAACACGCTCCAAAAACTAAAACAAAACCTCAATTCTCCAAAAAGAAAGTAGCAGGTCTGAAGATCAGACATGCCGAGAATACTGAGAACACAACTCAAGAACGGAGAATGCGCTCAGACAATGCTGGACAGTGCAGCAGAAGTCACAATAGCTCGCCAGAACCTGAAGGAACTTCTGGAGATAGTGGACTTGAATGAGTACATTACAGTAGAGACTGTAGACAGCAGGGTTAGTACTCCACAAAAGTTATGACATAACACTCCGGATGGAGGGAGACAAACCTAGACAGGTTAAAGCACTTTTTTGGGAAAGACTATCAAAGGGCTATGACATACTTCTAGCAGAAAAGGACTGGCCACCACAATTTGTCAGGGAGTGCCCACATGGCGAGGACATAATTATGCCTGCCTTCTCCAACCATATACCAATGCATCTAAGATATACATATGCCAGGAAATGGGCAGTAGCCCAGGCCCCAGCATTATATAAAAATCATGTAGGATGGGATGAGGACTCACCTCACCATAAAATACATCTGAAACATGAACCAACTGCACAACGGCAGTATCCAATAAAGCAAGAAGCTAAAAAACAGGTCAGGGAGATCTTAGATCAACTTGAATATCAAGGGGTGATTGAAACATGCACCTCCTCAATGAACAATCCTTTGTTTCCTGTCTCCAAACCAGACAATACATATCGTCTAGTTTTGGACTACAGACATTTGAACACTTGTTCTAAAACTTTTGCAGTGCAAAATGCACATAGCACAGCATTAATGAATAACATTGTGCGTAAAAAATACAAGACAACATTAGACATCTCAAATGGTTTCTTTTGTCAAAATATAGCACCTGAAAGCAGGTACTTAACAGCATTCTCCATAATGGGGACCCAGCGTCACTTTTGTCGACTCCCACAAGGGTTCAAGAACAGCCCAGGTTTATTCTCAGCGAGGGTAACGGAGTTACTACAAACTTATGACAATGAGGCGTTGTCCTATGTCGATGATATCTATCTGACAGACGACGAATTGGAAAAACACTTGAACAGGGTGAGCACCATTATACTGGGTTTCGCCTCTGAGGGCTACAAGTTCAACTTTCAAAAGTCCCGAATTGCCCATCTCAATGTCCGATTTTTGGGATATGAGCTTTCAAGTGAAGGCTAGAGCTTGGCAGCTAACTTTCTAGAGAAATGTGCGCTGCTCCAACCTCCAAAAACGCTAAAAAACTTACAATCCATCCTGGGTTTCCTAAACTTTGGAAGAACATACATTCTAAATTACGCAGAAAGAGTTAAACCTCTCTACGCATTAATCAAACCTGATTTTTCAATCAAAAACTGGACACAGGAGCACACAGAAATCTTGCGTTCACTCCAGGCTAACATGTTAGCAACAAATCACTTACAGACACGCGTAAGTCAAAGAAATTTGGTGATCCGAATAATTTCGGGTCAATGTGGATTCACCTACTTAACCTTCAATGAGGGTGAGAAAATACCAATGGCATACAAATCTCATTTGTACACACAAGCGGAAATGCGCTTCAGTTCAACTGAAAAAATTCTGACAGCAGTTCAAACCGCTGTAGCAAAAGAAAGAGCACTAGCACAAGGGAAACGCATTATTGTCGTAACCCCAGTACCAGCTTTAGAAGCGGTCACAAAAGCAAGCATTCCAAATGCTAAAGCATTACATCCGAGATGGATACAATGGGTTAATTCTCTTGCTGCAACAGATGTTGAATATGTTTTTGATCCAGATTTAAAAACACAAGCATTCCTGCAATATGAACAAGAATGTCCTCTGCCCACTGAGATTCTGTCTCTCGATCAGTACGAATTCATAATTTATACTGACGGATCCGCACAACCCGCAACAGGGAGTAAGCAAGCTTACAGTGCAGCGTGTGCTATCGTTAAATGTCGCATGCGAAATGGCATCTTCAGACCTATGGTTACAAAAACTCAGTCACTAGGAGATTGTACAGCTCAGCGAGCTGAACTACAAGCATTCAAACTGGCACTTGAGAGTACGGATCGAGAATTCCCCACACTGATAGTGTGCGATTCCTTTTACTGTGTTCAGTCGTATAATGACTATATACGAAACTGGCTTGAAAATGGTTTCAAAGATGCGAAAGGTGGCACAATAAAGCACAAAATGCTGTGGGAACAAGTAGTTCAGTTGAAAAATGAACTACCAAAGGCTCACGTGATTCACATACTGAGTCATCAACGTGATGGCGTTCACGTTGCAGGGAATTCATTGGCTGACGAAGCCGCAAAGGGCGCTGTTCAGACGGCTTCCGTAGCTGCGATCACTCTTTCAAAAACAAAAATAGATGGTGAGATAATGTTGGCTGTCAATGCTACAAGCAAAGGCAGCAGTGCAGCGTTACCAAAAAAGTTTCCACTCAAGTACTCTTATGTAATTGATGCGAACAACGTTCCTTTTGCTCGAATCCCTGGAGTGGGGGATAGGGTAATTCCAAACATGGAACGTAGAGCAGCCTTGATTTATGAAACACATTTGGGGGAGGGTCTGTCACATCAAGGGATCTCTAAAACAATTTTGACACTAAAAGAGATGTACTGGTGGCCTGGAATGAATACAGAAATTCACATATTTATCAACAACTGCTTAGACTGTAAGTTACAGCGAGAGAGCCACCAGACACCATGCTGCGAATGCGGCAGCCCAGTACAGACACCACTGTTAGACAGCATTAGGCTATTAACTCGCCTGCGTCCCACTGGACAGAGGAATTCCCACAAATACTGAATCTAGGTTCCTATGGTTATGGCCTCAGCGCTCGGCTGACGCTCGAACTGTTATAAAAGATTTGCGAGTCTTTATCGGCACATACGCAATAGGCACGCTACATTCTGACCAGGGTCCTGCGTTTAGCTCTCGGGCTTGCAAAGAAGCCATGGCCTGTCTGGGCGTTGCATTGCGGTACTCCTCTCCATTCCATCCTGAGGGAAATTCGGTTGTGGAAAGGAAAAACCGGGACATAAAGCAGTCTATAACAGCTAGGGTATTAGGTTCGGGTGATGGGTGGGTCAAACACCTCAATGGGGTACAGCGCGCAATGAACAATCTGCCAAGAAGTTCTCTAGGGGGGGTCACTCCTTATGAGGTCCTATTTGGTACAAGAATGTGGGTACCAGACCTTGAACATGTAGGCACAGTGGTGGAAAATAAACCGTTTGATATCAAAGATTGTTTGGCTGTTTTACAGGAACTAAATCAACTAAGAACGAAACAAAGCAACGTATTCCTACAGCCAACCACCACTGGGGAAACATCGGCGGTCCCAAAAGTTGGGGATCTAGTCAGAGAAAAAATTGCGGACAAGAAGGAATTTGGACCTTCTTACAGACAACCAGTACCTGTTCTAGCAGTTCAAGGAACAAGAACAGTACTTCTGCCGCCCCTTGCTGGAAGAAAGGAGAAAAGATTTGTGTCCATCGACCTCATCAAACCACAGTATGTGGCCAATACTAAACAGTAGGCCTCGTGGACTCCGACCCAGTAGCAGACGCACTCCTCTCGCTACTATCTAAGAGGTTCAGACTGAAAGACTGATAACAATCGAGAATTCAGCTGTACACGATGGAGGACTAAGCAACCAAGCTATGGAACTCATCCCTCTTGACAACCAAGTAACAGTTCGTCCAAATACACCTGTCTACACCAACGTGGCACGTGATGAACTGGTTCCTGTGATTTCTACAAATCCTGATGCAATTCCAACAATTGACAGAACTGCTTCTGGCTATTTCATAAACTTTGATACGTTCTCAGAAGATCCAAGTGAACCTGAAACGACGCCAGCATCATTCCAACTCAAGCAGCAAGTACAAGACTTTTTCACTTCCTGAAAAAGACTTATCTGGTTTCTCCATGGATTGAACTCTGGATTACATCTGGACTTTTTGTTTTCCTGCTCTGGCTAGCTTTGGTAACAACTGTGAGCGTGCTTATAAGTGGCAGATACATCCATGTGAACACTGAAGGAAAAGACGTAAACGTACTTTTGAAACCTCATAAATCTTCCAATCGTGAAGCAAGAGACTTGTCATCAGTGAACATCACAGCCGTTCCTATACAGGATGGTATAGTGTGGTACAAAACAGATTATGATATCTTCGGCCCGAATGAGCAATTGAACATTCCACATTTGTTTAAAATTTCACTAAGTGATCTAATTACGTCCAGTACCTATTCAGATGATTGGGACTTTGAGACTGTTAACGACATAATGTTTGATCTAGAAAAATCTGCTGCATTTTCTAAAAATGAATTTTTGGAGGGTTCATCAGACTATGAACAAATGTATTGTTATAACCACTATGGGCATCATTATTTGCATAAATCTGCATATCCAAGAAATGTGTTTGTTTAACCAATGGGAACATTGTCCTACACCACCAAAAGGTAGTTCAAAAACATTTGCTAGTAAGTTTCCATATTTTTCAGGTTACAATACAACTGACCCAGAAACGTTTTACTATAAAAATGTAAACAAAACAGGACTGAAAATTATGTTAACTAATACGAAACAGATTTACTCTGCAGCATTTATTGCCCAACTGTCTACACAGGGTTTCGACTTATGGAAAGACATAATAGACACAAAAACGGTCTGGGGTAGTAAAGAATGGCAAATACAGGGTGTAGAAGCTTTATTTAGAGCCTGTATCATCCCTGAACAAATACTGTTTTTGAATGAAACCGTCCAACAAACATCTTGTCTTGGAGCCAAGATAAAAGAAATGAAAACACCTTCTATACCAACACCTGCCAGTGATAACGATACAAAGGCAGTGGTGACAGTTGACAATATACTACAACTCAACAGATCTGATCCTGATTGGAAGAAATGGTTGATCTGGCCCACAGACACAAACAACTGTCAGGAAAGAGTCCTGAATAAAACTCAGGGCTTTACTATTCATAGGCCAGACCCAAGATATGTCCAAAGAGAACATCCGGGGGTAGTAACAACATACAGTGTAGGAAAATTATGCCTCGATTGGCTGCATAAGTCTACACTACAGGATGTGAAACAACACTTATCCTTACTTGCAGAAGACGCAGACCTTAGGGAATTCTTGCTTGGACCAAGAAAACCGCGTCAAAAACGTTTCATATATGCTGGCATTTATGCTGCCTATAATGAAGCATGGAAAGTGTCACAGATGGAGGCCGCAGAACGAATACGTGAACTCGATCGTATTAATTTAGAGAAAACACTCTCTGTGGTCGACAATGGGTTAACAACTTTGTCCTCCAGAATATATTCATTGGATGGCATTGTATCCTCTGCTATCGACATTCTAGAACAAGATTTGGCGATGTTACAGCAAGGCCAATCTCAATTACGTTCTATAGTGTTATTGAGCTGGACGCTGTAATCTTTGCGAGCGGGCTATGTGCCTTGGCGTTTTATCAACTCGTCGTCTCTGTTTGCAGAATACAATCTAACTGATAAACAGATCGAAATGGCACAAAGAGGAGCAAGGTATACAGTGCTGAGCATTGAAAAACTGGAGAAATTACCGTTCACAGTGGCAGAAAAACCAGCTACAGAATGGCTTATTCATGGCAAAATAACATTACCTGTGACTACTTTTCAGTTTCAGTATTGCCTCAGACAAATGCAAGCAGGCAAATATGAAAGGTTGGGTAAGGAATACATTAAGACATCTTGGGATTTACCGTATACATATAGATGTTGGAGTGGGGATCAAGAAGTGTTTTTGAGTGGTACTAACTGTAAGCATGCACTGAGCTGTTCACTTATATGTCAGGACATTTCTTTACACGGGGCTTGTAATGGTTCTGTGGCAAATTTGTCTTGCCATCAGCAGGGTACACCAGCTGCTGTGATTAATCCAACGTTTGGACAACTTTCTAACGGGAGTTACCTCATGTTGAATGATCATAGTTGCTGCGGCATGCTGCCAGGCATCCCATATCTAGTAACGGTCAACTCCAGGGTCACTTGCTGTATGCAAGTATTGTTTCCCCCAATAGACACAGTCAGGGAGTCGCCTTTATGGCCTTCGCTGAACGTCTCTTTTATAAGATTTGATACTTTGAGCAGAATGAAAGCCATGCTTTTACAGCAAACAGTGCCTTTGACCTCGGCCAAAGAAACCTATGATCTACAAGTTGCAAGGACTTCGGCTGAGATACAGACTTTAATACGTACAAACTGCCCTATACATTTCGTAGAAATTATATCACGTATCTTCAACATGTCTGATACAACTGGCATTATACATGTATTTAAGAGCATCTGCTCCGGTCTGTTAGCACCTTTCCAGGCGATACTTGGAATCATCCCGAACTTTGCACATTCGGTGTTTGGTGGCATACCATTAATTCTAGCACTTGTTGCCGGAATTCTATTTCTCTTCCTGCTATTGCGCTATGGCCAGCCTATTCGCAGACTTCACTCTGAGCGAAATGGAGAAAGCTCTCCTTGAACGAAAGTGCCGTGAGCGAATAGTACAGCTATTGGGCATGACTCGTCTACGGGACCTTAATACAACTTGGTTCCTGTCATTCCGACCAGTCTGCGTGCAGGAATGACAGCGTCTTCTCAGTGCGTCCGGCCGGGAAACGGGCTCCTCTGAAGTCGAGGTCTCCTCTGATTTACAGGGGCTCTGAGCTAGTTGGCACAAGTAATTAAGTTTAATATATTCGATAGGGACATACCGACCTTAGTCCTATGTCAAACCTATAGGATATATTATTCCAATGCACAGAGCCTATTAGGGAAATAGGAGCTACACTACACTAGTACTCGGAACCACCCCATCAGCAGGGAACAACACCTGGTGGCCCACCGCACTCGGCAGCCCTCCGACCCCCACGGACCACACCAGAAACCTCGGCTTCGTACTCAACACCTCCCTCTCCATGATCAAACAGGTCAACGCCGTCGCGTCCAGCTGTTTC
This sequence comes from Calotriton arnoldi, assembly GCA_963921515.1. Taxonomy (NCBI): domain Eukaryota; kingdom Metazoa; phylum Chordata; class Amphibia; order Caudata; family Salamandridae; genus Calotriton; species Calotriton arnoldi. Next base: position 1,488,173 of record CAWUFW010001341.1, read on the forward strand.
AACACCCTCCGCATCCTCCGAAAGACCTTCAAATAGATCCCCCTCCCCCCCGAGTCAAGAAAGACAGTCACCCACGCACTCGTAACCAGCAGACTGGACTACGGAAACACCCTCTACGCCGGCATCAACAAGTCTTTACTCCGCAGGCTCCAGACGATACAGAACACCGCAGCCAGACTCGTCCTCGGCATCCCCGGACACGAGCACATCAGCCAACACCTACGGAACCTCCACTGGCTCTCCGTCGAGAAGAGAGTCACTTTCAAGATACTCGCCCACGCCTACAAATGCCTCCACACACAGGCCCTCAATACCTCAACGAGAGAATCGCCTTCCACGTACCCAAACGAAACCTCCTATCCACCAACCTCGCCCTCGACGAAATCCCGTGCATCCGCAGAGCCAGAACAGGGGGAAGAGCTTTCTCCTACATCGTGGCCAAGACCTGGAACGAGCTCCCTATCAACATCAGATGCACCCCCTTCCAGAACACCTTCAGGAAGGCGCTCAAGACCTGGCTTTCCGACTGAACGGAACAGCTGTTTCCCTCCGCCCCCAGCACCTTGAGACCCTCACGAGTGAGTAGTGGGCCTATAATTCCCTAATTGATTGATTGGGAAAAATGATAAAATCAAGGATGGATGTGTTAGGCTCAGTAGGAAAATGTGGTAATACAACTGCATTAAAAGCATGCAAGTCTTGCAGAAATCAATATGTTTCTTTACCAACCTTTACCAGCATAGGGGTTTTACAGATGCTCACAGAGTATACCAAAACTTTTTGTCTTAACAGAGCACCAATAATGAAAACTATTTTTTCTTCCGCCTCAGGATGCAATGGGTTTTGTGGTGTGAGAGGACATTTCTTTATTGGATTCAACCCACTAACTTGCTGAGACCACAAGGAAGACAGAATGTGACCCAAAGCATTAGCTACAGTCATTTTCTGCAGTAACCAATTCAGATATATGTTTGTTTTCCCATCCAATTAATAGAATTCTCTGCAGCTTTTGTACCTTTGCTCCTACTGCTTCTTGAGCTGTTTCAATTGTTATTTTTAGCCAGTCAGTTTTAGTAGGACAGACATCAGGGATTGCATTCAATAAAGCTTCACCTGCAACAGTCAAAACAGCATTACATTTAGTGGGGCACGTTTTCTTTAGTTACCAGCCTGTCCTTGAGGTGAATTGTTCACAGTATCATGTGTATTGTAAGCCCAGTCATGCTCACATAACACGCCTATAATAACATTTTTGTTTTTAATTGGAACATCTGAATATACACCGTCGCTTAGACAATACACAGTAATTTAATTTAATTTAATTTGGAGCTTGTAGAGCGCACAGCTACCTCCAACGGAGGTGTCCCGGCGCTAACGGATACAAAAAATAAAAGCAAGTTGCCACAGGCTACAGAAGCTTAGGGAAGGTCAAAAAGCCAGGTTTTTAGAAGTTTACGAAAGACAGATTCAGAATTAGCCTTCCTAAGATGTTCCAGCAAGGAATTCCACAGCCGAGTGGTTCTGACTGTGAACGACCAGCCACCAAACCTCGCTTTTGCAAAGCGGGGAATTACTAGGAGGCCTTGATGATTGGATCTCAAGCTTCTTATCTGGAGATATTTGCGGAGTCTTTTCCTGAGGTATTGTGGGCCCGTTTCTCTTGTTGCTCTGTATGCTAGGGTCAGAGCCTTGAATTCTATCCTCCTCTTTACTGGTAGCCAGTGCAGGCTCCTCAGATGGGGGGAAATATGGTGTTGTATCGGAATATTTCTAATGAGCCTAGCGGCTGCATTTTGTGTAGTCTGCAACTTCCTGATCAGGTAGTCTGGCTGACCCGAGTACAAACTATTTGCGTAGTCTAGCTGTGAGGTAATGAGTGCATGGACCACTGTTTTTCTACATTCCATGGGCAACAGGTGGAGAAATCTACGTATGGACTTCATTTTCCAGAAACATGAGGACGAGACCTGGTTTACCTGAGTCTTGCATGAAAGAGTCAAACTTAAAACCCAAATTTCTAACAGAGGACACCGGATGAGGGGGAGGGTTGAGCTCAGATGGCCACCATAAATCCGATGGTGGTGGGGATGGCTGGTTAAAAAATAGAACCTCGGTTTTATCCGTGTTAAGTCTTAGACAGTTGTCAGTCATCCAGGCTGAGATGTTAATCAGGCATTGTTTAAAATTAGTGAAAGCTGCCTCGGTGTGTTCCCTGAAGGAGAACACCAGCTGAGTGTCATCAGCGTATGAGATGACGCTTACACCATGCTGTTCAATAAGTGAGGCTAGAGGGGCGAGATAAATGTTAAATAGGGCCGGGCTCAAGGCCGAGCCCTGGGGAACTCCACAGACTATAGGACGTGGAGACGAGATAAAAGGGTGCAGCAAAATTTTCTGGGATCGATCTTCTAAAAAGGAACTAAACCAAGACAGAGTGGTCCCTGAGACTCCCAGTTGTTTTAGTCTATCCAAAAGGATCTTGTGTGACACAGTGTCAAATGCTGCAGACAAATCTAATTTACAATTTAGCATATACAGTAGATCACTTCCCAGCAAGTTTGTTGAAGAGGTGGGGCTTAGAAGTAAAGCATGCCGGATTGTATTTGGCGTAAAGAAACAGTTGGCGTGAGAAACACGTGTTAGAGATGGCAGCTGCATCGATGATATTGCCTGAGAGAGGAAAGGTAGGACATTCACTGGTTCTTTAAGTGGATCGACTAGCACCAGCATCAATAAGGCATGACGTGGCTTTCCGTTTCTGACACATTGATCATACAACCCTTCCTGATCTAGTGGCATTAACGTGTGTACCGATCAGTTGGCTCACTTTGGGCTGTCCTAGAGTGGTGGGTGCTTCTTCGGAGGGAGAGGAGGGAATTCAGATAGTTCTGGCTCATCTTCAGCTCGCTAGGATACATTTGTGGAATCTCATTTCGACTATCATAAATGAACAACATTGAAACAGGAGAAATCACAAAGCGGCGCAAACTGTCCTTTTTCCTGCCCTTGTCCCCTCCCTAGTCTTCCAACTCGATGTCCACCCTGCCCACTCCATTCACCCTCACTCCCTAATCCCTCCTGGCTCTCTATAACCGTCTGCTTGAGAAACTGCATTTGCTAAAACATTAATTTGAATTCAGTGGATTTCTTCTCAATTTCTTGAACAGCTACACAATGCTTTGCTACAGAAAATAATTCAGACAGATTTTTGTTTTCTATCCAATACACAGAGTTCTCAATTTCTCTTCTACCTTTGGTACTAGCTCATGAATAAAAGCAGCTCTCACCGCTTCTTGTGCTGTTTTGGCAGCAATTACAACGCCAGAGTGACAATCAAATACATTTTCAAACGATGAAGGAAATGAGCAGGGACTTCACCTTTGTTTTGTTAGTAGAGTAGACATCCGTGATGTTATTCAACCAAGCACCTATGGAGGCAATCAGTAATTAATTTACATCCACCTAATTATAACATTCAAGGGCAGTTTCCAATTCTTCCTGAATTTCTGTGGGTTCCGTCACATTTTGGGGGAATTGACCGGTAACAGTCAACAGATCAGATGGCGGCCGTGGGACATGCTCCTCTTTAGTGAGGTCAGGCTGTTGTCATAAAGAATGAAAGACATCGAGCTGAACATGCAGAAGGTTACTGGAGACATTGCTGTCCTCATCACTAGGAGAAGGTCCGGGTACTTGTTCTGGAACTTCTTCTAGCTGTCGGTCTCAGACTATTCCAGGTAATAGTCAGACTGCATGCTCGGTCGCTCTGTACATGTATGTGTGATCGGTGGGGGAGCAATCGAGACTACATTCATGGTGGCAAATCCAGAGTTGTGTCAGACTCTTGTCTTGCTCTTGTGTTTATCACAGTGTTGTCAGTCAAGCTGGAGCCTGTTGCGCTCGCTTGCGCAGATCCTGCTGATGCCGTCTCAGGCAGCCCTGTGGCTCGCACTGCATCGTTTGTTGGTGCCACCTACGGTGGACCGCCCTGCAACACCTACCAAATTGGAAAACTAAAGACATCAAATATGGCATCCTCCCTCTCCTTTGTTTCTTGAGAGATATTATTAGTCATTTGGAGAAAAAGTATGAAAGAGGCAGTGCTGCACTTTATCCCTCAAAGTGCTAATTTGGTGTTTTCAGGACCTTGCATGTGTGATTCTGTTGGGTTTTCATGGAATCCACATACCAATTTAGAAAAGCTAATCATCACTCTGGAGTTGGTTTGTTCTTAGGCTATTTTAACCTTTTCTTAAGGTTATTCAATTTTCAATATTGAAGGTAGTTTCTTTCAGACAGTTCTTGCCCATGTCACCATTAGGCACTGCATCAAATTCCAATTCTCAATATACCCGCACTTAAAAATTTGTTTGTTGACAGCTTATTTATTGCAATACAACAGTCATTCATGAGACTCCCATCACATTCTTATAATGATACAATATAATGGCATGGTGATCATAGGGGATGTACATCGTGATCATTGAAAAACAGATTGTGGCAGCAATATCAGTATCTCCTGCATCGGTTGCGACTTTGCATAGGAGCAGTAGATCATGAGGGTAAAAAGTAAGAAAATGTAAACAAAGTAACAATCCGAGATCTCTTAGGTTCCTGAAAGGTGGGCCGTGGTGTTAGGAAACCCTTCCCGTTCCCCTGCTATGCGGGGTGGGCCTCTGTTAATGTAACAACACGTGTGAGCAGGAAAGCATGGTGATAGATGATACGGGAGACCAGTCCACATCCTGTATGCCACAAGTGATAATAAGGAAAATTGACACATTTCGGGAGAACAGGTTGGGTGTCTGGTCGTGGCCAGGAGATGAGGCGATGGCCCTTTTGGCTGTCTATCAGAAGCGAGGCGTGGGAGTATTACATGTGTGGCAAGCGATGTGCGATTAGAAGCGATGGTGGGGTGGCTGTGTTGTCATGTGATGAGGCAGTGCAGATACATGTGGGTGGCATACCATTAGTTCATGGAGGGCATTCATCAGATTTGGCTTCCACTGTGAGTAGGAAATTTCCCAACATTCAACCCCCCCCCCCCCCGTCCCGGAGCCGCCCCTAATGCGAAACAACCTGAGGGTGTGTGCTTTAGCACTGGTCCACGTCAGCAAGACACAAAGCCATCGTTGAATTTCTGCACTTGTTGATGGTTTCGGTATCGGCAGAAGTCCCTTTAGGTGACGCCTTTTTCCAGTTACTGTGATTACTTCCGATTCTTTATCTCCCATTTTCCTTTGCTACAACTGCATTCACAACCAGGGAACGATTTATGTAGTCTGCCGCCTTACACTCTAGCTCATTCCCGTAGAGGAGGTTGGAAAGGAACATCTCTGTTTACAGCCCGTTGAGGCTTGCAGAAGGTCTGAGCAGCTAAACCAGTGCACTTTTTCCAAAGCATTCATCCAACCGCACTGGGACCTAAGTAACCATTTCTATCCCTCCTGAGATTTCTGCTCAAGTTTTCTGGATATCAGTTACACTACCTCCTAATTCCCAGGCACTCCTCTCCTACTCCTACCAAACTGGTCCATCCCATTGTCCCCTGCTAAGACATACCTAATAAGTAATCAATAATCACAAACAGACTCGCATCTTTAGTATCTGACCAAATGAGCGAGAGAACTCCAGCCCATCCTTCACCCAAGCTTCTCATGGAGAAAAATCCTTTTTAACTTTGATGACTGGGATTGTCGAGTAAAGTCCAATTCCACTCTGATCTGTGCTGCTGGCCACGTCTTGATGCATCAAATTCTGGAAAAGGAAGTTTCATTTCATGTTGGGTTCACTCTAAAAGCATTTAATAGCAAAAGAAAAAGTAAATAATCTGTGAATCACGTATTAACAGAGCATGGGATCCCCAGGAAATGAACAGTGAAGTCATGCTGGTCGAGTACAAGCAAGACTCAAATTTGTACTGCATCAGAGAGGGATTCTGATATCACCTTACAGAATTTTCACTAGTAATACATGCAGGCGCCAGTTGAGCGCATGAGAACTGGGGAAATGTCCATCAATAGTTCCAAAAATGTAAACAGTTTTTACCTGAGCAAGCTTTTCTTTAATTAATATCTCGAGTGTCAATATGCAGATGCATCAACGTCAGAGAACGTCTGACGTCTTGTGGGAAAGTGTAGCATGAGCAAGAACACATGGCTGAAGGAGGTTATAGCTACATTGAGGCAGGCTAATGAATTTACTATTTTCTACAGTGTCATGGGCAATACGTACTGATCTGCCCATTGTGTGGACGATGTCTCCGGTCGAAACTATGAGAGAAAATAAGGAATTACCAGGAAAATTGGGTGCGGAGTTAATGATTTCCCCAATAATTGCTCATTGCTGAGGGTAGCTTCAGAGGACGCCTGGTATTTCTCCGCATGGTTACCGGTATCGGCTATGTGGAAACCATGGCCCTTATAAAGAGGTCCTGCGTGAAAGAGGCCCTCCTACACAAGAAAAATGCTTTCAACGTTTGTATACACTGTGAACATCTATCTGTTTACAAACATTTGTCAACTCTCGACCAGTCGATATTTAATCCATACGAGAAGTAGAATTCCTCGGGGGTACATGGGAGTTGTAGTTTTCTTCACTTTGGCAGTTCCTGGCCGTAGCTCATGCTCTAGGAAGAGAAAGTACAATTACAGCTGTTTTTCTAGAAGGTCGATTTTCCGTCCATTAAACAATCCTGCAGCCAACTTCAGTTATGACGTAGTCTTTTTCTCTCCAGTTGGCCCAAACTTATCTATTTCCCATGGGCTGTGGGGGGATCAAGACAAACATCTTAGCAAACTTCCTCCGCGAGAGGGATTGGCAAAGCTGACTACATTTGTTCAGCAACATGAGTGTAATGAAAAGCAAAAATACAGATTTTGACGTCCGGTGTTTGCCAGCTGTGCAGACGAGCTCGTGTTGTCTTTCCAGGTCTGCGTCTTAGCTTTCCAAAGCCGTGGAACGGAGGGTGTTCACAATGCAAGCAGTTATCCATGGACATCTAGTCACCAAATCGCCAGCAGTTGCAGAAGTCATCATGCACTCTTTCACCCCAGTGACATCACAGGAGTGACCCTTCCTCCCAACAGCATTTTATCTGCTGCTGAGGGGGTAGAAGAAGGAAAAGAAATGGAAACCACAGAAAATATTTTCTTACTGATCCTTGCAGACAAGAGTACCACAGGCTGTTCTATGGGTACCAAAGACCAATCTAGGGGTAAGAGGCTCCCTCTGGCTACCTGTATATAATGTCTGTGCAGTCATCAGGATATTACGCCCACATTAATGCTTTGTGGAACCATAGGAGAAATAAGCATCACTAGTTCTAGGCTGTAATGTAGTTTATTGGCATTAACGGAAGGGCGAAATCATTTTGAAGCCAAGTAAGCATGCACACTGAAAGGGTCATGTGACGTGTTCGCATTCACACGTATGATAACTGGATTCATGAGATCACTTGGAAGGCTTGCGGATCAGGATGTGCTTCAGGGCAAGTGGTGGGCATATGGTGTTACTGTATAAAAAGACTGGTTTCCCAGAAACTTAGGCCAGCATGTCAAATGGATTGGCCTCGCTAACCAGGGTCATTAGTTTGCACCCAGATAAACTCTTAGTTAAGCGGACCAAGCACAGCCAGTTATTAAATACTTGTCAACATCCTGGGTACGAAAGAGGTAGGATACTTCATATTACAAAACTAATAGTTCTCAAAAAGATGATGTTGCTGGAAAAGGAATCCTGTGACATGTGGCCTGATGGTGATGTCACAGCAAACCAAATTACATGGGACAAGTGCTGGGGTAATAACTATGTGGCTTCTAGCGACAGTGATATCCTTCGAAATATTTCCTGACATAAATTAACATGCTTTGAGCACTATTGCCGGCTTTAACTTCAATAGCACATCTCTCCCTCATGGGGTATGAACTCCAGCAGCAGCTAAGAGGTAGGTATGTCATAACCGAGCATGACTTTCCCAGATTTCCGTTTCACTCTCCTTCTGATCAGGGACAGGGCCTGGCTCTCTAAATGGATACAATCCCTAGCTAGATTCACCAGAAACATTGGATAACTCAGGCAGGGCTGGACTGGGAGTCCATAGCAGCCCTGCCAAATTTTGTCAGACCAGCCCCCGTACATTGCAGAGCAAGCGAGCCTGACAACTACAACGAGGTTTTGGGGGGGGGGTTCGCCACCCCAAGAACACTTGGGCAAAAATGGCACATTCAACAACACATTTTTCGTTATATTTTCAATTGTATCCGCTTTTATAGCATAGTAAGTGATGACCTTAGAGCGCACCAGGATTCAACAGTCTTGGATGGGTCTTTTGAAGGGTTCCCTCACTATCACTCTCCAACAGCCCCTCATCTCTCCATAGCCTCTCTCATATGTATTTCATTTGTTTTATAGTGCCTCTCATACCAGTGTAGGATGGCGGAGCGCTTTACATCACACACACACACAGACAATGAATCATACATGTGTAAATCAGTGTATAGAAAAGTTTACATAATACAAGGTGTTATAATATCTGTACTAGTCTATAGGTCTATACCAGTAGGCATTCTTAAGAGTGCTTGTTCTGGGGAAGCACAAACCTAAGATACAGAACGTAACAGTGGATAGTTACGAATTTAATAAGAATTTATTTCTACCCACACAAACCCTTATTTAGTCACATTAGGATAATGATAAACTCGAAAAAACATATGACTTTCTAATCAGTACCATGTCAATCAATCAATCAGGGAATTTTTAAGCGCGCTACTCACCCGTGAGGGTCTCAAGGCGCTGGGGGGGGGGGTAGCACGCTCCGGTCAGTCGAAGAGCCAGGTCATGAGGGTCCTCCTGAAGATGTGCAGGGTTTGGGCGTGTCTGATGTCCATCGGGAGCTCGTTCCAGGTCTTGGCCGCGATGTAGGAGAAGGTTCTTCCACCCATTATTGCTCTGCCGATGCACGTGGATTCGGTGAGGGCGAGGTCGGCGGATCGGAGGTTCCTCTTGGGTACGTGAAAGGAGAGTCTATCGTTGAGCTATTGGGGTCCGGTGTTGTGGAGGCATTTGTAGGCGTGGGTGAGTATCTTGAAAGTTACTCTCTTTTCAACGGGGAGCCAGTGGAGGTTACGCAGGTGTTGGGTGATATGTTCGTGTCGAGGGATGCCGAGGACGAGTTGGCTGCGGTGTTCTGTATGGTCTGGAGTTTGCGGCGCAGAGTCTTGTTGATCCTGGTGTAGAGGGATCAACAAGAGTTGTTGGTTATGAGTGTGTGGGTGACGGTCTTACTTGATCCGGGGGATCCATTTGAAGGTCTTTCAGAGGATGCGGAGGGTGTTGAAGCAGGTGGAGGTGACAGCGTTGACCTGTCGGGTCATGGAGAGCGAGGAGTTGAGTACGATGCTGAGGTTTCGGGCGTGGTCCGTGGGGGTGAAGGGGCTCCCAAGTGCGGTGGGCCACCAGGTATTGTTCCATGCAGAGGGGGAGGGTCCGAGGACGAGGAACTCTGTCTTCTCCGAGTTGAGCTTCAGGCAGCTGCTGCTCATCCAGGATGCGACGTCCTTCATTCCTTCCTGGAAGTTGAGTCTGGTGGAGATGGGGTCCTTGGTGAGGGAGAGGATGAGCTGGGTGTCGTCGGATACTATGCTGAGTCCGTGCTGTCTGACGATGGCGGCGAGGGGGGCCATGTAGATGTTGAAGAGCGTGGGGTTGAGTGACGATCCTTGGTGTACTCCGCAGTTGATTTCCCTTGGTTCGGAGAGGAATGGTGGCAGTCTGATTCTTTGGGTTTTGCCGGTGAGGAAGGAGCAGAGCCAGTCGAGGGTGGTTCCCTGTATGCCGGCGTCGTGGAGTCTGACAGTGAGTGTGCGATGGAGACGGTGTCAAAGGCTGCAGAGAGGTCGAGTAGGATCAGGGCTGCGGTATGTCCTTGGTTGAGGAGGGTGCGGATGTTGTCTGGCGGCGAGTAGAGCGGTCTCGGTGCTGTGGTTGCTGCGGAATCCGGATTGAGAGGAGTCGAGGATGGAGTTTTCTTTGATGAATTTCGTTAGTTGGATGTTGACAGTCTTCTCGGTGACTTTGGCCGCGAAGGGGAGGAGGGAGATGGGTCGGTAGTTTTTGAGGTCCATGGGAACTGCTGAGGGGTTCTTGAGTAGGGGTCTGACTTCTGCGCGTTTCCAGTCGTCGGGAGAGATACCGGTTTCGAAGATGGCGTTGATGGTGTGTCGTAGTTCTGGAGCAATGACGGCGGCTCTATGGAAGATGTGCAGGGGCAGGGGTCCATGGGAGCTCCTGAGTGGATGCTTTTCATGGTCGATGCGGTGTCTTCAGTGGTGACTGGGGTCCAGGAGGAGATGGTGGGCTGGCTGGCGTTGCTGGAGAGGGGAGTGGTTTCGGAGTCAGGTGTCTGGTCGTTGAAGTTGTCATAGAGGCCCTTGATTTTCAGATGGAAGTAGGAGCCGAGCTTGTTGCAGAGGTCCTGGGAGGGGGTGATGTCCGTGGTTTCTCTGGGGGGTTTGGTGAATTCCTGGATGATGCTGAAGAGTTCCTTAGAGTTGCTGGAGTTGGCAAGGATTTTGTTCTGGATGAAGGTCCTTTTGGTGGATCTGATGCGTTGGTGGTATTCTGTCATGGCGTTCTTGTAGATGGTGCGGTCTTCTGGGGATTTGCTGTTTCTTTAGTTCTTCTCGAGACGTTTGTAGGTGTGTCTGGATTCTTGGAAGTCGGCGGTGAACCAGGTGGCCTTTCTGGGGCGTTGTCTGTCGGAATTACGTAGGGGTACGAGCTCATATGCGCCGTTGGTGATCCATCTGTGGAGTTCTTTGGCTGCAAGGTTGGCGTCGGTCGAGGAGGGGGCATCGCGGTTGAAGGTGGAATTGAGTTGCTCCTCGGTGACCTTGCTCCAGTTTGTTCATGGAGGGCGGGGTGCAGGTTTGGGCGGTGTGGATTTGTTGACGTGGAAGTGTACGCAGTGGTGGTCCATCCATGGGGGTTGCGTGGTGTGGCTGAAGTGGATGTTGTTACTTCCTGCGAAGATGGGGTCGAGGGTGTGTCCTGCCTTGTGGATGGGGGTGGTGACAAGTTGTTTCAGTCCGTGGTTGGCGAGGTTGTCCAGGAGGGTGGCGGAGTTGGGTTCGCTGAGGTTGTCGAGGTGGAAGTTGAGGTCTCCGATGAGCATGTAGTCCATGGAGGTGATGGCGTGGGGCGCGATGAGGTCAGCGATGGTGGTGGTGAACGCAGTTCGAGGTCCAGGAGGTCTGTAGTCGTGGGTGCCTCTTGGGGTCGTTCTGGGGCTGGTCTGGATCTGGAAATGGAGGTGTTCGGTGGTGGGCGGGCTGGAGGTTGTGAGTCGGAGGGAGCTCTTGTGCGCCATGGCAAGTCCTCCTCCTGGGCAGTTGGGGCGGTCCTTCCTCTGGATCTTGTACCCGTCGGGGATGTCGGTGGCGGAGGTGGAGTTGGTCCAAGTTTCTGTGAGGAAGGCGACGTCTGGCGAGAGGGTGTCGAGGAGGTCCCAGATCTCTACGGCGTGCCTGTGCAGGGAGCTCACATTGAGGATGATGCACTTCAGGGCTTTGGTGGTGTTGGCATCCGACGTGGGGGCGGTGACTGTGGGGGTGTGGTGGGTGGTGAAAGTCTGACGGCAGTGGTGGCAGGAGAACTGGCTGTGGGTGGTGTTCGGCGTGGACAGCTGGCAGTTGTTGTTCCTTCCAGGGTTGAGTGCGAGGAGGGCAGGTGAGTCGTAGCGGAGGGTGGTCAGAGATCCAGGGTCCCTGGCGCTGGTCGCGGTCGGGTCGCGGACTGGCGCAGACGGGCTTGCCTTTGGCGCGCCAGTGGCGTGACCGCCTTTAAATAGGGGAGGGAAGCGCAGCTGGGAGGTGGGAGCAGGAACCGGCAGGGGGAAGGGCCCAGGGGACAGCAGCGGCGTGAAAGGGCGGCAAAACGGGCACAGCAACGGCACAGGAAAAAAACAGTACAGTCAGAAAACAGGCAAGATACCACAGAATACAGAAAAGACAATTTACAGGCACAGTTAACAAAAAGACAGACAAAGACAGAAAAACGGGCACAAAATACAGGACAGACGTCAGACCAGCAGAAGAGCAAGGCTCTCCCACTGGACCACCAGGGATGAGGCGAAGGCAGAAACCTGCGGGTGGAGGAGGGCCTCAAACACCTACTAGGCAGAGGTGAATGGGGGCAGCGGCACAGACAGCGGAGCTGCTGGGGGAGAGAGCAGGTCTCTGACCATGTAGTTTGCAAGTAGCTCATTAATGACACTGCATAGCACACTGTGCTAGATTATGATTCTAATTTATGAACTGCACAGTAACAAAAGAGTCTCTGTGACAAAAACAGTGATCCACTAAGCTATGCACATATCATATTGTTCTGTGATCTGCATGGTACACGTTCTTTGCAGCAAATACATTAACCCTCTGCACTACCTTAGATGAGTCAAAACTAGCACTAGACAAAACTCCCATCTCTCTCCAGCAGGTAGAAGTTATCAAGACACTTTTATTATTGCATGAAAACTACTGGATATGCAAGGAACTCTGCAGTGGGTGCTTTTAAAACTGCTGCACTGCTACAAAAGCAGCCCCCACCTTGTAGCCTCTCCGGCTTTGAACTCAGGTTAATCTTCAAAAGAAGCAGCCTACCTTCTAAATGAGCGGGACATCTGAGTTTGTTTTTTGTGTAGACATCTTCCGGTCAATCAAGTCCCTTCCCCACTAACTCACTCACCTGTGTTGCGTTGTCACTTTTAGTAGAAATTAACATCACTGGGATAGGCCCAAAATAGTCGTTCCTAATTCTTTTTTTTTTTGCTTAATAAGAGGCAGAGTTTCTCCTTTAAGTTATAGCGCTTATGAGGGCCTGAGCACCTTTATAGCTCCCCCACAATCCTCTATTTATGTTTATTGCTAAAACCTCACAAATCGTAAAGATTTGAAAATAGACTAGTCGTAATTCCAAATTATAACACTGCAGAAGAAATTATAATAGAGATGCTTTGTAGGATAACTAAATAATAATGACTCTGGGGCGTGACCTCCAACACTTGGGGTCGCCCTGTAGCCCCCCTACGAATGGGCTGGGCTGTCTGCACCCAAACCTCCCGGACGCTCTGTTGCTCGGGTTTCTGAAGCATTTCCAAGGCGAGATAAAAAGTACATTAAAATAGCCCTGGCGGCCTTGTAAAATGTAAGTGGGCCCTTGAAATGCTTGTGCGTATCTCCCTTCCCACGGACCTCGGCGGCTGAGGTTTGCAGCCTCCGAAAAATGCCAGAGAGCTGGAAGTCTCGCTCGTACCGCGCTAAGCACCTTCACACATCCGCGTCTGATCTTAAAATCAGGATAAGGATGACGGACATGAGGTCATTGCCACGCCCGGGGACTTCCACGCAGAGCCAGGGCCACAATGGCCCCCTCTCTCCGTGACACGCAGACGGTGCATTCCCTGCGCATTCCTGCGGCCCACACCACGCTGCGGAACAATGGAGGGCCTTCTTCCATGCCCCGGCATAGTTTCTGTGAACAGAACTCTGTTGACAACTGAGCCTCTTCTCACTGCCCAGGAATTCCAAAAATGGCGCCTTCTGAGGACAAGGCTGTGGCTTTTGGTGGACTTTTTAAAGCCACTTGTTTTTAGAACTGTGGTTAGATGCTTTTATTTGTTTCAAGGGAAAGGGTGAACATGCATGCGGACCACAGACCGTTTTATATCCGCGTTGTCCTTTGCTAAAGCGCACATCAGTAGTGAAGGGTGCAGGCCAGCCTGTAAGTACCTGCATAACTATGGTGACCAGATGCCTCCATGTCACCAGGATAGAAGTGCTCCAGTTCTGGATTTTCATTTAACAAATCGGAGCATGTTGGGAGCTGTAGGCTTGTTTCCTGTCTGATGATGCTAATCTGAAAACGATTTGAACAAGCATTCGCTAAGGCAGTGGCGTAACGAAAGTTTAAGGGGCCGCCCTGCAATGTACACGGAGGGGCCCCCGCTCCGGATTTAATTCAGAGCGCTCAGGCCTGAGTACTGTGCTGAGGGGCCCCCTGCAGCTGGGGGCCCCCACGCCCCGCTGGGGATGCGGGGGCCTGTGTTACGCCCCTGCGCTAAGGGTCCGCCTTATTGAACTTTGGCTTTCCCAAAGCTTTTTGCCGATGCGGTGCAGCACCTGCCAAAACAAAAAAAGAAGATATGATTACACAATGAATGCATGAGTGGCTACTCATGATGACGTTCCTGCCACTTCATTCCGTAGAAGCACGCATAAGTGGTGACGCATGCACCCGCCTATTGAAATACTTGGGCGCCACTGTATTTCTTTTTTTTTTTATTAACCAATCCAAAACAGCGGATGCCACCCAGACAGTAAACAATAAAATGAAATTTCACTGCAAATGGCAGCTGCTATGGGTCCTACATACAACTTAGTTAAACTATTCTAGTTTTGTGGACCACATAAAGGAAGCAAGGAGGGGGTGGGGCCATAATAAATACGTTTCTATTTTTTTTAAAAACTGTGTGGCCTGTGTAGAAAGCAACAAGGAGTGCGTGGAATGGGGCTGACTGTTAAATATATAAGCAGCATATGATGGGAGAGTAAGTGGGGAAGGAGGGCGCAACACGGACCATGAATGGGAGAGTGGGACTTGAGGGAAAGAGCAAGAAACACATGCACTCTCATTGGGTGCTGAAAGAAAAAAAAGTTTCCTAAATATATGAGCACTGAAAGGATACAAGTCGTCCAGTCAAAAGATGGTAAAGAGGATTTGATCCAGAAGAGGGGCACGCTCAGGAAGAGGAAGGAAAGCCACTGAATAAGAAGCAAGTAAAGGAGAGTGACAAGAAGCCAACTAATAGTAGGCCGTGGGCTGGCTCTAAGCCATCAGTGGCGGCTCCTCCGCTGAGGTGTAGTAGCGTCGCCCCACTGCTTTTAGCAGTGGAAATGAAGGAAAAATAAAAATTATAATAACTGGACGTTATTATCATTTTATTTGTTCCGGTCTTTGCAGGGTGGGGCTGCTCTGCTCTCAGAGCAGGGGAAGGAGTGTTGGCGCTCTGTAAAGTGCGCATGACTGTTTGACCGGCCCTCTCGGGGCGGCCAAACAGTCTTGTGCACTTTGCATGTTCCCCATGCAGACTGCATTACAGCCTGCATGTAGAAGATGCCCAGTCCGCTATTCCCCATCTGAGTGCCGAACCACTGCGCTCAGACCAATCACAATGCTGCATTGCAGCGTTGTGATTGGTCAGAGGAGCCTGGCTGTTTCCTCTTTCGGCTGGAGCGGAGGGTCGACGCGGAGAGACACGAGGAGGTAGGTTTTCTTTTCTTTTATCTCCCCCCACTCTCCAGCCCGTGCCGCCACCTCCGATCCGTGCCAGCCGCTACTGTAATCTGTGTATGTTTTTGGTATAGGTGCTACCTATAGGAGAGACCTAAAATACTTCTGGGGCTTGGCAGAAGTGTGTCATACCTGCTGTGCAGCTTACAATCATTTGATGAGCACAATGCTTGTTTGCAGATATTCTACTAAACGTATGGCTTTTCATTTTGTTTCTTTGAGTCACTTGTTATGTTCAGAGCGACTACATTTACTATTCCCACTCCAGTCGCTGCAACAGTAGGGGAAAGTACTACACTTCAAACACATTACATGTTTGAATAACCCTATTAAGTTTCAAGATTCAAGATTCTTGAATCTTCAATAGCCCTATTAATTTAGAACAAATAGAAAACTCTTAATATGAACATTATTAATTAACTCCCAAAATTATATATATATATATATATATATATATATATATATAGATATATATATATATCAAACGATTCGACGCTCCTTCTGAGTCACCGGGGACCCGTGGTGAGTGGCGCGTATGCCGGCGGAGCACACCGGCGTTAAATCCTTTAGAAAATCACATAATTGAACGCGCTCTCAGTGAAAGATAGACACTGTGTCAATGATTCCCGCTGTTTATTCACAACGCGTTTCGCCTGACAACAGGCTTGAACACGTGAAAGAAAAAGACCAATGTCGGCACATTTGATAGAAAATGGTGATAAACATAGAAGAGGTGACAGAGTGTCCAAGTTGGCAGACATCTTGTGCGTATAAATTGATGCCGAATAGTAAAATTGCAACGTCAATACTGAACACAAGTGCGCCGGCATCTGAAACGCACAGCTGTCACATACAACAAATCAAGTCCCCATAACGAGTACATCGAAAAGCAAATGAAACACAGAGTGTTCAATAGACATGTTAATCAATGCGTTGCCCGTAAAACAAACTGCACAAATTGCTGCATTGCACATCATAGTCTGTAAATGCCCATATGTCCATCCTGCAATGTTCTTGGTAATTTGCTGGTTGTAAGCAAACAACATGCATCACGACATGTGGCCAGAGGCCAGTAATGGCAAGTGCCAGAATGTCTAATACAAATCCATGAAAATGACAAAGTGAGGAGGGAAAATGGCTGGGGGGGGGGGAAAGAGAACAGCCAATGGTTCAAAGTTGAAATGACTCAACATGAGTATGACACAAGTACTCTCACCAAAGTTGCCGACACGAGTCAAAGTGCTCCGGTGCCCAAAAGAAGGGAGAAAGGGTAGGTGGCCCGTGAGGGTGAATACTGGTGATCGAGCCCCTTTCTTTCCTCCTAAAAAATGAAAAAAGAAAAACAAATGTTTAAAATGTGGTACATATCATGAGAATTACTGATGGCACAAACAACTGGATAACATGGGATGTCAAAAGGAGCAAGAAGAGGAATTTAAAAAAACCCTTAAAAAGCGTGTCTGTCAGCTAGTAATGATATTTTAACAGTAAGAGAAGAATGCCATCATAACTGAATATCTGAGAAGAACAAACAGGAATACAACTGAGAAATGCAATTGAGGAATACATACTGATGCGTACATGAACTAGTGATGTCATTCTTTCAGGTGTACTGACATTTCTTCCTCCTGGTTGAGCCCTCCCGGGAACTTGGTCTGGAAATCTATGATATACCTGGATTCCCTTTGTCTCAGATGTAAGACTCTGTTACCACCCCTGGGATTTCTCTCAATTTTTTCTAAAATGATATAACTCAGATCTCTTTGTGTTAGAAAAGTGCTTCTCTCTAAAATGATGTGCCACTGGATATTTGGGGTCAAAATTGGTAATGGCTCTGCTGTGTTCGCGAATGCGTTTCTTTGCCATGCATGTCGTGCTACCTATATACCAGAGTTTGCAGGTGCATTCTATGACATATATCACACATGTGGAACTACATGTAAGAAACTGGCTGAGTTCCCTGCTTACTCCGTTGTACCTCACCTGACTGTGAAATCTGCTGTTATTGCAAGCCTTACAGTGACCACAAGGGTAAAAGCCCTTGAGGCCTTGTAGGTTGTTTCTGGGTAAATGGAGATGTCACTGTGTATGAGCATATCCCTGATGTTCCTACCCCTACGGTAAGTAATGCTCGGTCTGTCCGGGATACTTCTGCCGACGATATTGTCGGTTTTGAGGATACCCCAGTTCTTGGTGACAATGCGTTTGATATCCTTAGCATCCGAGGAGTAGGTTAAAATCAATCTGGAGGTATCATCATTGGTGCTTTCAGACACAGGTTTGTCTGTGAGAGTGGATGTTCTATCTATCTGCCTAGCCCTTTCAATAGCTTTTTGAGCACCCAGTTGGGGTATCCCCTCTCTTTAAAACGTTCTGTTATGCTCTTGCATTCTACAAGATAACTTTCCTCTGTGTTACAGTTCCTTTTTGCCCTCAACAATTCCCCATATGGAATGCTCCATTTCAAAGTCTCGGGGTGACTGCTGAGGGCATGAAGGACACTGTTCCCTGCAGTCATTTTCCTGTGAAGAGTGGTGTGTATTTTGTTGTCTTTCACCTCAAGTTTAACATCAAGATATTCTGCTTCAGTCCTGCTGATGCTGCCACTGAGAATGATGTTATATTTGTTGGCATTGAGTTTGTTGATGAACTCTAATGCCAGCTCTTCCGATCCCTTCCAGACAATGAAAAGATTGTCGATGTAGCGTAGCCACATCGACACGTGTTTTAAATCCTGCTGGAAAACTGGATCGGTCCACATGCTCTGCTCCCAGCTTCCCATGAAAAGGTTAGCGAAGCTGGGAGCAAAGCACGAACCCATGGCAGTACCAGTCACCTATCACCATTTTCTATCAAATGTGCCGACATTGGTCTTTTTCTTTCACGTGATCAAGCCTGTTGTCAGGCAAAACGCGTTGTGAATAAACAGCGGGAATCATTGACACAGTGTCTATCTTTCACTGAGAGCGCGTTCAATTGTGTGATTTTCTAAAGAATATATATATATATATATATATATTCACTGAAAAAACCATAGGTTTTAGGGACAGTTATAGTTAGTTGGACATTTCACTCGTACAAAACCATAGAAATTCCCCCGTTATAGTTAGTTCAGCTAACTATAACTCGCGCCCCCGCAATGCACTGCTGATGACGTCACATATTACATCACTCATGACATGGTCAGTGACATCACTGATGACATCACTGATGACATCTCAAATGACATCACTGATGACATCATCCAGTGACTGTGTTTCTTTAAAGTTTAAATATGTTTAATATATATAGGGAAAGGCGTATTGAAGAATGAGTGGGTGTATAAGTGTCTGAATGGATGATTTAGTACGTTAGTGACTGACTACAAGTGAGTGATTAAACGTATCTTACTGAAAGCATGGGTTAGTGACTAAACTGTGTGAATGTCTGTATCCATCTGTTTGTTGGTGTGTAAGTGGATGCATGGATTTGCGAATAGCTACATGAGTGTCTATATGGGTTATTGATTGGTTCTCTGAGTATCTGTATGGCTGCCTGAGTGTTTGTGTGGGTGGGGTGTGTGTGACTCTGTACATAGATGTGTGAGTGGGTGATTCACTGGGTGCATGATTTCAAGAGTGCATCTGTGATGGACTGCTTGGGTGGGTGAGTGTGTGTATGGGTGTGTTAGTGAGTGAATGTATATCTCAGTGGTACATGTGCGAGTAACTACATATGTAAAAGGCAGTATATATGTGTGTTAGAGTATTTAAATGGCTATAAGTGAGAGTGTGTGATAGTGAGAGTGGCTGTATGGATGCGTGTGTGCTTGTATCAGTTATTGTATAAGAGCGTAAGAATGTGCTAGTATTTGTATGAGTAAGTGAGCTGGTGTGTGTATAACTGTATAGGTGAGTAAATGGGTGTGTGATTAAGTTTTTTGCATGACTGACTAGGTGTGTGAGTACCTCTATGGATGAGTGGCGGTGTGTGAGGGTTTAAATAGGTGTATGAGTGCATATGATAGTCCTGTACTGAGTGACTAAGTATGAGTGACTGTACGGGTGAGTGAATGGATGTGTGTGTAGACCTAAGAATCAGTGAGTGGGTATGTAGTTTTTGGTGTTGGAGTGTCTATGGTTTTGAGAATGGCAGTCTGTAATTTAGAGTGGGTGTATCAAAAGTTATATTAGGGTGTGAGAAGATGCATGAAATTATCACATGGATGATGTCATCAGTGATGTCATCAGTGATGTCACTGACCATGTCATGAGTGATGTAATATGTGACGTCATCAGCAGTGCATTGCGGGGCGCGAGTTATAGTTAGCTGAACTAACTATAACGGGGGAATTTCTATGGTTTTGTACGAGTGAAATGTCCAACTAACTATAACTGTCCCTAAAACCTATGGTTTTTTCAGTGAATTTCAAAGGTTTTTTAAATGCTAATTTCTAACTATAACGTGCCTGAAACCTATGGTTTTTTAAGTGAATTTCAAAGGTTTTTTAAATGCTAGTTTCTAACTATGCCTACAGAGGTAGGACATGTGAAGAAAGAAGAAAAAACGCACAGAAAGAAGCAAAAGATGTGCAGAAAGAACCAACAGAGGAGCAGAAAGAGGCCTTGTTGCCAAATCATCCTGTGCCCACAACTTTTTCAGACGGGTACTGGTGGTAACTGACTCTGACTAACCAGAGCCAGTGCTATGCTAAAAGACACTTAGAATACAGTGAAAACACCTACATACACTAGGGAACACTATGCGTTGGGGTACCCCTGTGATTAGCATGACCTCCTCTGCAAGTCCCTAGTACATAATAGGGCAGGGGATTAAAACTACCTCTTAAAACGCGTACAGGGCGCGTTTGCACAGTGGTGAAGGGAGGGGGGCCTGAGGTGACATGTGTGCAAACGCACCCCGTGGCGCGTTTTAGCTGCATGGGATTAAGTCCCTTTAATTCTGAGGGTCCCTGGGGCCCAACTAGCCCCCCAGGTACCTACAGTTAGGACCACAGAGCTGAGTTGCAGAGAGGCGTTCCGAGGCCACGCACCTTTTTCACCTCTCTGCAACGCAACTCTGTTGTGCTAACTGAAGGTACCTGGTGGGCTAGTTGGCCCCAGGGTCCCTCAGGATTCAAAGGGAATTAATTCCCCAACTTAAAACGCACCACAGGGCGTGTTTGCGCACATGTCACCTGAGGCCCCGCCCCTCCCTTCACCACTGTGCAAACGCGCCCGTGGTGCGTTTTAAGTTGGGGGATTAGGTCACCTTGAATCCTGAGGGTCCCTGGGGCCCAACTAGCCCACTAGGTACTTCCAGTAAGCACCACAGGCCTGCGTTGCAACGCCTGTAACAAATTGTGCAGTTGTGTTTAGGCAGTGAAGAGGGTCGTGCTGGGGGTAGTGTTTTAGGGTTTAGGGTAGTGCAGTGGTGTTTGTGTAGTGTAGGGGGTCATGCTGGGGGTAGATTTAGGGTTTAGGGTAGTGCAGTGGTGTTTGGGTAGTGTAGGGAGTCGTGCTGGGGGAGTGTTTTAGGGTTTAGGGTAGTGCAGTGGTGTTTGGGTAGTGTAGGGGGTCGTGCTGGGGTAGTGTTTTAGGGTTTAGGGTAGTGCAGTGGTGTTTGGGTAGTGTAGGGGGTCGTGCTGGGGGTAGTGATTTAGGGTAGTGCAGTGGTGTTTGGGTAGTGTAGGAGTACTGCTGGGGGTAGTGTTTTAGGGTTTAGGGTAGTGCAGTGGTGTTTGGGTAGTGTAGGGGTACTGCTGGGGGTAGTTTTTAGGGTTTAGGGTAGTGCAGTGGTGTTTGGGTAGTGTAGTGGTTCGTGCTGGGGGTAGTTTTTAAGGGTTTAGGGTAGTGCAGTGGTGTTTGTGTAGTGTAGGGGGTAGTGTTTTAGGGTTTAGGGTAGTGCAGTGGTGTTTGTGTAGTGTAGGAGGTCGTGTTTTAGGGTTTAGGGTAGTGCAGTGGTCTTTGGGTAGTGTAGGGAGTCGTGCGGGGTAGTGTTTTAGGGTTTAGGGTAGTGTAGGGGGTCATGCGGGGGGTAGTGTTTTAGGGATTAGGGTAGTGCATTGGTGTTTGGGTAGTGTAGGGGGTCATGCAGGGGGTAGTGTTTTAGGGTTTAGGGCAGTGCAGTGGTGTTTGGGTAGTGTAGGGGTCGTGCTGGGGGAGTGTTTTATGGTTTAGGGCAGTGCAGTGGTGTTCGGGCAGTGTAGGGGGTCGTGCTGGGGGTGGTGTTTCAGGGTTTAGGGCAGTGCAGTGGTGTTCGGGCAGTGTAGGGGTGGTGTTTCAGGGTTTAGGGCAGTGCAGTGGTGTTCGGGCAGTGTAGGGGTCGTGCAGGGGTGGTGTTTCAGGGTTTAGGGCAGTGCTGTTCGGGCAGTGTAGGGGTCGTGCTGGGGGTGGTGTTTCAGGGTTTGGGGCAGTGCAGTGGTGTTCGGGCAGTAAAGGGGGTCGTGCTGGGGGTCGTGTTTCAGGGTTTAGGGCAGTGCAGTGGTGTTCGGGCAGTGTAGGGGCGGTGCAGGGGTGGTGTTTCAGGGTTTAGGGCAGTGCAGTGGTGTTCGGGCAGTGTAGGGGGTGCTGCAGGGGTGGTGTTTCAGGGTTTAGGGCAGTGCAGTGGTGTTCGGGCAGTGTAGGGGTTCATGCAGGGGTGGTGTTTCAGGGTTTAGGGCAGTGCAGTGGTGTTCGGGCAGTGTAGGGGGTCGTGCTGGGGCTAGTGTTTCAGGGTTTAGGGCAGTACAGTGGTGTTCGGGCAGTGTAGGGGGTCGTGCTGGGGCTGGTGTTTCAGGGTTTAGGGCAGTGCAGTGGTGTTCGGGCAGTGTAGGGGGTTGTGCTGGGGCTGGTGTTTCAGCGTTTAGGGCAATGCAGTGGTGTTCGGGCAGTGTAGGTGGTCGTGCTGGGGCTGGTGTTTCAGGGTTTAGGACAGTGCAGTGGTGTTCGGGCAGTGTAGGGGGTCATGCTGGGGCTGGTGTTTCAGGGTTTAGGGCAGTGCAGTGGTGTTCGGGCAGTGTAGGGGGTCTTGCTGGGGCTGGTGTTTCAGAGTCTAGGGCAGTGCAGTGGTGTTTGGGCAGTGTAGGGGGTCTTGCTGGGGGTGGTGTTTCAGGGTTTAGGGCAGTGCAGTGGTGTTCGGGCAGTGTAGGGGGTCGTGCTGGGGGTGGTGTTTCAGGGTTTAGGGCAGTGCAGTGGTGTTCGGGCAGTGTAGGGGGTCGTGCTGGGGCTAGTGTTTCAGGATTTAGGGCAGAGCAATGGTGTTCAGGCAGTGTAGGGGTTTTGCTGGAGGTGGTGTTTCAGGGTTTAGGGCAGTGCAGTGGTGTTCGTGCAGTGTAGGGGGTGGTGTTTCAGGGTTTAGGGCAGTGCTGTTCAGGCAATGTAGGGGGTCTTGCTGGGGTTGATGTTTCAGGGTTTAGGGCAGTGCAGTGGTGTTCGGGCAGTGTAGGGGTCGTGCTGGGGGTGGTGTTTCAGGGTTTAGGGCAGTGCAGTGGTGTTCCGGCAGTGTAGGAGGTCGTGCAGGGGTGTTGTTTCAGGGTTTAGGGCAGTGCAGTGGTGTTCGGGCAGTGTCGGGGGTCGTGCTGGGGGTGGTGTTTCAGGGTTTAGGGCAGTGGTGTTCGGGCAGTGTAGGGTGTCGTGCTGAGGGGTGGTGTTTCAGGGTTTAGGTCAGTGCAGTGGTGTTCGGGCAGTGTAGGGGGTCGTGCAGGGGTGGTGTTTCAGGGTTTAGGGCAGTGCAGTGGTGTTTGGGCAGTGTAGGGGGTCGTGCAGGGGGTGGTGTTTCAGGGTTTAGGGCAGTGCAGTGGTGCTCGGCCAGTGTAGGTGGTCTTGCTGGGGGTGGTGTTTCAGGGTTTAGGGCAGTGCAGTGGTGTTCGGGCAGTGTAGGGGGTCTTGCTGGGGCTGGTGTTTCAGGGTTTAGGGCAGTGCAGTGGTGTTCGGGCAGTGTAGGGGTCGTGCTGGGGCTGGTGTTTGAGGGTTTAGGGTAGTGCAGTGGTGTTCGGGCAGTGTAGGGGGTCGTGCTGGGGCTGGTGTTTCAGGGTTTAGGGCAGTGCAGTGGTTTTCGGGCAGTGTAGGCGGTCGTGCTGGGGCTGGTGTTTCAGTGTTTAGGGAAGTGCAGTGGTGTTCGGGCAGTGAACGTGGTTGTGCTGGGGCTGGTGTTTCAGGGTTTAGGGCAGTGCAGTGGTGTTCGGGCAGTGTAGGGCGTCGTGCTGGGGGTGGTGTTTCAGGGTTTAGGGCAGTGCAGTGGTGTTCGGGCAGTGTATGGGGTCGTGCTGGGGCTGGTGTTTCATGGTTTAGGGCAGTGCAGTGGTGTTCGGGCAGTGTAGGGGGTCGTGCTGGGGGTGGTGTTTCAGGGTTTAGGGCAGTGCAGTGGTGTTCGGGCAGTGTAGGGGGTCATGCTGGGGGTGGTGTTTCAGGGTTTAGGGCAGTGCAGTGGTGTAGGGCAGTATAGGGGGTCTTGCTGGGGGTGGTGTTTCAGGGTTTAGGGCAGTGGTGTTCGGGCAGTGTAGGGGGTCTTGCTGGGGGTAGTGTTTTGGGGTTTAGGGCAGTGCAGTGGTGTTCGTGCAGTGTAGGGGGTCGTGCTGGGGCTGGTGTTTCAGGGTTTAGGGCAGTGCAGTGGTGTTCGGGCAGTGTAGGGGGTCTTGCTGGGGCTGGTGTTTCAGAGTCTAGGGCAGTGCAGTGGTGTTTGGGCAGTGTAGGGGGTCTTGCTGGGGGTGGTGTTTCAGGGTTTAGGGCAGTGCAGTGGTGTTCGGGCAGTGTAGGGGGTCGTGCTGGGGGTGGTGTTTCAGGGTTTAGGGCAGTGCAGTGGTGTTCGGGCAGTGTAGGGGGTCGTGCTGGGGCTAGTGTTTCAGGATTTAGGGCAGAGCAATGGTGTTCAGGCAGTGTAGGGGTTTTGCTGGAGGTGGTGTTTCAGGGTTTAGGGCAGTGCAGTGGTGTTCGTGCAGTGTAGGGGGTGGTGTTTCAGGGTTTAGGGCAGTGCTGTTCAGGCAATGTAGGGGGTCTTGCTGGGGTTGATGTTTCAGGGTTTAGGGCAGTGCAGTGGTGTTCGGGCAGTGTAGGGGGTCGTGCTGGGGTGGTGTTTCAGGGTTTAGGGCAGTGCAGTGGTGTTCCGGCAGTGTAGGAGGTCGTGCAGGGGGTGGTGTTTCAGGGTTTAGGGCAGTGCAGTGGTGTTCGGGCAGTGTCGGGGGTCGTGCTGGGGGTGGTGTTTCAGGGTTTAGGGCAGTGGTGTTCGGGCAGTGTAGGGTGTCGTGCTGAGGGGTGGTGTTTCAGGGTTTAGGTCAGTGCAGTGGTGTTCGGGCAGTGTAGGGGGTCGTGCAGGGGGTGGTGTTTCAGGGTTTAGGGCAGTGCAGTGGTGTTTGGGCAGTGTAGGGGGTCGGCAGGGGGTGGTGTTTCAGGGTTTAGGGCAGTGCAGTGGTGTTCGGCCAGTGTAGGTGGTCTTGCTGGGGGTGGTGTTTCAGGGTTTAGGGCAGTGCAGTGGTGTTCGGGCAGTGTAGGGGTCTTGCTGGGGCTGGTGTTTCAGGGTTTAGGGCAGTGCAGTGGTGTTCGGGCAGTGTAGGGGGTCGTGCTGGGGCTGGTGTTTGAGGGTTTAGGGTAGTGCAGTGGTGTTCGGGCAGTGTAGGGGGTCGTGCTGGGGCTGGTGTTTCAGGGTTTAGGGCAGTGCAGTGGTTTTCGGGCAGTGTAGGCGGTCGTGCTGGGGCTGGTGTTTCAGGGTTTAGGGCAGTGCAGTGGTGTTCGTGCAGTGAACGTGGTTGTGCTGGGGCTGGTGTTTCAGGGTTTAGGGCAGTGCAGTGGTGTTCGGGCAGTGTAGGGCGTCGTGCTGGGGGTGGTGTTTCAGGGTTTAGGGCAGTGCAGTGGTGTTCGGGCAGTGTATGGGGTCGTGCTGGGGCTGGTGTTTCATGGTTTAGGGCAGTGCAGTGGTGTTCGGGCAGTGTAGGGGGTCGTGCTGGGGGTGGTGTTTCAGGGTTTAGGGCAGTGCAGTGGTGTTCGGGCAGTGTAGGGGGTCATGCTGGGGGTGGTGTTTCAGGGTTTAGGGCAGTGCAGTGGTGTAGGGCAGTATAGGGGTCTTGCTGGGGGTGGTGTTTCAGGGTTTAGGGCAGTGGTGTTCGGGCAGTGTAGGGGGTCTTGCTGGGGGTAGTGTTTTGGGGTTTAGGGCAGTGCAGTGGTGTTCGTGCAGTGTAGGGGGTCGTGCTGGGGCTGGTGTTTCAGGGTTTAGGGCAGTGCAGTAGTGTTCGGGCAGTGTAGGGGATCGTGCAGGGGGTGGTGTTTCAGGGTTTAGGGCAGTGCAGTGGTGTTCGGGCAGTCTAGGGGTCGTGCTGGGGGTGGTGTTTCAGGGTTTAGGGCAGTGCAGTGGTGTTCGGGCAGTGTAGGGAGTCGTGCAGGGGTGGTGTTTCAGGGTTTAGGGCAGTGCAGTGGTGTTCGGGCAGTGTAGGGGTCGTGCTAGGGCTGGTGTTTCAGGGTTTAGGGCAGTGCAGTGGTGTTCGGGCAGTGTAGGGGGTCTTGCTGGGGGTGGTGTTTCAGGGTTTAGGGCAGTGGTGTTCGGGCAGTGTAGGGGGTCGTGCTGGGGTAGTGTTTTAGGGTTTAGGGTAGTGCAGTGGTGTTTTTGTAGTGTAGGGGGGTCATGTTTTAAGATGCAACGCTCCAATACCTGACCAGTCTGCACTACATAAAACTGCAAAAATCTAAAAATAAAAAGTGTTTTGCACACTTTTGTCATTGGGCTATATGTGGGCTACATCTGGGTAATATCTGTGCTACATTTGGGCTCTTTTTTCACTGGTGGCCATCTTGGAAGACTTCTTTGTTATGAAGTTTCCTAATTTCCTCATTTACTGCAGTCTCCTCAGTAGGAAATGCTTTCAGTTTTTTACTTTGATTCCATCAAGAAGGCATTCAGATGTGTCACACATTTGCCATAAATTCAGAATGTTATTACTCTAGTTGTTCATTAGATCACTGTAGTAAAGCTACTGCTCACCAAGGAGTTAACTGGAAGTCTACTGCTGGTATTGAAAGTAATTGTTTCAGTCTGCATGTCAGAATTTTCTAATGAAATAGAAGAGGATTTGAGATCTCACTTAAAACATGCACTAAATTTTCTTTTTGCAGCACTAACCATAATTTCTATGGCAAAATGAACCCCCTCATTTTGTTCCTTTTTAAATTAAATGTTTTAAGTGTTACCAGTTTATTCCAATCAAGATGGCTTCAGGTGTGCCATACTTTTGTCATAAGTAAGGCTGTTAGCACTCTAGTTGTTCTTTAGAACACTCTGGGAAGCTGCAGTAGAACACAAAGGCATCAACTGACAGGCTGCTCCTGTTGAAATATAACAGGAAGATATTTGAGATCTCACTTAAAACATGTCCTAATTTTTCTTTCTACAGCACTAACCATAATTTCTATGGCAAAATGAACCCCCTCATTTTGTTCCTTTTTAAATTAAATGTTTTAAGTGTTACCAGTTTATTCCAATCAAGATGGCTTCAGGTGTGCCATACTTTTGTCATAAGTAAGACTGTTAGCGCTCTAGTTGTTCTTTAGAACACTCTGGGAAGCTGCAGTAGAACACAAAGGCATCAACTGACAGGCTGCTCCTGTTGAAATATAACAGGAAGATATTTGAGATCACACTTGAAAAATTTCCTAATTTTTCTTTCCAGAGCACTAACCATAATTTCTATGACAAGATGAACCCCATCATTTTGTTCCTTTTTAAATTAAATGTTTTAAGTGTTACCAGTTTATTCCAATCAAGATGGCTTCAGGTGTGCCATACTTTTGTCATAAGTAAGGCTGTTAGCACTCTAGTTGTTCTTTAGAACACTCTGGGAAGCTGCAGTAGAACACAAAGGAATCAACTGACAGTCTCTGCCCTTGTTGGATGTACATGTTTTACTGAGAATGTCAGACTTCATTCTCACATGACTGAGAAAGATAATGTGAATTTACAGAAAATATGCTCTCATTTTAGCTTCTGGAGCACCTTCCAAAACTGTATGGGACAAGCATGTGAAAATAGTTTTCTCTCAAACATGATTCATGATATCCCAGCAGAAGGTTTTTCACAGGGTAAAATCACCTTAGAACACACCACAATTCCTGAAATTAGTATGGTACCATCAACAAATGAATTCTAATGTAACTAAAGACTGTTATCACCCTTTATAGTTCTCCTTTTGGTAACCCTCAAAATCTTCGATTCACTACAATGCATTTCAATGGGGTACTATCATTTATATTGGTCCCAAGATGGCTGCCAGCAATTCCAGGATGAAGTGCTGACAGCCAATCAGATCTCACGATGACATGTGTGGTTAGGCTCCGCCCAGATATATATGTGTTTTTACTTTTGATTTTCTCAGCAACTACTGAACGGATTTACACCATTTAACAAAAAGGGTTCTTTTTGAACCAAGAACTACCTCTTTGCCAAATTTGGTGTAATTCCGTTCAGCAGTTCGGGCTGTAGCCGTGTCTAAAGTTTCCTATGGGAAAATGAATGGGGAAAACACGTTTTGGGACCCCCTTTTCTCGGCCCCCGCTTGACGAATCACCCTGAGACTTTCAGGGTAGGAGCGGACCGGAGCGGGCCATAAAGTTTGAAAATTTCGCTAAGATTCGTCAACCGACGCAAGAGTTATTTCAAATAGAATGTCGCGGATTTCCTATGGAAAATAGGTCCTAACTATAACAATCTACTGGCGACCGCCAGTAGATAATATATATATATATATATATATAAAAAAGTTAAACAATTTACATAATTATTAAAACATTTAATAACTAATTATAAATTAAAAACAAGTTATTTATTAATTATTTAATTAACTTCTCACACTATACCCCCACAAACCTAGCAGACCACATTAAAAATATAACTAAAATAAATAAAATTAACACAATTTACGTAATTGATAATCAATAAACTAATTAATTAACAATTAATAATATTTGTTAAATAATTATTACTTAATTAACGTCCCACCCTCTACCCCTACATATCTAGCAACTCTCAACTAAAATAAATCAAAACTACATAATGTACTTAATTATTTATCAATTAAATAATTAATAATAAATAAATAATTGATAATTAATTAGTACTTAATTACTTTCCCACCCTATATCCCTAGAAACACAACGGCCCACACCTAATATGTAACTCATATATAAAGTTATTAAACAATTTACATAATTAATAATCAATGGAATAATCAATAACACATTAATAATTAATTGTTAATTAATTTTCATCTAATTGACCTGCACTTAAATTGTAACTAATATAAAAAGTTAGTACTCAGTTTGCATAATTAATAATCAATTAAACAATACATTAATAATTAATTGTTAATTAATTATTACCTAATTAACTTCCCACCCTAAACCCCTACAAACCCAGCAACCTGCTACAACACTATAAATTACTATTAGCAATTAAATTAAAGATTATAAATCACTTAAAATTACAACCTATATTAAAAAAATTATATAAACAATAATGACATAAAATTAGTATATTAACTAAAAGACATTAAGATAATTAAAAAACGATATTTTTACAACTATATGATTGAAAAAGGTATTAACAACAACAATGTTCTTAACAACGATATTTCTTATCTGAAGAAAATCGATATTCTTGAACTCTGTATTTCTGCATCACATTATTTTTGTTTCCCGATATTTGTTTTTCAACATTTCTGTATCCCGATATTTACAACTTGATATTTTGTCCAAATGCCCTTCTACTGAGAGCACCTTACCACAGTTCGATGGTCAGATGAACTCCTCGCATGCCCCGGGGCCTCTAACTGTTACTTGCCTCAGTTAACAGAGACATCTAGCCAGCACCGCTGGCCCTCGCTATCTCTTTTCAACTATACCGTGTCCCTCCACAGGCATTTTTTTTTTGTGGGCTCAGCGCTGTTATGTGGGGTGCACTTCGTTACTCTTAATGCATCCCTCTGGTGTAGGTCCCAGTTATCTTGCGTATCAAGCTCTCTACAGCACTCCGTCTGCTGCCGCCAGGTGTTTGGTGGAGGACTCTTCCTCTCAGAGTCCCAGAGCACTGTGCCAGCATCAGTCCCGGGGCTCTCAGGGGCCTTGTTCTCATCTGTGCTTCCCTAGCTCCGCAATGACATTTCAGCCTGAGGTTCTCGATCCCCATGGTGGACCCATGGGCTGTCCGTCTATATCTAAATTAGGCCCTTAGTTTGAATTTGAATTTTCAAGCTTTCCAAAGGTTCTAAAAATCTAACCTATTGAAACTCCACCTGAAGATCGAAGAGTAATGTTCTCCTTTCATTCTTGTGATGTTTTTGCTAGTTCATTGTGTTCTTTTTTCACAGGTGAAGCGTCCCTTTGCTTATTTGGCTAGTTCAGTACTATATAAGTATTGTAATAAGAGACAGGAATTTTGGAGAAACTGATAAATAATATTGCAAATTTTTAATGCAAGGGAGTGTATGTACATAACGATGACACTGTTGGCTATGTGTCTTAAAATGTTTCTTGTCGCTCTAAAAACTCATGCATGTATCGTGCAAACTCTTATACACTGAAATTCATAATTACAGTTACTAAAGTTTGCTCGGTCCTGCACCAAGAAAGTGTACTTTTGTTGAGTCTGGATGATTGAGATTCAGTGAAGATGTGCACAGCCGGGTGTAGCAGTAGTGCTAGCCCTGCCATGCCAAAGTAGACTAATATCGGGAAGCACAACGCCTAACTAACCAATTTCTCAGGAACGTTTTACAGAGGTTTGATTCAGTCCATCATGCATTACCAGCTACCAAGGCAGAAGGCAGCTGAAATGCAAGATTCACCCTCTTCCTCATTTCAATGTGTGATATTGTGACCTTTGCCGATATACTTTGATGGCTAAATGCTGAGCACTTAGCTTATTTTGGGAGCAAGCTTAGAAATGTACAGGCGCGCAACGACCATTGGGCTCAAAGGGCTTCAGCCCCCCCCGTCGTGTCAGCCCGGCTGAGACAGCTTCCCGGGCACACACACAGCCGCACCCGAGTACTTTACAGGTCTTTAAAAGACCATTTACTTGCTAACGAGGCTTTGTTGTGTTTTCATCCCTTCTTAGAGCCCCTGCATCTCCACTGTGCATATTGCTGGAAGAATAAGCCCCCCCCTTCCCCCGAAATTTTTGTTAGCCCCCCCCCCCGAAATTTGGCTCTAGTTGCGCCTCTGGAAATGTATGTAGTCAGCAATGTCATATCTTCCCACTGCAGCTTCGGAGATCCCTGTGGAACCTGGGACCAGAACAACAAATCATAACTGCCCATGGTCCTCCAGCTTTGAGAGTCATATTTGTGTGTATGGATTGTGATTGCTATAGGTGAAGTGTCAGAGATCACCACCTGCTTTTAATACCCTAGTCTAGTTACATTATAAGAGGATGGTGGCAGGTAAAGGAGAAGAGTGTGGATACAGGAGTGACGCAGTGCACAGGGATATGTAAATAAGAATGGGAGGTTGAAGAACGTGGAGAGAACCGATGACGATACAGTAACGTTCAGGATCAGATGGATGGAATAGATGGCAATGAAGGTGGAAAAGAAACTGTGTGCAAGGATTAAAGCATTGCAAGAGAAACACAATACATTAAAAATTGATGCAGCAGGTTCCAGGAGTATGAGGATGTGTGAAGGAAGGCTACCGGATGCTTGAAAACCTGAATTTCGGTGCATGATGGAAAAGGTCATTTAAGAATAGAACGGTAGGTTGTACCAGAAGATAAATGCACGTTGGACAGTTACTCTTCTTAATGGCACGGAGTTTCATGCGGAGAGATTTAGCAAGCTTACTCCATCTGAATATGTCATTGCTGACTTCTTGAATATCTTTCACATGTATGTAGAGAATCAATTTTTTAGATTCCCAGCTAGTAAAATGCACAAATATTCTGGTTGTTCTCTAGTCCATTCAAAATGTTCTTAGATCGAAATCGGACATGAGAGTGGTGGAAGAGAGATTCATTTCCTAAGACTTTAGCTAGTCAAATATACACCCTGAGATGGTGCTGAGAGCAACAATTATTCAGTTGAGTCAGTCACTGCAATATTAGTACATATCACATAAGTTGAGCTATTTTCCTGTGCTAACAGAACACCACAGAATTGTTTTTAGAATGCTAAAGAGATCTCTCAATTGAACCCTATCAAAGACTAAGCGATACCAAAGGGGATGATGGACGGAGCGTTTGAGCAAATCAAACACTTACCCCCAGTCAACTGTTCTGGGTTTAATCCATCATCATTCTTTAGCTCACTCCACCACTACAGTTCAGACATGGCCATATGCAAATCAGTCTGACCCTGTGCCTCATGGGAACAGTCCAGCCCGAACTGCCAAGCCATGTCTTCCCTGGACCGGAAACAAGCATCCTGGGACCGGTTTCGGGTTCATAACCCTCATCAGCCAGGCTATCTTGAATCCAGTGGCAAAGTGAGCAAGGGACCCACGTCTGGGCATACCCTGCCAACTTAGGGCGAACAAAGCGATACCAAAGGGGATGATGGACGGAGCGTTTGAGCAAATCAAACACTCACCCCCAGTCAACTGATCTGGGTTTAATCCATCATCATTCTTTAGCTCACTCCACCACCCCAGTTCAGACATGGCCATATGCAAATCAGTCTGACCCTGTGCCTCATGGGAACAGTCCAGCCCGAACTGCCAAGCCATGTCTTCCCTGGACCGGAAACAAGCATCCTGGGACCAGTTTCGGGTTCATAACCCTCATCAGCCAGGCTATCTTGAATCCAGTGGCAAAGTGAGCAAGGGACCCACGCCTGGGCATACCCTGCCAACTTAGGGCGAACAAAGCGATACCAAAGGGGACGATGGACGGAGCGTTTGAGCAAATCAAACACTCACCCCCAGTCAACTGATCTGGGTTTAATCCATCATCATTCTTTAGCTCACTCCACCACCCCAGTTCAGACATGGCCATATGCAAATCAGTCTGACCCTGTGCCTCATGGGAACAGTCCAGCCCGAACTGCCAAGCCATGTCTTCCCTGGACCGGAAACAAGCATCCTGGGACTGGTTTCGGGTTCATAACCCTCATCAGCTATCTTGAATCCAGTGGCAAAGTGAGCAAGGGTTCATAAACACTCACCCCCAGTCAACTGATCTGGGTTTAATCCATCATCATTCTTTAGCTCACTCCACCACCCCAGTTCAGACATGACCATATGCAAATCAGTCTGACCCTGTGCCTCATGGGAACAGTCCAGCCCGAACTGCCAAGCCATGTCTTCCCTGGATAGGAAACAAGCATCCTGGGACCGGTTTCGGGTTCATAACCCTCATCAGCCAGGCTATCTTGAATCCAGTGGCAAAGTGAGCAAGGGACCCACGTCTGGGCATACCCTGCCAACTTAGGGCGAACAAAGCGATACCAAAGGGGATGATGGACGGAGCGTTTGAGCAAATCAAACACTCACCCCCAGTCAACTGATCTGGGTTTAATCCATCATCATTCTTTAGCTCACTCCACCACCCCAGTTCGGACATGGCCCCAGACGTGGGTCCCGTGCTCTCCATGCCACTGGGATCTAGCTATCCTGGCTGAAGAGGGGTGAAACCCCGAAACCGGTCCTAGGATGCTTGTTTCCAGTCCAGGGAGGACCTGGCTTGACAGTTCGGGCTGGACTGTTCCCATGAGGCACAGGGTCAAGACTGATTTGCATATGGCTGGGTTCAAACTGGAATGGCATGGTGAGCAAAAAAACGATGGATTTAGGCCCAGATCTCTGTACTGGGGTGAATGTATGACATTGTTCTGCATTCTGTCCATCAACTGTTGTTTTTGCATTTGTCACCCCGAGTGGGACGCGTATGCCCAGACGTGGGTCCTGTGCTCTCCATGCCACTGGAATCAAGCTATCCTGGCTGAAGAGGGGTGAAACCCCGAAACCGGTCCTAGGATGCTTGTTTCCAGTCCAGGGAGGACCTGGCTTGGCAGTTCGGGCTGGACTGTTCCCATGAGGCACAGGGTCAAGACTGATTTGCATATGGCTGGGTTCTAACTGGAATGGCATGGTGAGCAAAAAAACAATGGATTTAGGCCCAGATCTCTGTACTGGGGTGAATGTATGACATTGTTCTGCATTCTGTCCATCAACTGTTGTTTTTGCATTTGTCACCCCGAGTGGGACGGGTATGCCCAGACGTGGGTCCCGTGCTCTCCTTGCCACTGGAATCAAGCTATCCTGGCTGAAGAGGGGTGAAACCCCGTAACCGGTTCTAGAATGCTTGTTTCCAGTCCAGGGAGGACCTGGCTTGGCAGTTCGGGCTGGACTGTTCCCATGAGGCACAGGGTCAAGACTGATTTGCCTATGGCTGGGTTCAAACTGGAATGGCATGGTGAGCAAAAAAACAATGGATTTAGGCCCAGATCTCTGTACTGGGGTGAATGTATGACATTGTTCTGCATTCTGTCCATCAACTGTTGTTTTTGCATTTGTCACTCCGAGTGGGACGGGTATGCCCAGACGTGGGTCCCGTGCTCTCCATGCCACTGGAATCAAGCTATCCTGGCTGAAGAGGGTGAAACCCTGAAACCGGTCCTAGGATGCTTGTTTCCAGTCCAGGGAGGACCTGGCTTGGCAGTTCGGGCTGGACTGTTCCCATGAGGCACAGGGTCAAGACTGATTTGCATATGGCTGGGTTCAAACTGGAATGGCATGGTGAGCAAAAAACGATGGATTTAGGCTATGATCTCTGTACTGGGGTGAATGTATGACATTGTTCTGCATTCTGTCCATCAACTGTTGTTTTTGCATTTGTCACCCCGAGTGGGACGGGTATGCCCAGACGTGGGTCCTGTGCTCTCCATGCCACTGGAATCAAGCTATCCTGGCTGAAGAGGGGTGAAACCCCGAAACCGGTCCTAGGATGCTTGTTTCCAGTCCAGGGAGGACCAGGCTTGGCAGTTCGGGCTAGACTGTTGACATGAGGCACAGGGTCAAGACTGATTTGCATATGGCTGGGTTCAAACTGGAATGGCATGGTGAGCAAAAAAACGATGGATTTAGGCCCAGATCTCTGTACTGGGGTGAATGTATGACATTGTTCTGCACTCTGTCCATCAACTGTTGTTTTTGCATTTGTCACCCCGAGTGGGCCGGGTATGCCCAAACGTGGGTCCCGTGCTCTCCATGCCACTGGAATCAAGCTATCCTGGCTGAAGAGGGGTGAACCCCGAAACCGGTCCTAGGATGCTTGTTTCCAGTCCAGGGAGGACCTGGCTTGGCAGTTCTGGCTGGACTGTTCCCATGAGGCACAGGGTCAAGACTGATTTGCATATGGCTGGGTTCAAACTGGAATGGCATGGTGAGCAAAAAAACGATGGATTTAGGCTATGATCTCTGTACTGGGGTGAATGTATGACATTGTTCTGCATTCTGTCCATCAACTGTTGTTTTTGCACCTATCAAAGACTAGTTTGAGCATCAAGGTTCAGCAATGGGTCATTCGGTTTCCTACATTTACTGGGTTTAAATGATTTTATGACTTCAGATATATCTTTACATTGCTACCTACCTACATTACTATAACGAACCATACTTTGTCTTTGTGCACTGGCATGGAAATTACCTGTGAGGCCTTTCTGCCCATTGATTGGTTGGTAGTTTGGAAGTTCTGTTTGTCAGTGAGACCGGCCTATATTTAGGGCATTATACATGAGTCCAACAACTCCACTTCAAGGTACTTTATTTGCCTACAGTGGCTTGTTTTTTGTTTGAGGGCTAGGTTTTTGTGTATCATGAAGAAATGAAGCTTTGTTAGCTTCCAGTACTGGTGGGGAAATAAAAAAGAAAGAAAAAAAAAAGGGTTTTGTTATATTTCCATATCACCAGGTTTAACCAATGTAGTAACCCAGTATGCCCTAAGAGGTAACATTTGCCACAAAGACACCAAAAATATGCAGACCATTATTGAATATTTAGATGAGAGGTTTATGATTAGTGGCCAAGCCAAAATTGTGTCTGTATGGAAATAAATAAGAGTGCCTACACCTGAACAGAATAGCAAACATCTTAAGTTTATTATTTGAATAACATTGTTTAATTGGGGTTGGACCTTGCTGTCATAAGCTATGACACTTTCTTCCCCAATTGTAAGACTTTGTGATAGGATTGCACCAAGCCCCTGGAGCTTGGACAGGAGTATGTGGACACTCTATGGGTCTTGGAGTGGTCAATGTACACAGAAAGTACAATGTCATTGGTTGGGACATCGTCAGTGTTGTGAAGAGCATTTTATTTATATGGCCCCTGTTTGAAAGATTGAGTCAAAAATACACTTTCAAGTAAGAAATGATCACTGAAGGTTGATGTGTGCAAAATGTTGCAAAGTTCTGAGATGCTGGCTTGTATGAGGGCTGACTTCATTATTCACCTTCCTTTATATCGGCGTTTAGGCCCTATGGACTGATCAGATGACCAAAATATTCAAAGATGGCCTCAGAAGTTCACATTTTGCTATCTATGGAATCAATCCTCTGTATTTCAACCACGGCTACACATTTTCTAGGTGATTGTTGTGTCCTTGGTTCCTGCCTTCACATACAATATCTTAGGCTGGTAACGCATTGGTAGCTTCAGTCAATAACACATTGGAGGCTAGCAAGCACCTGGAGTACTTCTGAGGTTGAAAAGATGCCACAATGTAGATGCCTGTACCTAAAGTAGAAAAACTATTGACCTATATGACGCCTTAGTTCAGTTCTAACTGGTGATAGCCAGAATTCGGATTCAGGTGGAAGGAGAAACAAGAACCTGAGGAATTTGCTTCCATATTGGAAATGTCTACTTCCAAAAAGATTTTAAATATCGTCTATTTGCTTTGGTATCCTGGCAGTAACTATGGAGGACCCCCAAGGAGTAGGGCCTTCAATTTTCCAAGTTGTCAGTCTTTTGAGTCGCGTGCTCCAGCCTATGCCCCATTTTGTGAGGGTTAAAGAGTCAATTCACAGCAAAGGAATCACTTGGACAGTTGGGCATTCAGTTGTACTGGTCTACCTGCATCACTTGGGCAGATTTATTAACCTCTCCTCCTGACGGCAACCCAACGAACACCTGAGCGCTCATAGGGTTTTCTTTAAGGTATAGGGTCCCTGCATCTCAGTCACAATCTATTGGGTGTGCATATAAAATTGCTTTTTTTTGGCATGTGACTGATATCTTCTTGAAGCCTAATAGAGTGCCCCTTGTTGCCAATTTGAGATTTTTTGCAAAGCAATAAATAGCTTGTTGTCAATTGTTGCTTTTTAGAATCACATGTAGCATACAGTTGGATCCGGACAGTTTCTGGCGCAAGAATGACACTTTGCAGAGTTATTTCATAGCATTTTGTTGCTACTGATACATTTTGTGTGCCTAATTAGAAGCATTTTATTTTCACCAATTATCTTATAGGACTCATGTGGTGCAGTGACAGTGTAGTCCATATAAATTAAGTAGGGAATAGGTATTGGGTAAGAGATTGGGCTAGTAGGAATTGGCGATCAGGAATATAAGATCTGGGTGTCCAAACATCTGCTGCTGAATTGTTTGTGAAAATGTACCTGTAGGAAAGTTTTGGGATACCTGCCTATGAATAGCCCGAGGTCTGAGGCACTGAACTTCATGAGTGATTTACATTGGTGTGGAGGCATGCAATGGACAACAGGGCGGAGTTTGTGACCAAAAAACTCCACCACGCTATGCAGAGTTCCGCAAGTGACGGAGTGCGTTACGTCGTGCCGTTCACGTTGATCAGCGCGTACGGCACTACATGCAGCACAAGAGGGCGCATCTTCTTTCTGCCGCTCAAGCCGATGTTCTACTCAAGCGGCAGCTACTCAACACGAATGGAAGGTTTCGCAATGCGAGCGGTAGCAACCATCCGCGC
This sequence comes from Calotriton arnoldi, assembly GCA_963921515.1. Lineage (NCBI taxonomy): Eukaryota > Metazoa > Chordata > Amphibia > Caudata > Salamandridae > Calotriton > Calotriton arnoldi. Next base: position 1,525,391 of record CAWUFW010001341.1, read on the forward strand.
CCCGCCCGCTTTGAGAAATCTCGCCGGGAGCTGGTCTGAAGTAAGATTTTCCTCGCTCACGCTCGCCAAGTTAACGTTGGGCAGCGCGAGCAAGGAAAAAACTCTGCTCTGCTCTTCTGAGTTTTTCAGAACTTTGCGCTCTAGTCGGAGCTCGGAGTGGGGAAAACTCCGCAATCTCTGTGAGCGGAGCGGAATTTCACACCCAGGCCTAAACAGGAGTTGGTTTTTGACAAATGGGTCACCAAGGAATTGTGTCTTGATTCTGTCTATAGGGGTCCTGGTGAAATTTGGTAGCCCCTCGACACCTGAAGAATGCATACAAAATCTCATTAGTGGATATAAATAGGGCTGTACTTATTACCAAGTAAACTATAAAATTGTTTACAGAAATAATCAGATTCAAGGTTAGCATTGATGTTTTGCAGAATATTGCAAAATGTTCAAGATGCAAACAAAACCTCCAGTCATTGATATTTTGCAGAACATCGCATGATATTGAATAGGCCAGACGAAACCGCCTCATAACATTAAAGACCATAACAACATTTATGCTGAGCTTGCCGTACCACCCTTAGCAACCGTTTAGAGGGGTCTCAAGCCATGCCCCTACTCCGTCTAGGGGACCATAAGTGTCGTTGTCAAGAGTCATGGGCTACCTTATATCCCCAAAGGAGTGTCTAACCCCCACAGCCCTCTCCCAGGAATAATATTCCTCCTATTAGCCTTCAAATAAGCATAAACGGCAGTGTTCAAAACCACAAAATGATAAATACAGTGCTACTACCCCACCTTACCCAAGTCTGGACCCAAATGCGTTCAGAAAAAAAAAATGATGAAAATATACTTCATTCCTACTAAGAAACAATCTAAGCATACTTTAAACCTACTTAACTTTAGAAAGGCACCTTGCCAACTGACAATGCAAACATACTTCAAACTTAACCTAACTGCAAAAAGGCATCTGGCCAGCCAATTCAATAACAGGGTTTGTTGGGAAGAAGATTCTTGTGGGCACTGCTCACAAGCCACTTTCTTTTTGGCAAGGCGGAGAGGAAAGATGGAGTGTGGCTATGGGTAGTGGCCTTTTAAGCATGTATCTTTTCTCCGCCTCCCCAACCCCAGGTTCCGAAAAACAACCCTTTAATTCCGGCAAATTCATTACGACTAAAGCGTAGCTGCTGTGGCTGGACATGAACCGCCAGGCAGGTCTCAGCCACATTACATACACCTCAGAGAAGTGCAGGGGCCGCCACCAGGCCTGCCTCATTACGCACCCCCGTATTTGTCGGCTTGCTCCTGTTAAAAGGTCAATATGTGCAGTGGAGACCGGGAAAACTGGTTTCATCTGACCAGCTAACCTGATTTCCTTCCTCTAGCAACCCTCCGCTCCATGAAATTGGTCCATCACAAGCTACTGTACTGTTCTAGTGTTTCAAGGGTCAACGTCAGCTGCGCCCGACGTCACACGCACCTTGAGGTCAGGCATGAGCTCCTGTGTAAATAAAGGGATGCACCATCGCTTGGGGCGGGGTCTATACTGTGTAACCCGTGTGAGGTGTGTTTGCAGTGCCCAGTGCGCAGACAGGCCCAAACTCACAGGACCTCTACTAGCTGCTGCCAGCAGTAGTACACTGGTGATGAGAAGCAGCCTGTGGCATGTTCCCGCTCTTGTGGTCCATCACCACTGAATCTACGGGGGGCATGACTCTCGGCACGTGGGTGAGTCCTGACCTGCAGCAGCATATTCCTGTAGCATGACCTCATCCACAGACGTGACATCCACCATCCTTCAGTGAGCCACTCCACTCTGATCGCTTTGGATCCTGCACCTAAGAAGCACAAATACCGGCCATGTCACAAGACCAGCCCAACCTACATCCAGACGGTATGGCTCCAGCCAATTTAGGAAGCCCTCCTGCACCTGTTTAATGCACGGGTGGACAGCCTGCTCATCAAGCGAACAATGTTCTTCCACCAGTCAATGTGTTAGAAAACCCAGTAATGGCCTCTGCAGTGATGGCCTCCGCAAGGGTAAAACTATGCTTAAAAGACTCACATATTACTTCTGTGCTACCCATGAAGCTGATCCCGGAATAAAGCGCTCCCTTTTGCTGCACTATGTGGGCGAAGACGTTTTCAAACTCTTTGGGAACCTGCCTAACACAGGTGATGAGGACGACTACGATGCCGCCACAGCGGTGCTCAATGTGCACTTCAAATTACGCCAGGCATGCAAGAGGGACGATTAATCCGTTGATGACTTTTACACGTGTTTATGCAAAATGGCTAGCACGTGCACGGATGATGATCCCCATAAAGAGCTCTGAACCCAAATCATCATGGGTACAAATTGAGTGTTCTCCTGCGGCTCATCCTGAGAGAACCCCGAATGCAGTTAGAAGACATATTGGCCCTCGGTCGCACTCATAAACTATCGCACAGCAAAGCAGAGCGAATGGAAGAGGCCTTATGAAAAATTGGTATGTCCTCACCTACCTCGGCGGAGCCAAAAATAAAAATTGAGATGGTAGATCTCATATGCAAATTGCGTTCCAGCAAACATCACTCAAAAGTGGCCTCCAGCGCATCAGTCTGTGACTAATGTGGTCGCACGTTGCATCCCCCCGGCCCAGTGCCGGCACAAGGAAAGATTTGCAACAAGTATGGGAAGCATAACCATTTTGCGCGGGTCTGCTGCAGCAGTACTAGGGATGGCAGGGTGTTGTGACTAAACTGTTGCCTTTCCTTTTCTTTACCCACGTCTTCCCTACTGCTCGGCCAGGATGAGTGCTGGAATGCTTGGTGATGTCATGGAATGCATGGGTGCCTGGTGATGTGCTGAGTGTCAGTTGGAGTGTGCAGGTTGAGCAGCAGGGAGACTGCTCCTGGTGGGGCTATCTATCATCATACGTACCATCTTATTCTCTTGTAACTGAACTTGAATAAACCATCCTGTTGTAACCTACAATTTGGCTACATCTGGACTTCTTTTGGTCTACAACACAGGGGAACACGCATATGCCAACCCAAGCCCCTATTCAAGCAGTCCATGCCAGCACCACTGACATGCCCTGAAACACATCAAGCATCAATGCCTCCTATGACCTAATCATCAGCAGCGAGGAATATGTTTTCATCCTCTACTACACGAGTCATGAATCATGAGTGCAATACTAAGCACCACCCGAAGTGCAAACTGCTCGTCAATGGACATGTCATCACCGCCCTCATTGATACAGGGGAGCCAGTGTAATGGCATGGTCTCTTACAACGGCCTGACGGAAAAGCCACCATCAGATGACATCAATACCAGGATTTTTACTTACAAGAGCACTACCTCTTTTCCATAGTAGGTACTTTCACCACCATGATCAGCCATTAGAACTCTGAAGCACTAGCCAAGTTCTATGTCATAATGAATGGAGACAAAGTTGAAGAACAGCAGTAATTCTGTGGATGGTAGTGTTTGCAGAGCAAATACTGAATGATCAACTGGATCACATTTTCCAGGAGTTCAAGCATATATCCTCAGGGCTGGGCTGTCTGAAAGACTAAGTTGTCACGTTGCACATTGATGACTCAGTCGAGCCGTTTGCGCTGCAACACCGACGAGTCCCATTCCACTATCGCCTACATGTTATTGTAGGTTACGTTAATAAGTCTTGCATAGCTGCCTTGGCAATGGAGCTTCCCAGTGCTGAACCCAAGAGCAGAGACTGAAGTACCTACAGTGGAGGAGGAAAGGGGAAGGCTAGTTGGCAAACAGCCAGGTCTTGAGTGATTTCCTAAAAAGCAGATGGTACTTGGTGTTTCTGAGGAAGAGAGGCAGATTGTTCTATAGCAGTGGTCTTCAAACTTTTTAATGCCGTGCCCCCCAGTGCAAAATAAAAATTATCGGGCTCTCCTCACAACTTTTCCAAATTTTTCTATTAAACTAGCAATGTTTAAATATGTAGAGACGTATTTAAGCATTGCAGGTGAATTATTTTACCGATTTAAAAATGCAATCAAATACATGATTGCCAAACATACTATTCTGGTCAGGCAGGCCTTACTCACCTGTAAAAGTATCCACAGTGTGATTAGTAGAAATAGGGGTCGGGGTTTTGAGCACTATTTGAAGTCCCTTCCCTTTTGACACCTCCACGCAGCCAGGGTATAAATGACAAAATATGTTACTGATGGCCCATTACAGAGCGTCTTACTGATGCTCATTTTTCCCCCACAGAAAACAAAGCACTGTTATAAGCATAATGCTTCTTTTGGCTAGAGCCTGGCACCCCCCCTGGGATCACTTGAGGCCCCCTAGGAGGGCCCGCCCCCAGTTTAAAGACTTCTGTTCTATAGGGTGGGAGCCAGTGCATGAAAAGAGCAGCCTCCGGCCCTTACACTCTTGATATGGGGGACAATTGCCAGATTGAGGTACGCTGACCAGAAAGGATGCCGAGGCAGATAGTGTGCTATGCAGTTCTCGAGGATGGGGGACCCGTCAGAGTGTAGGGTCTTCTGGGCGATACACAGTGGATACGCTTGTCCACGGGGAGCCAATGCAGCTACTTGAGGAGCCCCAAAGTGGAGCAGGATTTTGGCAGGGAGAACGGCAGTCTGGCTGCAGCGTTTAAGGCTATCTGCAGACTAGTTTTGACAGCTCTGTTTGCTCCTAAATATAAAGGCATTACAATAATCGAGACAGGACAAAATCAAAGCTTACACAATGGTTTGCCTGGTCTTAGGATCAAAAAAGCCAAAGAAAGGTTTGAGGCTCCTTAGAAGACCAAAGCAGGTACCCGTCACATATTTAGCTTGGGCTTCAAAGGTGAGAGTGTTATCCATCCAGAATCCTAGGTTTTTGATGGCCGATTTAGGCTTGGGAAATAGGCCAAGAGAAGTAGGGCAGTAGTGGTCACCCCAAGAGTAGGAGTTTTTGCCTAGCAGAAGAATTTCTGTCTTGTTAGTATTTAATCTCAGGCAATTGATGTTCATCCACTTGGCTACAGCAAGCATTCCTTTTTTAAAGTTGGCCATGTCTTGCTTGCATTCTCAGAAAGTGAAAGAATGAGCTGGGTATCAACCGTTTATGATACCAGCTCAAGCCTGAATGATTTAACGACCTGTGAGTGTGGATGTATGTACATAGTGTGGAGGGAGAACTCACATGTCTCAAACAACTTGGAGTCATAGAATAGGTGACCGGCCCTCCCCCATGGGTTTCCCCGATGGTAATTGCCTCTAAACCAAAGCCGCCAGGAGCACTGAAAATCTGCGTAGATATGAGACTTCCCAACCAGGCAATCAGACGGGATGCCACATCACACCCACGATGAATTATATCATTGCCGACCTCACAGGAGCAAATTGTTTTTCAAAAATCGACCTCAACTCAGGGTACCATTAACTGCAGGGTACCATTAACTGACCCTCTGCCCCCAAAGTAGGTATATCACAACTTTCTCTGCACACCTTGGCCTGCACCGCTACATCAAGCTAAATTTCAGCATATTGTCTGCCGCTGAAGTAGTCCAAAACACAATACAAGAGACTCTGTCTGGCCTACAAGGAATAATTAACATCAGTGATTATATCCTCATCTACTTCTAGTCCAAAGATGAGTACTACGCACATATCCAAGCAACTGTACAGAGGATAGCAGACATCGGCCTAACTTTAAACTGAGTTATGTGCTCCTTCTTTGAGTAAAAAGCAGAAACGTTTATTTCTTTGGCCACGTATTCTCGGTGGACTGAATCAGTGTTGACCCGAAGAAGTCTGACATCAAGAATACCCAACCTTCGACATCAGTCTCCAAAGTTCAGAGCTTTTTAGGCATGGCAAATTATTGTGGGAGGTTTAGCCCCAATCTTGTCACCCTCACGGAATCATTGAGAGCACTCACAAAAGCCCACACGAGGTGGGAGTGGGGAACAGTTCAACAACAAGCATTCCAGAAAATTAAGGACGTGCTGCAGTATGACGTAACCATGATGTATTTCAAGCGGCCCTGGAAACAGAACTCATTGTCAACACCAGCCCGGTAGGGTTGGGGATCGTTTTGGTACAGCGACAACGGGTTGGGGCCGTTTTGGTACAGCGACAATGGTCAAAACAATGGGAGCCCATTGCTTTTTGAAGAAGATCTCTCTCTGATGTCGAGACCCACTATGCCCAAATTGAGCACAAGGCTCTCACCATCCAGTGGAGCTGCACTCATTTCCATTTCTACCTCATGGACCGCAGCTTTCGAGTTTGCACAGACCACAAACCACTAATCAGCATTTTTCAAGGCACCTCAAGCCACCCGCCACCTCGAATGGAGAAGTAGCCTTTCCAGCTCCAACAAAATCAATTTGGTATCCAGTACAGGCCTGGCACAGACAACTCCGAAAGTGGATTACAGGCAGTGAACAACAGATTGAAGAATACATATGAACGTTATCTCAAGCAGCATGCCCCCCGTGCACTCTCGCTAGATGAGCTCATCCGAGTCTGGCGACAACACCCCTGCCTAGATCTCACCAGAGAAGTAATAAAAACTTGACAGTCGGTGACTTTCCTGGCACATTCTAAGGGATTGGACCATACTTTGAGTAGCACACTGGAACAACTCTGGAAGGTTTGAACCGAACTCAGCCCAGTAAGCGAGGAGCTAGTTCTGAGAGGACACAGGATTGTAGTTCCCAGCACGCTGCAAGACGAAGTCGGGCTGTTAGCCCACCACAGACATCAAGGAGTCGTGAAAACGAAAGCGTGTATTTGTGTAAATATGTGGTACCCCGGGATTGATGCCATAGTAGAGGAGCACGTACGCTACTGTGTACCATGTCAGATAAACGGGGAGCCTTACAAACTCACTCCAGTGATCACCGAAGAGCCCAGCACGGATCTGTGGACCCATGTGAGCATGGACATTGGGAGCTTTCCAGGCAGACAATTGGCCCTAGTTCTTGTCGATGCCTACTCCAAATTCCCAGTTGAGGAACTCGTCCAAAGCACAGCATTCGAAAATGTGAAACCAAAACTAGAATAAACATTTGCGTTTTTAGTTTGACAGTGACGACCGACAACGGGCCACCTTTTTAAGGACACTCCTTCCGAACTTATATTGACAGCCTCGGCATCAGACATAAGCACATTACTCCTCAGTGGCCCCAAGCCAATGGAGAGATGAAAGATTTATGAAAACTCTGACGAAAGCGCTCTATATTGGAGTAGACTAACAAGATGACCCTGAACGGGTGCCACACAACTTTCTCAGGGCATATTGTACAACCCCCCATGTGGGAAACAATGTCCCCGGCGTCACTGATGTTCTAGAGAGGAATTAGAGACGTATTACCCACAGCTTCCAAATGGAGGCTGCTCCCAGTTCCAGACCAAAGACAGTTTACAAAGGAGAAGGAACAACAACAGCCGGGCTCGGCAAAATGGAGAGCACAAGACAGTGACCTTAGCAGAGGCGATCATGTATTCCTCAGAGACCGAAACCCGGGGTGGAAATACTGCAACCCCTATGAGCGAAGGATGTAGATTGTGGCCAACCAGAGAGGGACCATGATCACCACCACTAGAGGAACAGAGACATTCACAAGCAACATCTCATGGTTTAAAAAGGTCCCATGCCCAGTGGGAAGCCGCCCTAGATATTACCACCAGCATCAGTCACAATACCTCCTGGAAAGCTGCCGAGCTGACACGTCCGGACTTTTCTGAAGAAATCTCTGAGTATATTTCCCCAACCTAAAGCAAGACCATCACCTATACTTCCAAACAGTCCCGCAATCTTCCTGCTCTCCTCACAGAAGTCCAGGGCAGCGTCACCAAAGACACCATCTAAGGCCGAGCCCACAGACATCAACACATCTCAAAGACTTTTTAAGAGAGGATCCAGCTATCATGGAACACGGCATACCTGGCGAGAACTCAGTGGGTCACAACAGCTAAGGTGGGGAGGGATGTATTTCTCTAGTGTTTCAAGGGACAACATCAGCTGCTCCTGATGTTGCACATGCCCGATCTCCAGTAAAATAAAGGGACGGACCATCGCTCTGGGTGGGGTCCATACTGTGTAACCATGTGTGGTGTGTTTGCATTCCCAGCACCCGCATAGACGCAAACTCAAAGGGCCTCTACTAGCTGACACCAGCAGTAGTACCGCTACTTCCATATTGCATATGTCTCCAGTTGTGAAAAGTCTGTGATTGCGTCTCAATTAACTAATGGTGTGAGGAGTATCAATAAAAGTTTCTGAATTCTGGTAAAATGTATGATTTGCAGAACTGTTTCGACTAGTTGGGATTCAGGATTACCTGAGGTGCCTTGCTCCACACACTACATTGTGCTCACTTTGCACTGCCATTTCCAAATCATTAGTTTCTGCAATATAATCTGCAAAAACGACCACCCGGCAACGCATCATTACCCCGCAAACGCATTTTACACCTTGCAGATAGTTTGACCATAGAGTCATTCATTCAGGCTGCATAATATGTCACCTTTTATCTTGTGGCAGCCTTCTTGTGTAGCTGATATAAGAATATAAGATATAAAGCAGATATAAGAAAGCAAGTTGCCACTTGCTTTCCACTGAGCTGTTCACTAATCTTTTATAGCCACACAGTTCTGACAGCCATTTCCCCCTCCACCCACGACATCTACTGCTTCAAATCTACCACTTTCACTCCATTCACTTCATTTACGCCATCAAATCTACCACTTCCTGCAGTGCCTCTTACAATCCTGCTATGAGTTAGATTTGCTTGACTTTCTTCATTTACAGTGGGTCTGACCACACTTTTGTGCCAGGCTTTAGACATTCCAAAGATTTCTTTGTCCACTGGCTTTAAAACCTGGGGGCAGATGTACAAGAAACTAACGCAGCGCGGTGCCGCAAGTCATTTTGCTGCGCCGCGCTGCGTTAGTTTCGAAGCACAGGGATGCAACATATTTACAACAATATGTCGCATCTCTGTGCTTCCCCCTGCGCTGGCTCACAAACTGCTGCCATGCGCCGGCGCAGGCACCCTTGCACCATGGTGCAAGGATGCCTGCGTCGTGGGGAGATTGCTTTTGTGCAGGAAGGGGCACCTTCCTGCACAAAAACAATTAATTGAGGTGATTTCCTCTTCCAATGTGTGCTGTAGAATGCAGCACTCATTGAAAGAGGAAAAAAACGAGGAGAAATGAAAACATTTCTCCTCGTTGCACCTCGCTACGCCACCCCTAGGGTGACGTAGCATTCTGACGCATTTCCAGATTTACGATTTCTCGTAAATCTGGAAATGCATCAGTGGACATGGGTGTTGAGTGGGAACACCCACAGCAACCCCCATGTCACACCCCTAACACGCAAAGTGTTGCGTGAACAGGGGCGATATTTACAAGCACAGGTAAAGTCACGCAGGGTGAATTACCTGTGCTTGTAAATATCACTCAGCAGGCTGCGCCACTGGTGCGTCACGCAACGTGATGCACCGGCGGCGCAAGGGGCTTGTAAATCTGCCGCCTGGAGCTTTGGACAACCAGAAACTTTAAAACTTATCTGTTCTAACATTTGAAATAAATTTGGAGGTATCTTTAATAAAACGTACACGTACATAAACCGATGACTTTTGGTAAATTACTCTGCACCATATCCTTTTCATCGACGCATTTTAGGTCTGTTTTTTGTTGTTCTTCTATTTTTATGGAAATATGTTAATATTGATTATTGATTTAGATCAGCGGCTCTTAACCCGGGGTCCACAACACCTAATGTCAGCAACTGTTTAGAAATCTAAATATTATTAGCAGAGTAATACAATGTATGTCCATAAAAAAGGAAAATTGAACGATTTAAAACGTTCTGTAAATAATGAAGAAATCCGAGGCTAAAAATTAAGTTGGTATACTTATCTTGATAAGTGTGAGAAGCACAATTATAGCAAATTAAATCTATAATGAACAACTCACGGTCTCAATACAAACTCCAGTATGCACCAATACAAAGAGATGCTGCATTAGGAGGAAAATAAATAGAGTGATAGGCTACAGTCTAGCAGGTTGTGTCCTCTTTTAAAAGAAACAAACGTTTGGAAAAGCTCCAAACCTCCTAATAGGATGATAATGTTGACATTTAAATAGTTTATATTTGTAAATGTATTGAAATATTTTATAATTTGTATATTTGTTAGATGCATACCTGTTTCTGCAGTTTTTTTATAGGTATAAATCGTAGAAGCTTTAGTGGGGGTTCTCTGCATCCAGTAGTTATTTTCTGGAGACCACAGAAGTCAAAAGATTAAGAACCGCTGATTTAGATGTTTGCCATGTTGCTAGCATACCTCTAGTTCTGCTGTTCCTGACTTTGATACAATATAGGTGATCAGAAAATACAGACAGTTTTGGCAAACAAAGCACGTGCTATGCCTCGTGGCGGGTAGCAGGCTGAGTGGTAAGAGCATGCGCCAGGGAACATGAACACAAAGTTGCCGATTATGAGTCGGGCGGATTAGTGTGACACCATCACACTCCATTCTGAGATGACCCTGTGCGCTATACCACCACTTCTGTTTCCACCTAGACATTGGGGTTTCTCCCTCTGTACCTTGCCAAGGTGAGGCCTTTACCTAGTATTTGAAGAGCAGGTGACACAATTTGGAGGTACTCTTTAGTGGCAATATAAGCATGCAACCTGAGATCATTGATTGCACCAGTTTAGCCACAAGAAATAGTATTAGCTGTTTTTACCCAGGGAATTCCTTCAGAAAAAAGAAATGCTCGCTCAGACATAAACACTTAGAAGGTGACTGTCACATCCATGTTGCAGTGGCATCGCTGTTTTGGGAGTTATCAGATTTTTTACTTACCCTTTATTCCCTGATACAACAACTTGTGCATTTTTACTACAGCTTGTCCAAGAACAACACATTTTAAAAGACAGTATTTGCCTAAATGGGTGTTTGTGAGGTATCAGGCGCTCATATTCGCACAGCAATAGACATGCGTCCGAAGACGGAGAATTTATCCGTACGGGACAACATCCCGATTTATATCACAACTCAACTGGCAGTGGATATAGTTGCCAGTACCACAAATCCAGCAGAGCTGCCTGTTGGAACTCTGTACCATTGGGAACTACTCCCATCCGCACATACAATACAGCATTGGCTGTGGATACTGCTGCCGTCCCGCACTTTGACAAGTGCAGTCACACTGGATTACACATCACTAGAAATTATACTGTTCTGCACTTATCAAGCACTGTTGACCTCCTCCGTCGGTATATTCATACCATGCAGGAGGCCTGACCGCTGAAGCTTATCAATATTACGAGCCCTGACGAAGTTGTAGGGATACCTCCCAAGACGAGGAAACACGTGTTGGTTAAAGGAAGGCTTACTGAAGCAAATAAAGCAACATTAAATAGAAGAGAAGACAAAAAATTCACTCATGTTTATTGTACCGCTTTTCCAGAATGTGTTGATTAACTTGTTTTGCGTGCGCTTTTGTAGGTCAAAGCCTACCAGACAGCGCAGCTGTCTTGTTTGCTAAAGACATCTTGGGGACATTCAGAAAGATTCCCTGGGAAGGCACTTTGCCCTTTGCTTTGTGGGTTTGTAACTCACATTTTCTGGCTTTCTATTTGCTGGCTTTATTTCTTTTAGGCTGTCCAGTGTGAGTTTGTCTCTCCCAAGGATGAAAGCGTTCTCACACTACCTCTCCTTGTATTCTTCCACGAATGCTCCTTTCTGTGAACAAGCCTGTAAATCTTGTTCTTATCTTGTCACATTCGCTGTGCACTTAAAGACAGAGGGCAAATGTCAGGCTCTGTCTTGGAGGAAGCTTGGTGTTTACTGTTCTTTCTCTGACATCAAAGTGGGAGGATTTATATCCTCCAACACTTAAACAAACATTTAAACAAACTGTTTAAGTATTTCTGAATGTATCTAAATTTGGAATGCACAAATGAAGCACATTTTATTCTAATTCTGAGGTGTGTTGGAAACAAATACTTTAATATGAACAAATCAAATCAATACACTGGGTGATGCCATTTCTAATCATTATCGTTTGTGCGCTGTATAGTTTTCTTAGTAAAACTGTATGTCTGTGCAAATGTAATGGTAATTTCAATTCAAAACGTGTTGTCTGTAATGCACCACACCATGCATACTCCACTCTACGCCTCTCCACACTACTCTGCACCACTCCATGCCACTGCACTCTACTCTGCACTCTGCACCACTCCACTCTATGCCACTCCATTCTGCACGCACCACTTTACTCTATGTCAATGCACTCTACGCCATTCTACACCACTGCATTCTACACCACACCAGTCTAGGCCACTCCACTCTGCAACACTGCATTCTACAGCACTGCGCTCTATGCTAATGCACTCTACTCTGTCCCCCTCAACTCTACGCCCGTGGACTATATGCCAATCCACTATATGCCACTCTGTACTACTCTGCACCACTGACCTCTATGCCACTGCATTCTACACCATTACTCTCTATGCCATTGCACTCTACCCTGCACTAGTCCAATCTAGGTCACTTCACCCTACTCTGAAACAATCTACTCTACACCATTGCATTCTATGCCACTGCACCACATTACTCTACTTCACTGCTCTCTACGCCACTCTATGCCACTGCACTCTACGACACTCTACTCTGCAACACTTTACTCACTGCCAACACTGTACTCTGAACTACCGTACTCTGCTAATGCACTCTACAATACTCTACTCTGCATCACTGCACTCTGCAACACTATACGCCACTGCACTCTGCCACTCTACTCTACTCTGCGCCACAACGCTGTATGCCACTGCACTCTATTCCACTCTACTGTCCACCACTCCACTCTACACCACTGCGCTCTACTCTGCACCGTTCTAATCTACACCACTGCATTCTTTGACGCTGCATTGTATACTACTGAATTCTACTCTATGCCACTATGCTCTGCTATGCTCTACGCCGCTATACTCTGCAAAACTCTATGCCAATCCACTCTATGCCACTGCACACTACTGCACTCTGCACCACTGCATTCTGTGCCACTGCATTCTGTGCCACTGCACCACTGACCTCAATGCAACTGCACTCTACATCACTCTACTGTGCACTGCTGCATTCCAGGCCAATGCACTCCTTGCCTCTGCACTCCACGCACTCGACTTTGCATCACTACACTCTACACCACTGCGCTCTATGCCACTGCACTCTACAACACTATACTCTACTCTTCACCACTCTACTCTGCACTACTTTTCGCCACTGCACTTTATGCCACTCTAATGTACACCACTGCACTCTACGCCACTATACTCTATGCCACTCTACTTTGCACTCTATGCCACTGCACTCTACTATGCAACACTCTAATCTATACTGCAGCATTCTACAATGCTGCATTGTACGCCACTGATTTCTATGCCGCTGAACTGTATGCCACTGCCCTCTACGCCACAATACTCTACAATACCTCGCACCAATGTGCTCTACACCAGGTCATTCTACTGTACACCACTCCACTGTACGCCACTCCACTGCATAGCACTCCTCTCTATGCCATTCCAATTCATAACACTCCATGCCACTCCACTCTATGCCACTCTTCTCTACTCTTCACCATTCCACTCTACTCCACTAACTTTAGCCATGCTGAACAGCGACCATGCTGGTGAGCAATATGCCTAAAACACTTTGGCAAAGCCAATAGCTCTTGCATACGAAGGACCTTTTGGCTTTGCCAATGCTTTTTAGAGTTTGCCAGAGGCTGCACTTTGTATCGTCGGATGTCTTTTTGCCATATTTAGCGTATATAGAGGCACTATGCATTCTAAATTGGGTGGATTGGCACTATAGAGGTGGGCAAGCCAGGTTTGGCTCAGCTCGAGGTCCTCTTCAAACCAAAACGTGTTTAGCTTTTATGGGAGATGATGTGGCCTGGCCACCATAACAGCTGACTACGTCCTGTTAATCTCAGCAAATCTACCTGCGCTGAAATAACAATTGTTTTGTAGTCTGTGTCGGTTACGAAGAGCTCTTATGTCCTTGGGCAATCTTCACTCTATGTAAAACTGCCCAATATAAAAAGTTGATTCTGCCTGTTACTCAGGCACATACCCAACCACTAAGAATAAAAGACAAAACTTAAACTTTTGATCTTGGAAAGAGATACCCATTTTGTGGCTGAATTGCACAGCATGAAGCTGCAAAATGTGGGATCAATCCCAGCTTCATTTACTGACCAAATTGTGTGATTAGAGGCAAACAGTTTATGTCATTGCGCCTCCTTTTTGTTCTTTATCTCATGAGAGAACCTTCAAATATGTGCGCTCAGGATGTGCACTCTACAAAAAACCTGTTGTGTTTCATTTAACATCTTATTATGTTGCTGCATCTATAATAAGGATCTAGGCCATATATAGGATGCACAGGACCTCTGACTTGCCTCTTAGTTCAGTAATAGGATTGTCATCAAGGCGAGGGCAGGAAAGTTTCTTGATTTATGTTTAAAACACACACTTTTAATAAATAGTCTGATGTACTTAGGTAAACACTTCCACGTGTTAAAGAAATACACTGTCTTGAATTTGAAGACACCTATCATAGGTAAGCGTAATATTTGTTGTATAATTTACAGGCCAACTATTTTCAGAGCTCGGTTCATGCATGGACTCTTAGAGCCAGAGCCACCCATGGCTCTGGTCTGGCTTGGCTCTCCCTGGTAATTTATTGGCTCATCCACCTCTAGGGACATACACTGCTTTTTGGAAGATGCTCTGCATCAGCCAAGCTCTAAATTAGGCCCTTTGTAATGAAAGAGGTGGGCTTCAACAAGCATCTCTGTGCATCCTTTTTAAAAGATATAGCACTGTGACCAGAGGCAGGCAGGCTGTCCTGTTCCCCCTTCCTCCTGTGCTGAAGTCCTCTTCTGCTTGGCAAGAAAAGTACTTCCACAGCTCACTCCCAGTTCTCACAGGAGTCACACTGTTTCTGAGCAGACATCTTTATTGCACTGAGCAGCTGGTCTGTTTCCAAGTTTTGGCAAGAGGGACAGATGGGTACTTATGTTACCTATGGGGAAGACAACGTCTTCAGTGAAGGATGCCAGGATATAGCTGTTTGCAGACTTCATCATCTGACATCATTATCTTTCAAGTGTGCCCTCTGTCTGTGAACCAATCAGAGCGTAGTTGCCGTTCCTATTCAGCAAAAGGAAAGGTGCTTCCTAGCTATAATCAAGGCCACTGGAATTATGTGATTGTGCTGCGATTTTTGCCTAATTATAGATTTGCCGCATTTGACACATAATCCATCATCTGCCGCATAATCTGCAGATTTTAACAAAAAAATTGTTTCTAGTTTAAACAGTTTAAAAGTTACTTAAAATGCGATGGAACATGATGCCGTGCAGTGGAAGCCTCTTTGCAAAGCTGGACTGAACACCTTTCTGTTGCTTATTTCTGTTGCTGGTATTTCTATATTTGGATGTTAAACTGGTACTAATGAGGTGCAACCAATGCCCAGAGAGTGTTACCATGCTTAAAAATGATGAAATAAAGAAGTAATACTATTACAAAATGTGTCGCTTTATGCCGCATAATTTGCCTCTTCTTCCCACATAATTTACTCAACCCTGCCACATAATTTGTCCCGCTCCTGCCGCATAATTCCATTGGCCCTTCCTGTAATCTCTGCAGAACAGGCGACAGGCACAGAACAATGGATTGCACAGTACCTGCTCGGTTCACTTGGGTCTGAGCCACAGCTAAGCGTTTACTTTGAAGTCACAGAAAGCTAGAAATTTAATGTTTAGAAACTTTTCTTTCCTGCCTATAAGAAATCTAACTGTGACACCTTCCTGTACCTTCTTGATGCGAATCTTCAAATAAAGATGTAACTGGACATAGGTACAATGCCTCTCAACTTGTAAACTTTTCAGACAAACATGAGGCTTTTAAAAACAGGCCAGATATTAATTTTCCAGAAATTTATGACCAGATGTCAGCGTTAGTGAATAAGCTTGATAAGCAAACAAGGACTGAATTTTGAGGAATGGAAGGAAGGAAGGAAGAACTGACAGTCTGAACCTAGAGCCGAGGTCGAGTTTCTCGAAATAGAGTTGGCCCGGGCCTCAGTCGTTTGTCCCAGGATTTCCGAGACACCAACTTTCAGCCGTGGATTGACAGGCCTGGCAGGCACGTAGATGAAATGCGATTTCACGCCTAGAAATAACATCGAGTTAGGAGGCTGCGCTGGGCGAGCACTTTTGTGTTTGAGGCGGAACACGGCACTCCGCTGCTCCGCATTCTCAGGGTCGGCTGCTTTCTGACACTACATAGATGGATGGCGGCCAGAGGTGGCGTGCACGGGCAGTATTGTGCTATTTGGTTTTGGCAGAGTTTGATGTGGAATGCAAATGCAACTGTTTTATTGACATACATTCCAAACTTGCAAGCACATTTTTAATTGAAATAATGAAATAATACATCCTATATCCGTTTAGGCTTCCAGCCCGCCCACCCACATGCAGCTATAATGGGATTTGGGGCATTTCACATTAAGCATGAGTTTCTGGCAGACAGACAGAGGACTCTTGGCGGTCCTGATGCGGAGCCCTCCAGTCAATTTCCACTTTACTTTTGGTATGGTCCACAAGAGGTGAAAGCCCCTGCCTGTTGCTTTCCTTTCACTCACCCCCCCCAACCTTCTTCTCTCCTATTTCCCTACCCCTCTAGTGGGAGTTGTAATTTTTTGGGGAGTTCTCGAAAGGTTCCATTTGCTGCCGGTCACTCCGCATTGCATAAGGTGCTTTTGTACGCCTCCATTGCTTGGTGTATATAATCATACCAACTACTTGTTGAACTGCTAAAGTAGCTGAATTTTTATTGCTAATCACCCAGACACTTTTACTCATCACACACTATTTTTAATGTTTGGTTTGCCGTTAATTGGGTTCCAAACTAAGGGCATCATTACGATGCTGGTCGGTTGGAACGCCGACCGTTATTGCGGCGGACAGGAGACCACCGACAAGCATGCGGGCGGTCCGACTGACGTATTGCAATGTGACCGCCTTGTTGATGGTCGGAAGGTCAGCAGTAAGACGGCGGGAGCATGCTGCGGCCGTGGAACATGTCTGCGCCGTGCAGCACCTCCTGCACAGCCGTGAACCGTGTGCCATGCAGCATGTCGTGCATGGCACACGGTGCATGGAGGTCAGTGGGGGCACTACATGTGTCCCCAGGGACACTTTTCCTAGGCCTACGACCGCCGGGGGCCATGTTTGGGGCCTCCCGATCCCTTTCCAACTACCTTTTCATAGCGGTGTTCCTGCCATTTAAATGCTGCCTGGAAGGGATATTGTAATCCTGACGGCTGTGCCTGCCTCAGCACTGCCGCCATTCTTGGACGCTGCTCCGACCTTCGCCCCATCTGGTTCTCTATAGAGGCGGCGGTCTTGTGTCCGACAGCTGTGGATCGTGATCGCGATGGGCTGTTGGCGGTTGGACCTCCACCGACGGCCTGTTGGCGGTCCGACCGCCACTATCAGAATCACCCCATAATTCTAACCATTGCCACTTTCACCTCCTTAATCTGTCTGCAGTCCACTCCAGTGATGTCTCCTTGTATCCTCTCATGCCTGCTGTAGAGAAGATGACTCCGGTTGGCAGTCGAGTAAAGACACCTACTGAAAGACACATACTGAATTTATTTCAGCTGAATCCACGAAACCTCAGCAACTCCACATGAGCTGTGGCTCCTAGTCTGTTCAGCCCAACACTCCCTCTGCAATCTCGGAGCCTTCACTCTAGTGCAGTCTTAGAATACCAGACATCTTCCCCCCAAAACCATTTAAAAAAGTGAGTTAGTTTGGGGTACTTGATCAGATATCTTGCTGGTACAGTCAACCTGTGCAGTTTATTACTCTTTTTGTTGTCTATTGTTTTTGTCGCACTCATTACGCTTGCATTTCAATTGAGAATGCCAAGCAATGTGAACGCTAAGTAATGATTGATATGTTTTCATAGATAGCCCAACCTTCCAGCTATTTCTACGGTATTGACTCAAATGGAAGAACATGTGGGCAGCAACATGAATATTTTCTGCAGGCAGCATAATTAGTTACATCTGCAGGGGTTAATCAATTTTTAAACAGTTCTTCCTGCAGACCAGAAAACCAAGACAATGTGAATCGCAAAGCCTATCTGAATTCTGAGGTTTTCGTGTGAACCTGTTTGTTGCCTCTGTAGAGTCTGATGTGAACCATCTAACAAAAAATACTAGTTTTCATATGCCTGAATGTTTTTGCCTCTGGCTATTTCATGCTGTTCTGCATCAGGGAAGAAAGCTATACTCTCTGCCTAGGTCTACAGTGACCCAACATCTTGTTTCCTAGGAAAGGGGGAAGGGATTAGCAGTGGGTGATTTAAGGGTGAAGGGTTAAGGCAGTGGTTCCCAAACTTTTTTGACCCGTGGCTCCCTTGACCTAATTGGCAGTTGGCCGTGGCTCCCCACCATTTTTTTACGGGTGGGGGGGGGGATGTAAGCCCAACCTCGGGAGTACTTCCTGTTGTCTTCCGTAAATTAATTGGGATGCAATGAAGAATGAAGGTATTATAATCATATTTGTAACAAAATAAAAATATAACAGTTGTTTAATAAAAACTCGTTAAGTGAGAAACGATACAAGATTAATAGCCAAATATGTTTCCATGACTTAACTTTTTGTAACCACACAACACTTAGTTCATATAAGCTGGGTAGAAACCACTTCACGTACCTGCTCGTACTTCAACGATGGCTGTTCTGCCTGGAGGAACTGGTTCACTGGGTTCAGCTGGCGGTGAGATTGGCTTTTCCTCCGCAGCGCACTTCTTCCCTACAACCAGGATTGAAAAGCAATGAGACAAATTATTAGTATTATTACTCTAGTTTTCTTTTACCAACCAAAGCTATCAATTTTTTTAATGCAGCAGGCCATCTAAATAAATAATGATCTGTACATGCTTCAAGTGGCAAATATAACTTGAAATTACTTTTACATTTATTCAGAGCCTCATTAATTATTATCCGTTCCTAAAGTGAAGTACAAAGATTGAACAACGTGATGGTTGGAATGCTTGAATTATTAATCTCAGCCACTGGCAATCACTTTGGCTGCTTCGCAATCCATCGTTTTTTCCCCACCATGCCACCTCAGTAATAACTCAAGTAAGTACTGTCATGCAAAGTGCTGCTGCTAGTGCAGAAGCAAACCCTGGGCATGTGCAGCAAATTTAAACGGAGCACAAACATGCCAATACAGCACATATAACAGAGCTCACACATGCCTGCATGCACCAATGCTGCAAATACAGCAGACCAGAGACAAGCTGTAGCACATTCAAGTCATCGAAGCAAACACAAGAGAGCACACACAGATACACTACCATTCACACATAAACGC
Source organism: Calotriton arnoldi (assembly GCA_963921515.1). NCBI lineage: Eukaryota > Metazoa > Chordata > Amphibia > Caudata > Salamandridae > Calotriton > Calotriton arnoldi. Next base: position 1,544,834 of record CAWUFW010001341.1, read on the forward strand.
ATGCAAATGCTGAAAATACAGCGCTGCACATCTAGTCTTTGTCCCAGTCAAACATAGCCTGTTTACCATCTCGTTGGCTCTTTTTATCGTACCACAAGTGTCTGCTTTCAGGATTTTTTTTTCTTAATCTAAAAGCACTCCATGAGAATGCCTGTTTCCCCTGTTCCCTGTGTTTTTGCCACATTTATTTTCATAACACCTTTTTCCTTTGAGCCACTTCCAGTAGATTTACAGTTCATACAGATTCGCCCTTCTACTTGCTCTCCATACGACTATCAGCTTCTTTAACCCATTTCATTTTACGGCCTTTTCTATACTTCTACGTGCACATTAGATTTCTTACCGTTAACAGCGTCATTACTTAACAATCTTAGCGCACACACGCTTTGAAACTACGGCTACGTACAAACCAAGCGCGAGTAGAGAGGCTGCTATTGCTGGAAAGAAAACATGGAGTCCCATTCATGAAAGGAAACATAAAAATATGGGCAGAGAGTTACTTCTCCGACTGAAGGTATTTTTAGGCTGATTTCATATTCACCAACATTCCAAGTAGAGGGCATGCAAAGCTGCGGCAGTGGAAAGTTTCCAGGCATACCACTGGCGATACGCAGTTAGGCACCAAGCAATCCCAATCAAATGCCATGCCCATCTTCTGCCCAACCTCCGTTTTTTACTTGAACTACATTTTACACCCGTGTTTTACACGATCTTGTCAGTATTTAAAATCTAGTTCAAGTAAAAAACGGATGTTGGGCAGAAGATGGGCATGGCGTTTGATTCACAGTAGTATAGTTGCATCCTTTTGGTAACACTGGTGCTGATGGACACTTTGCCCAATCTGCAACTCCTTTACCTTTAAAGTTTTATCAGTCAAAAAACTTGGGATCGCAGAACACTTTGTACATGCAGTCCCAGAGCTCTGTCTCATATGTTACCTCTTTCGACACCAGCCATCTAGGATTTCGAGTGTTTAAAAGGCAAAGCAACATCTAATTATTTTAGTTCCTAGAAATATCTTGCAGAGTAACCTACATCGAGGACTGTCAGGAAAGGCAATAAAGAGTCTGCAGAAAGAAAACCGTATCCATCACATCCAACATTACCAAAGGTTTGCAACTTTTTCGCTGAGGGGGATACTAAGGAAATACCAATTTTAGGGCTGAATGTGCTGTTATCTAAGTCACAGGTAGTAATATGTTTACCAATACCTGCTGCTCAACCATAACATCCAAAACTTCTTCTACCAGGTCATTTCCAATAAATGCTAGGTGAGCCAAATGTGCATCTGTAAGCTGTTTGGATCTGGGGGGAACATCATGCCTGCTTTCTGAGTACTTAACGAGCTCCATGGAGCCCGCCTTTACACTAAAAATAATGCTGGTGATACGGGTGTAAAACGGAGGTTGGGCAGAAGATCGGCATGGCATTTGATTAATAATTAATGACAATCAAATGCCATGCCGATCTTCTGCCCAACATCCGTTTTACACCTGTATCACCTGTATTTGTTTTAGTATAAAAAGGCGGGCTCCACGGAGCTCGTTAAAGAAATCAGACATAAGAAGCCAAGCCAAGTCAAGGCCTTCTCTCTGGCAGCTTTTACGAGCTCCGTGGAGCCCGCCTTTTTACAGTCGGGCTTCTTGGCTTGTGTATCACTGCCGTACTCCTGTTCTACTGAACGGGAATCCCTCCCATGCCAGTTCCTTACCTTACTTGTGAAGAGGATCCCACGGCGGGCAGCAATAACGCGCCTCAAACGGTCAGAGGCGAGCTGCGTATGCCAGTAATGGAGACTACTACGCCTGTGAAAGCACGTACGACACGTACGTGCGCTGTTGGGCCAAACCATGTTCCCGGATTATACAGTTGGCACGTATTTTGCGCTGCAGCTGCAATAAGCTTCATTTTTCTAACGTGAACGCGGCGCCCCTGGCTACTCATGACGGCGCACCGGGGTGCCGCGGCGCACAGTTTGGGAACCACTGGGTTAAGGGTTTGGAGCTGAATGGGGCCGGGTTTAGGGGTAAAAGGGAAAAGTTTAAGGGTAAAGGTTTTATGGACAAAGGGTTTAGAGTGAAGGGAGTTTGTTGGATTTGGTAAAGGTATCATTAAAAACTGAAATAAGGGTACTAACAATAACTTATCAAAAAGTGTAAAGTGATATTCACAAGGTAAATGTACAAATGTTGAGATGATGATTAAATAGTGAAAAATTTGCTTACTCATAGAAAGATGAAGAACTAGTAAATGAGAGGAAAGCTGTGAGGAGACAGTAGAAAAATACACAGCAGATGAGGACATTGTACATATTCCCCAAGAAGTAGAAAGTACACTTTATAATATTACTTTTTCACTAGAGTAATTAAAAATCTACTTTCACCATTGAATTAGATTTTTGTAACTGAGTAAAAAAACAACTTTGAGTCATTAAGTTAATACTTCACAAAGCAAAGATATAAAATAAGGATTTCATGTACACCTAGTCCTGCCATGAAATATATATTCTTTCCTGCACATTGACTACAGCGTTTGGGTAATTTAACTGTAAGGGCATACTAGTCTGAATATATATTATGCCACAATTTTACAAATTAAGCACCCAGCCCTGTGGGCCACCAAACACTACTTAATGGGGGACTTATCTAATACATAAGAATAGGCCTTTCTCCATGGCAAAGGCACTTTTGCCTGCCATGGGGAAACTGCAGCCCAGCCAGAGCACACCGGTGTTTCTCCTGACAACCATACACTGTGAAATATGTGGGTGATGTAAATACATGCTGCAGCTCACATATGATATTTAACTTTCATGCCATTGGTGCATATTCTACACTGGTGCATAGCTACCGTGACCTTACAGGTAAGTTGAATAAGTCAACTGGGTGAAACCTATTTTCACAGTACCATTTTAGAAGCACAGCACACACGCTGTTATGCAAAATACCAGTGTACAGAGTCCCAATGTCAGCAAAAATAGGGTCCAGGAACAATTGTAAAAGCTGGGGGACCTTGCAGAAAATATATATTTTCTACATTTGTTATATTTGTGTCATGTTAAACAATGCTGCATACTTCATAGCTGAGCAACTACATTCAATACTACTATGGCAGAACTTGAAACTCTGTTGCCTTTTGAGTTCTCTATGTTCTTTTATGTGCTCGCTTGTTCTATGACATGCATTTACCAGGTGATCTGCTCCCGCCTGGACATACAAAGGATGTCTTTTGCACTCAACTTCCTGTGCTTCCTTTTCCTAGGAAGTGGTGTTCAAAATACAGTGTTTAGTAAACTGGTTCACCCGGCCTCTGTAACCATGGTTGTGTCCTTGAGTGAAATCGCATTAAGAGTGGCATCTGTGTCTTTGGGCTTCCTGGTTCAGTTAAGAACTAGTGGTACGAACCATGGTAGATGGTTCCAAAGAATGACTAGAAGTAGTCTAGCAGTATTTAAGAGAGAACAAGGAATAACTAATACGAGCGGGAGAAAGGTGTGTAGCCATATACCAGTTACCTAACAAACATTTACAAAGCTATAATCATACTAATGGTTTGTATAAGATGAGTTAGAAATCTCTAGCTAACTTGTCTAGGTACCAGCTGGCAGACAGGCCATCCTAACCCACAGACTTCAGGGGACTGGCACTGTTGGATGCACCATGCAATTTCTGATCAAAATTCATGCACATTATTATTACAAAATGGTTGCAAGGGTAGAAAGGAGATATTACTTGATCAAATTATGCCAGAATATTTGGAAAATACTTGTTATGATGTGAAATCTACCTTCTAGGAATTTCGCGTATCCTTTCTCTTGATTCAGTAATATAGGATTACATGATGCATTTGTAAACCCCTTAGGCCTAGTACATTGGTCATCATTTTGGGTGGATTACAATCTACTTTAGCAGGTGGAATGTGAGTTCTATCTTCAATTATTTTTTAGAAATTGTATTGTAAATAATGTCCTTCTATGTACTTTAAACCACTAAAATTCGGTATACTTTAATTTTACGTTGAATTTTGTCTGTGGCTTCTACATTATGGATTTTAGCTGAACTTCTAAGGCAAACAATGAATATAACACCAGGGCCCTAACTATGAGCTGCTCGTTAAATTCCGTACTGTGTGTAAGCCCCTGTTTACACACAGGGCAGAATTACGAGTTTGATGGTATTTGCTGTCGGGCTTTTCCTTTCTTACAAGGAGTTTTCAGCAATACTTTATTTATGGTTGCAAGATCAGCGTTTGCTATCTTGTAATGGTAAATAAAATAAAAAATGGTAGGCGCATCATTCCATATGCGCATACATCCATGGTGACCGATGCACAAAATAAAAGTCATACAAAAGGGGATGATGGACGGAACGTTTGAGCCAATCAAACACTCACCCCCAGTCAACTGATCTGGGTTTAATCCATCATCATTCTTTAGCTCACTCCACCACCCCAGTTCAGACATGGCAATAAAAGTCATGTCATCATGGTGAGCCAATGTAGTGTCATGACCCATGAACCATGCGTGATGAACCATTATTTTCCTTATGCCCATGTGGTTGAGCAAAATCCGGAATTTTCAGCCTTTCAGAAGTTGGATGAAGATTCCCAATTTCACCTGAGTAAACAAGTCATCGTAAAAAAAAACTACAGTCCTGCCACCCCAAAGCTGTTTCCACTTCCTAGAAGTCCCTTGCGTGGGATGTCCTTGAGAAGGAAGTTGTGTGATGGAAGTTGCACCTTCCAGCAATAACCGATGATGTTGAGGGTGGCGGCAGGTGGGCTTTGTTGTTTCTAGTGGGTGTAGGGAGTTCTTATCAATGTTGACCGGGAAAGAGTATGGCGGTGGTGAGGGTGCGATGTAGGAAAGCCGGGCTGGCCAAGAGCTTTGTACACTGGTTTGGGGACTCAGAGGACCAGCAGGTGGACAGCTGCCGTGCCAGTGTTAGTCTCCCCGCTGCTCTGAGTTACCCCTCGCAGCAGCAGTGCCAATTTCCCGCTGCCACAAGCCGTTACCTTAGCAGTGCCTTATTTTTTTTTTTGGTTTTAAATTTTGAGTTAACACTTTGTGAAGCCCTCAAAGCCTAAAAACCACAGAGTTGGTATACCCAGTGCTTAATTTGAGCCGGTGGTTTTGGTGCTCAGCACTTAATTGTCAACACTGGCACTT